>CM021105.1:670994325-671028167 GCA_007115665.2 Sequoiadendron giganteum | reverse complement strand
TTGAAGGGAGATAGTAGCTAGGTAACATGTGTCAAGTCTACACCCTAGCCATAGTGTGTCATCAGTCGTGTGTGTCGAATCGTTGTTTTCCTTGCTTTAATGTTATTTAATTCTAAAGGATTCTTGATTTGGAAATAGATGTTTAGAATAATTGCATTAAATCATGTTACTGGTTATTTAATTTAAATTATGCAATGTGGATAAAAGTTTATATTTAAATTAATTAATTATATTTAATTTATTTAATTGATTAAATTTAATCCAAGGGGTTGAATTTAGTTATTAAATAATTAAATTTAATTAAATGTGATGCAAGAAAATTAAAAGAAATAAAAGAATTTAAATTCATTATGGAATTTTATTTCATTTAGTGGGAATTTAATTATTTTGGAATCTCATTTCAATTAAGTTGGAATTAAATTAGAATTTGAAATTGGATTTTAAAAGCAAAGTTAGTTTTCAATTTTTGGAGTTAATTAATATTTAGATATTTTAAATTTGGGATTTGCATGCAAAATCAGATTTGGTTGTGCAAGATATTTTCAATTAGGCTAGCATGTGTGAGTTTAATGGAGGAATTAAGAGTTGGTTGCAAAAATCATTGGGAGAGAGAATTTTGAAGAAGAAAAAGATTCTCCTGGTGTGAAAGGATAATTTTGGAAAAAATTGCACAAAGGAGGGTTTGAGGAAATTCTTGGCTGTAGATTTACATTGGAGTTATTCTGGAAATCTTTGTTGTGTTTGTGGATTGCTTTCTTGGTTGGAATCATTGGATTGTTGGATAGAAGTTGTAGAAGCTTTGGAGGAAGCTCTGCATCAAATTTTCATTACCTGTAGCTTTTGAATCAGGTTTTCTTCTGTGATTATTTTATTGATCCTTATCTACATTTAAAAAATGTAGAGATTAAAGATTTGATTGTTAAATTTGTTTTAGAAAAGGAATTTGTGTTTAGAAGAAAGAAAATAAATAAATAAATTTAAAGCTTCTGTTGTTTTTGTGGAAACTTCTTCAGGAAATTGTGTAAATCTCTGTAGAATTAAATTTATTTGATTGTTTTGTTGTTTAAATCAAACCTAGAGGGTAAACAAAACATTTAAATTGTTTAAAGAATTTAAATCTCTGTTGAAAACAAATTTGTTTCAGAAAAAATTTCTTCAATTTATTTTGTAATTGAAATTCTGGTTAAATATATATATATATATATTTAATATTGATATTGAAATGTATTTTAATGGTCTGTATCGCCGACCGTACGACGTCCATTATTAAGGGTTTGCAATTTTTGAAATTCTGTTTATTAAAATCATGGATTTTAAATATAGTAGGGTTTTGTGAACGGGTTGGGGAAGGCATGGTAGGCGCTGCCTCCACCGCCGCCCCCATGAGGGGATGACTGTGGAGGAAGGGCCTTCGCAGCCCCCTCCACACCCCCTCTCTTCGCAGGCCGTGCCCATGTTTGGGGTTTGGCTGTGCTATGCACAATTGCCCCCCAAACATTGGGGCTTCCCAGGTGGAGTGTTATGAAATGACGAACTCGATAGTTCGTAAGCCATATCCCCATACCACTTAGCTTTGGTGCCTGATTTAAAAATGGTGAACTCGCTTGGTTCGTCCACCCTTCCTTAAGCATTTAGGGTTTCCTGACTAGTATTTGTATATTCACAAAATATAGATGTTTGATATTTAATTTTAATGATAATTTATTAATATTTAAATATTAAATATTTATGTAGTTAATTAAATGAGTAAAAATATAGTGTGTAAATAGTATGATATATTTTATATCATTTGTTTAATTGGGTTAATGAAATAAATAATATGGGTATTGTGTAAATTTGTATTTTATGAAATAATGTTATAAAACATTTTGGTTTTATTTAAATGATTAAAAAAGCATAAGTTTTTGGAAACTATTTATTGAATTTTAATATGTTTTATTTAATAAAATATATTAATATATACATATGATGAATATATACATGTTTTTTTTCAATCAGGAGTATAATTAGTATTTAATTTGTTTTATTTAAGTGCATGTAATTGAGTTTTGCATGAAGATTTTAAAAGATAAGATTTGGATGCATGGTTAATTTGATTAGAAAAAAAAGAAGAAGATATTTTACAAACTGAAGATATTCATGTTTTAAATAGATAATTGAAAAGATATAGGTTTTGGATAGAAAATTGGAAATAGTATTTGCAATAGTTTTATATTGTATTAAAAGTAATTTAGGAATTGATTATATAGAAAAGGGCAATTAATTATTTTAACTTATTTATTTCTATTAGAGCAATTTAGTTATTGTGAATGAAATTATGAAAGAGTTATGGATTTAGAATATTCGAAAGTAGTAATTTCCTCGTGATTGTCTTAAATGTTTTATTTTCCTCGTCTTTTGCAAAGGGATGTGAGTTTAAACTGTTCAAGATTCCCTATAATTAAAGAGGAAATATGGTAAATGATTATTTCTGACAATCCTATTATCGTGCTTTGACTTTGTCAACGTTACCTATTGAATGTGTATGGATTTAAGAAATCCAAATATTAGATTTGATTAATGACTTGATTGCTTTTGTAGCTATGTCGTCATGTTATATTTTGGGATGTGGGATTATGTGTTAGTCCAAATTTGTAAGTCTTCCAGAGAATCTTGGAGGATCTAAGAGGGTTGTCGATTTCCTTACGTCAACCAGTTGTTTGTCTTTTGGGTAGTGCATGGTGTCTTATCAGTATTTACCCGATTTCCACGAACAGGGTTGTTGTGTACCTCCTGTGAAAGGAGTGGACTATGTGTTTGTTGCCTCCAAGATGTTTGGAGTGTGTTCTATTATTTGTTCCTCCTAGAGATGGAGTGGTTTTGATACCTAGGTTGTGTGCACTTGTGATTCCCTTGGTGGAAAGTTTGTTTGTGTGTTGTCGAATATAAGAGTGGCTTCCATTAGGGGCTAGAGCCAGGAAGAGGTAGGATTTGGGTAACCTATGGAAGTAGTTTAATCAAGTGATAACTAAAATTATAAATTTGGGGAGTACTACACACTAAAAAGATAAGTTCTAGCTTCACTCATAGTCAAGTGCTAGTTAAGACTTGGAATGAGTGGAAAGGCTTGAAATGGCATAGTCATCTATCTTGTCTGTATGAGAGGTATTTGATTATGCACTAGTAAGTATGAGGGCCGAGGGTCAGTAGAGGTCACCAGGATTACCAGAGCCTATGAAGATCTGCTGAGGGTAACTTATTATGAGCTATGCGATGACACTCTATCTAGGACAATTGTTAGTATTTATGTTATGTGTATGGTTCTTTAAACATACTTGATTTATTTTATGTCTAGAAGCAATGTGACCTATGTCAGTGATGTGAGAGTTGTACTTTTGTTTGGTTGAGTCAGTATGAGTCTGCCTATGGTTAGAGGTTGTAGATCTTTGTCCATGTTTCTTTGTTATTATCTCCTAGCATGGAGGGTGGGCCTTCGGGTACCACTTGGTTGGGTGGAACATGCACCATACATCGTTGGGTCCCCTTTATCTTCAGTACTTGGTGGCGAGACATCCAGTTGGACAGCTCGCGGTTCTTGTTATTCTTGCATTGTAATATTCTAGTTTGTATAAGATATTTTACCCCTCTTATGTTTACGAGGTGGAATTCTGTAATTGTAACCTTTTGTACTATTGCCTCATTCTAGGAATGAGTGATGTAACTATTGGATTTAGTAAATGAATATGAAATTGTATCTTGGATGTTTATCTTATTATGTTATGTTGTATGATGCTTATTTCATAAAGTATTAAATGCTATGGTTATATGTAAGATGGTTGTGTGGGTTTAAGTAATCTCAACCTTGTAGCCTTAGAGGTTGTTGTTAATTAGTAAGTTATTGTGTATGTTAACTGCACTTTAAAAAAAGATTAAAAAAATTGGTTCGCTTAAGTCGTTAACTACAACTTCCTTTAGGGTTACTTGGCAGGGCATTACATAACAGGTGATAAAAGAAAAATTGTAAGCCTAGAGAAGTATGATGGTGGTGTTGTAGGATTTGGTGATAACAATGGTGGTATAATCCATGGCAGAGAATTTATTTCTTTTGATGGTAAGCATAATATTGATGATGTTCTTTATGTTGAAGGTTTGAAGCATAATATTTTGAGTGTTGGACAGATGGTTGATAAGGGATACAATCTTCAATTTAAAGATGGAAAGTGTAGCATATTGGGAAGTTTTGGAAATGTGATTGCTTTAGGTACTATAACAAAAGGTAACATCTTTCATTTGAATGCTGCTAGTAAAATTTGTCTGATTGCTCAAGTTGATAAAAGTTGGTTGTGGCCCATAAAAGAATGTGTCATGTAAACTTTGACAATAGTATCAAGATAATTTCCTCATAGGCTGTGAGAGATCTTCCTAAGTTGGTGAAGCCTACTAATTCCATATGCAAGGAATGTCAGTTAGGAAAACAAACTAGAATTACATTTCAGAGCAAATAACATTGTTCAAATGAATAGTTGGAGCTAGTGCATATTGACTTGTGTGGTCCTGCTAGAATCAAAAGCTTACAAGGTTACATGTACTTCATGTTTCTTATTGATGATTACTCTAAGATGATGTGGGTTACTTTCTTAAGGGAGAAATTTGAAGCTCTAGAAAAGTTCAAGATCTTTAAGGCTATGGTTGAGACAAAGACATGTCTGAAGATTAAATGTTTGAGATCAAATAGAGGTGGTGAATTCACTTCCGGTGAGTTTAATACTTTTTGTGAAGAACATGGGATACAAAGAAAATTACCTGCACCGCAGACCCCTCAACAAAATGGAGTTGTGGAAAGGAAGAATAGGACAGTTCAAGATGCTACTATAACTATGATGTTGGAAGCAAATGTCCCTCATATCCATTGGAGAGAAGCTATGAGTATTGTTGTTTATATCCTCAATCAAGTACAAATCAAAGGTAATACTGGTAAGACTCCTTTTAAGCTATCGTTTGGTCATACGCCTACTATTAGATATTTCAAAATATTTGGGAGAAAATGCTATATCAAGAGAGATGAAGATATAGGAAAGTTTGATGCTAGAAGTGATGAAGGAATCTTTCTTGGTTATTCTACTAAGAGTAAGGCCTACCGGTGCTACAACAAGAGATTGAAGAAAATGGTTGAAAGTGAAAATATTAAGGTTGATGAAGACATTGCTAGACCCTCCAAAACTTGTGGATGTGATTCTGATGATCAAAATGACAGTACAAATAAGAGTAAGATTTCAAATAAAGTTCAAATTGTTTCGATGAATCAAGAGATCAAGAAGAAGGAGAGACTAGTGAAGTATAAAAGAGATATCACAAGAGCCTAAAACTCAAGAACACTCTATGACTCCAAGGTATGTGAGATTAAATCATTCAGAAAATCAAATTATAGGTGATAAGAACAAAGGTGTCCAAACTAGAAGAAGAATTGCAGAAGAGTATTGTTTAATTTCAAAGACTGAGCCAAGTAATGTCAATGAAGCATGCAAAGATGAACATTGGATTGAAGCAATGAAAGAAGAACTACAAAAAATTGAGAAGAATAATACATAGATTCTTGTTCCCAGACCTAAGGACAAAAATGTAATTGGAACTAAATGGGTTTTTAGAAAAAAATTGAATGAACAAGGTGAAGTTATCAGAAACAAAGCAAGACTGGTATGCAAAGGATACTCTCAGAAGGAAGGAATTGAATTTGAAGAAACTTTTGCTCATGTTGCTAGAATTGAAGCTGTGAGACTATTTCTTGCTTATGTTGCTTACAAAAACTACAAAGTTCATCAGATGGATGTCAAGTCAGCTTTTCTAAATGTCGAATTGGAAGAAGAAGTGTATATTGAGCAACCTAATGGATTTCAATTGATTGCTTAGGGAGACAGCTGAAGAAAGAATTGTATGGACTCAAGCAAGCCCCTAGAGCTTGGTATGTTAGACTGGATAAGTATCTATTGAAGCTTGGATTTAACAAAGGTACTACTGATAGTAATCTATATTTCAAGATTGATAATGATAAAGATTTTTTTGTGGAAGTCTTTGTTGATGATATCATTTTTGGAGGAGATGATGGTTTTTGCATGAAGTTTGTTAATGAGATGCAAAATGAGTTTGAGATGTCAATGATTAGAGAGTTGAAATTATTTTTAGGATTGCAAATTACTTAGTTAGATAAAGGGATTTTTATATCTTAGTCCAAGTATGTGAGAGAATTGCTAAAGAAGTTTGGTATGGAAGATTCAAATCCAGTTAGTACACCCATGGTGACCGGATGTAAGTTGACAACAAAAGAATATTCTCTAAAGGAAAATTAGACGAGATACATATCAATGATTGGTGGATTACTTTATTTGACTCAAACTAGACCTGACATCATGAATGTTGTATGTATTGTTGCTAGATTTCAAACTGATCCTAAGGGATCTCATGTGATTGGTGTGAAGAGAATTTTTAGATACTTGAAGGGAACAATTGATTTTGGCTTGTGGTATCCTAAAGATGATGATCTTACTTTGAGTTCCTTTACTGATGTTGATTGGACAAGAGATGTGAATGAAAGAAAAAGTACTAGTGGTGGCGCATTTTTCTTGGGAAAGAAACTAATTTCATGGTTAAGTAAAAAGCAGAAAATCATTTCTTTGTCTACTGTAGAGGCATAATACATTGTTGCTGCTAACAATTGTACTAAAGTATTATGGATGAAGCAGATGTTGAAAGATGTCAGAGTTGTGTATGATGAACCTATTTCCATATACTGTTATAATTCAAGTGCTATAAAAATTTCTAAGAATCCGGTGCTACATTCTAAGACCAAGCATATATCTATCAAGTTTCACTTTTTGAGAGATAAGGTGAGTGATAAGGAAGTCAGATTGTAGTATGTGCCTACTAAGGAACAAATTGCAGACATTCTTACTAAGAAATTACCTAAGGATAATTTTGAGTATCTCAGAGGGAAGTTAGGGGTGATTACCCCTCCTAATTAAAACTAAGATGCATAGTCTTTGCATCAATCCATGCATTCACAATCATATCTTGATCCAGATTGATGTTGTGGTGGCTGATACTCAGGGGGAGTAGTCAGATGATTCAGATTATGTGGTTTAGATCTTGTGTATCTTTGTCATTGATGTCAAAGGGGGAGAAGAATAATGTGAAAAACTCTTGGAGAACTAAGGGGGAGAAGAGTAATGTGAAAAGGGGAAATTGTTGGAGAAGAGTTAGTTGTATTGATGGTGTTTTCCACATCATGTATTACCATCAATGCCAAAGGGGAAGATTATTGGATGTTGTGGTTGATTTGCTGATATGTGGTTGTCATTGATGTCAACACTATTAGCATAAATGTGTTGAAGAACTGTATATGTCAAGGATATTGAGAAAATTATAATAAAATATGTTATAGGTTGTTTGTGAAGCAATGAAGATTAGTATGATGGAAATTTCAGTATGTTGATAATAAGAGGTTGCAGATTAAAGGGTTTGTTTTCAAGCCTATCTATTTTATTCATCGAAAGTTTCAAAGGTGTGCATGAAGATTTGAGCAAGCTATGAGTTTCTATATTTTGACAATTATTTTGTTACTGTAAATGGTGTTCATGGAAGAAGATAATGTGATTCTGGTAATTTGAGTTGTTGTGTATGTTATTGTGGTGTTCATGGATGTTTCTAGATCATGTTTTATCTGTGTTGCACATCCGCATTGATCATTGTGCTCGTGATTCGAGATTTTCTCTTGTGTGTTCATGTTTTTCATGTTCATGGCTGACAAGGTGTTTGAAGCGTGTTGTGGATCTTCGAGGAAGAATATTTGGAGGTCTTTTGTGTTCGAGGACATTATTTTGGGTCTCTACTATGTTGTGGCCGACCTTGGTTGATTCGCATAAATAATTTTTATTGTTTTGGGCTGACAGTTTGCATTCATTTTATTATTTTGTTGAAGCTGACATATAGCGATGTAATTTCTTGTTGCGGATATATATAAGTGATTGTTTCTTCATTTGAGAAGTGTGTGGGATGTGAATTGTTTATGTGACATGTGTGAAAAGGTTCAAATCATTCAAAAGTAGACCAAAGTGTGAAGAAGTGTGGAGAAGAGTGAAGAAGTGTTCATGTGCTTAACTGAAACTATACTCAGGCATTAGCAGATGCTACTTTCTCAGTTCAAATTTTTTAGATGGATTTAATCTGAATAATTTTTGTAAGACAATAAGTCTTCCTTTGAGCAGTGAGCTCTAGGTAGTGTTCCTGAATGCATGTGCATAACTCATTTATTCTTCTTATACTTTTAACAGGGTATAACTTGTGGATTAATCTCCAGTGTGGTTTTTTCCCTTAACCGAGTTTCCAGCAAAAATCTTGGTGTTATGTGTGTTTTTGATGTGTTGTTGATTCATGCTTTCATTGTTATTAATCAGATCTAAGAATAAGGGTAATAAGTTTGAAATTCTGTGACAACTGATTCACCCCATCCCCTCTCAGTTGTTTGCCCTTGTGTTGCCAACACCATAATGTAAGTAGACCACCCCATGTTGGATGGTAACAGGAGTTCCTACCACTTGGGGCCAAGGGGTGATTGCTATGCTCTTGGGCTTAATTGTGATGAACACACTCTGGGTTCCCTACTATGCTTTCCTTTCCAATCCTTTCTATGATTGGTTATTGAAAATGAAACTATAGATTAGACCTAATTTGGCAATGCTATTTATATTAATTGTTCATTTACTCTTAAGTTCAATAAATTTTATATGATTTAATTTTAGAATACTATTTGCAAAACAAATAATATTGTTGGAATTGTTGCCTTTTGGGAAAATTCAGGCATACCCCAACTAGGGGACGTTACAAATGGTATCAAAGCCTTAATCTTGCCAACCTACGGGATAAAACTTCTTTAATTTCCATTCAATTTAGATTAACTATTTGGTCCTCTTCTTAAGTAAATAAAAAAATCAAGTGGGCCAACATTACAATTGGTTGTTCACATGTATGTGTTACATTAGTGGTTGTCATTGCACCAAAAGATTGATCTGTTAATGCCTGATACAACTACCAGATTTATACAAGATCCACAAAAGGTAGTTAAGCCATGTCACAAACCCAAGTGTCGCGCTATATAAAGTAGACCAAGGGACACACCACCTTGCATCAATCCCCCCAGTACAAGCAAGGGGTTTGAACTTGTGGCCTCAACTCTAATACCAATTGTTACATTGGTGGTTATCGTTGCACCAAAAGATCGACCTATTAATGCTCGATACAACCACCAAATTTATACAAGATCCATAGGAGGCGGTTAAGCCATGTCACAAACCCAAGTGTCACACTGCATAGAGGAGACCAAGGGGCACACCATCTTGCAATAGGATGCTTTGTGTCCTATGTGTATTCTTCATGTCTTATGTGTATTTATGTGTATAATTCATGTCTTACATGTATTTTGTGTATGCTTCACATTATGTATTACATGTATTTATGTGTATGCTTCATGTCCTACACCTATGCATTTGTTTCATGTTTGATGTGTCTTTAGAAATTTTACTCCATGTGTGTTTATGATTGCTTTATGCTTAACAATTATGAAAATTCCAAATCTATAAGAGCTTTATAACACTTGAGATATAAAAGGGATGAAGAGTTGTAACTATTGTGGTGAAAAGGTGCGACTCTCTCAAACTTGAGATATAAAAGGGAGAGCATTTCATTTGAGAAAGAAATCCATAACACCATTGATGAATTCAATTGAGAATAAAACCTTAAGTGATTTTCCAAGTAAATTAAATTACCTAGTTCTCAAGAATAGTGATGATTTGAGAAAGGATGTGACTCCTAATATAAAAGGATGTGACTCAAGTAATGTGAAAGTTTGTGACCCTTCAAATATGAAAGATTGTGACTCCCTCAACAACAAGATATAAAAGGGGAATAATTTTCTTATGAAAAAATCGTCAATAGGAAATAAATCTATCAATTAATTTGGAAGGAAAGTATTATTCTCAAAAGACAACTGTGAAGGGTGGTGACTCATTTATTGTGGAGGGTGGTGAATCCTTCAAGAAATGGATATAAAGGGCATTTCAATTCATTGATATTCAATAAGAAATCACCACTCACCTATCCATCAAGAAATTGAGCAATCATTAGTCATCTATCCTTCAATAAATCAAGCAATCATTGCTCATTACTCATCTATTCATCAGGAAATCAAGCAATCAAAATATCAAAAAGATTTCCAAGGAAGGAAAATCAATCATAATAACTCAACATAGTTAATGATAAAATCTAACAATATAAATTGATTTTTAAATAAGAATCCACATGTTGCCATCACTAGCTGTCACACAAATTTAAGCATAAGTAAGATACAAAGATGGATTAAGATTATCTTACTTTCAAAATTCAAGATATTAGTGCATTGAGATATCATCTTGGCCTAAGATGGTCAATCTCTTAAAAAACTAAACACTAACATTAAAGTCCACAAAAATATTCTAAAAAAATCTACCATGATTTATCTAGAAAATATATCTTACCCATAACACCCCATTTGAAACATCATAGAGTGAATTATTATCAACATGCCTAGCATGTCTAGTCGAAATTAGAAATAATAATAAAAATCTTGTTCCCATTTGATTGTGTAGGAGAAAAGGACACCTAGATTCTTTTACTCAAATGTAAAATTGGCTTTACACATTGGAGTGAGATCTTGATATTCACAACATAATCCATCATGATGAAGGATGCCACATTTTCTATCATTCTAGATTTCAACAAGGATAATCAAGAGTTTGTATTCATTGCCTAAGATATTTGTGGTAATGGAATGAGAGAAAACCTGCCTTAAATAATAAGTCTTGGCAATTTCCAACTCCTAGTTTTTGAAAGTTATTGGACAATTTATTGTCCTCATACTTTATAGGATGGTATTAACCTTACTAGTAGTTAAGGCAAGTATACTAACAACTATTCTCCAAGGACATCATCATAACCAAGATAATGAAGAAACACAATTTGGGTTTAGAGATTCCAATTATATCAGAGTGTCATATCAGAAGCCAATTATGTCGCAAAAAGGATCTATGGATTATAAATCTCTAAAGTTGATTTGGATCCTGGTATTGACAAAATGATTCAATGACAAATGAAAAATAACATTGCTCGAGGACAAGAAATATTGAGAAGGGTGGACTATCATGCTGTCATGTCATGCCCACCCATGTAAGAACAAAAGATATTACAAAAATAATAAAACCTATGAGATCATTGCCTAGGGAATAAAATAGAAAAGGTTTTGATTATAAAAAATAACATTATGGGCAATGATTTCACAAAGGCCATATAATAAATAAAAAATATTAAGGAAATAGTTGGGAAAGTATGTAAGGAAACACTTGGGTTTGAAGGGATATGTTCCTTACAAAGGTAAGGAGTGAAAGGAGGCAACTCCCTCCGAATAAGATATTAAAGGAGGAACATTTCATATAGAAGATCATTAGTGGGGATGAATGGAGTATGATTTGGAAAAGGAAAATAAGAAAGTAAAATATGAGATATCTATTAAAATAAATATTTTTTGGAACAAGAATATTATTAAGAAGTAAGAGAATATAAATTAAGGGATAACTATATATATAAACATATAAATATATATATATGTATTATAATTGTCAATCAATCAAGCATTGAAGGAGAATAGGAAATAAATTTAAACATCACTTAGAAAGGAAATGACTATTAAATATAATACTTGTGATTGGTACACATCATGATGGAGTATAATGTTTATATATATAATCTCTTATGTATCTCTAACCTAGTCACTAATGGGAATTGCTAGTCTATTTAAGGTTCTTATAATGACTAATTTAATCTATTAGTTTCCCTATAAACAACTAGGCATGTATTTGCAAGGGAACATGATTGGGAGAGGTAGCTCTGGACCAATTACTCAATGTAAGTAAACCACCCCATGTTGTATGGTAACAAGAGTTCCTACCACTTGAGGCCAAGGGATGATTTCCATGATCTTGAGCTTAATTATGATGAGTAGTCCCTAGGTTCCACAATGTAAGTAGACCACCCCATATTGGATGGTAACAAGAGTTCCTACCACTTGGGGCCAAGGGATGATTGCCATGCTCTTGGGCTTAATTTTGATGAATAAAATCCGAGCGCCCTATCATTCTTTCCTTTCTAATACTTTCTATGATTGGTTATTGGAAATGAAACTATAGATTAGACTCAATTTGACAATGTTATTTATATTAATTGTTCATTTACTCTTAAGTTCAATAACTTTTATATGCTTTAGTTTTAGAATACTATTTGTAAAAAAAATTATATTGTTGGAATTGTTACCTTTTGGGAAAATTCAGGCATAGGCCAACTAGGGGACATTACAACTAGATGAAGAATAAAGAATATTTATACAACTTGATTAAATGAAATTCTAAACTATCAAGAACAAGGATGATAAAATTGCTTAATAACAAAAATTGATAACAAGATTAAAACCTATAGTATACATAAATAGAAACTACAAAACTCACAGATTCCACCCCCAGAGGATAAAGCCTCATCCATAGATGATAGCGCACCATAGAGATGTCTGGGCCTCATGTTGTCATCCCTGATAAAACAAAGAATAAGGGTCTGAAATCTAAAATCTCCAACTTCTCAAATTTGTACATCTACACACAAACTAGTGGGGAAAAATGTTAGGGCTATTTTGGGGCTTGCCTCAATCATGTTGGGAAATTGTCTCTCAACCTTGCAATTATATATAGGTTATTGTTGATAGGATATATATGAAAAATAAAATTATATATATATATATATATATATATATATATATATATATATATATATATATATATATATATATATATATATATATATATATATATATATATATATATATATATTTTCTAGTTACACCAATAGGTGTAATATACAATGGCATCATGGGGGAGGAGTGGGATGCGTGTAAACAATTTTTTGTTCTTTTTTAGGAAACTCCTAAAATGGCCGACATACATTAGATAAATGATACATTATTAATTTAGACCATTAATTATTAGGTTTTAGATCTAATGGTGGATATTTTGTTGGCTTATCTTTCCCTAGAATGCAACCCTATTTTATGAGGGCATTGTATTATGACTACAGTAGAGAGTGTATGGTGTATTCTAAGAGTTTGATAGCATTCGTGTTGTCTCTTGATCTCTGAGTTGTGATACTCCTGCGATAAGCTTTCTTTGCAAGTATATTGCAATCTTTGTGATTTACTGAATAATATATTGGGCGGCTTTTGGAGTGTGGGGTTTTTCTCCCAAAAGGGTTTTCCCCACGTAAATCACTGTGTCATGGCATGCATGGTATTTATGTTTATTTATGTCTAATTTTTTGTAACTATGAAAGATCTATAAAAGTTTTGCATTATTATCCTCTCAAGATTAGTGTAGGAAGTTGTTCCGCTACCTTAGCTTTCTTAAGAGTGGTGTTAGAGCCTGATCACCTTTGATTTCAGTTGTGGGTTGTTGGATTTTTTGAACTAATTCAGATTTGAGTGGGATCTTGTGAGAAGATACTTTGTGATCTTGTTGCATGAATTTTCAGATGGCAAGTTCATCAAGGAGAATAGAGGTGGATAAGCTTTTTGGAAATAATTTTGAAATGTGGAAGCTGAAGATGGAGGATTTGTTGATAGATCGAGATCTATGGGATGTTGTTGATGAGAATGTTTCGAGGCTTGCAGATCCTACTTAGGCTACTCAATATGATGTTATGGACCATAAATCCTTGTCTAATCAGATTGTGCTTGGCAGAATCTATTTTAGTTAATGTCCATGAGGAGACCTCTACATAAAAACTATGGAAGAAGCTTGGTGAGATGTATCAAGTCAAATATGTAGCGAACAATATTTTCTTGAGGAAGAAATTGTATTCCTTGAGAATGGAAGAGGGTGGAGGAATCAAAAACCACCTAGAAGTATTCAATATGTTGGTGGCTCAATTGGAATCTGTTGGTGTCAAAATGGATGAGGAGGAGAAGTGTGAGATCTTTCTTTGTTCTTTGCTCGATTTATGGGATTCTTGTGTTATGGCTATTGGGAGTACTTTTGTTATTTTGAAGACTGAAGATGTGGTGGGTTCTTTGATTTTTGAAGAGATGAGGAGGATGGTATCCATCACTACCAAGGAGGCCCTAAATGTTCATGTAATATCTAAGGAAAAAGGCAAGAAGAATGAGAAGTGCGACAAATCCAAGTCCAAGGGGAGATCTAAATCTCTTGGAAAGTCCAAAGTTATTTGCTGGAACTGCGATAAGCCTAGACATGTTCGTAAGGAATGCAAAGAAGAAATTTGATTACGATTCTGAGTCCGAGAAGGAAGATGGTGACACATTCATTGCAACTTTGGAAAATCATGCAGGTAATGATGTATGGTTAATTGAATCAAGTGCATCTTTCCATATGACCTTTAGTAGAGATTTGTTTTCTGAATATGAAGAATTTGATGGAGGTAAGGTGTACTTGGGTGATGATTACATTTATACATTGTTGGTTGTGGTAAAGTTAAAATCAGGTTTCTTGATGGTAGAATAAAAAGGATTAATGGTGTGTTGCATATCTCTGGATTAGCACAAATTTTTTTATTTGTGAGCAAACTAATAGATGTAGGTGTGCAAGTATTATTTTCTGAGGATACAAGATGGCTAGAGGTGTTATGGTGATTGTTAGAGGTATCAGACATGGGACATTGTATAAGCTTGATGCATGCACTATTGAGTGCAATAGTACTTCTATGAAAATAAATTTTGTAGAAGAAGTGAGGGTTTCACCTTCAATAGATGGTCATGGCTTTTGGTTACCCAAGGGTGATATTTCTTCTGAGACAAAGTTACCTGCAGAGAAAACTATGTTATGGCACTAGAGACTTGGCCACATTGGAGAAAAGGGTCTAAGGAGGTTGAAGGTTTGTCTGATTGTAATCTTGAATTTGATTTTTGTGAGCATTGCATTTATGGAAAACAAAACCACATTAAATTTTACTTGAGCTCTCATAAACCTTGTGGTGTATTGGATCTTATTCATTCTGATGTGTTTGGTCCTATAGATGTTCCTTCGATTGGTAAATCCACATATTATGTTTCATTTATTAATGGTTATAGTAGAAGGACATGGAACTATATTTTCTAAAGAGTAAATCTGAAGTTTTTAGACGATTTAAAGAACTTAAAGAAATGGTTGAGTTGCAAGATGGAAATAAAATAAAATGTTTGAGGACTAATAATGGTGATGAAGTTTTCTCTAACGATTTTGATAGATTCTGTAAAGATTGTGGTATTCATAGACAAAATACAACTATGTATTCTCCACAACATAATGGAGTTGCAGAAAGAATGAACAGGACACTGATGGAGAAGGCTAGCAGTATGTTGAGTGGTGCTAGCCTAGAATAAAGGTTTTAGGTTGAAGTTGTTGCCACTACTTGTTACCTGATTAATAGGTCTCCTACATCAGCTCTTGTTGATAAGTCACCTATAGAGGCATGGCTGGGTCGCAAGCCTTCATTAACACATCTTAGAGTCTTTGGTTGTGAGGCATATGCACATGTGCCAAAGGAGAAGTGAACAAGGTTGTGAAATGTATCTTCATCGGATATAGTTATAGTGTGAAAGGATACAAGCTTTGGGATCCTGTTGCACAAAAGGTAATACATAGTAGAAGTGTTATTTTTAGAGAAACTAAGCCTTCTTCTATTACATTATAGTTAGAACAAAGTAAACATGAAGATGTGATTCAATTTCCTTCTACACTTGATAAAGTTGAATCGAGGCCCAAGGATAGACAAGAAGTTGAGGAGAGCTCATCTAGCTCCGGATCTTCAGAAGAGGAGGAAGAACCTCCAACTCAACTTGTTCGTAGGTCTATAAGGAATAGAAAACTACCTCAAAGGTATACACCTGATGATTGGAGATGTTTTTTTGCTTTGAATACTAACATGGATGAACCTAAATATGTAGAAGAGGCATTAGGTATGAATTATGTAGAATCTTGGAAGATTTATATGGATGAAGAAATGTCATCTTTGAAAAATAATGATACATGGGATCTTGTACCATTGCCCAAAGGACGAAAACTTATTGGCTGCAAATGGGTGTTCAAAAAAAAATATTGGTTCAGATGGAGGTATTGAGAAGTACAAAGAAAGGTTGGTTGTGAAAGGTTACTCTCAAGTTGAGGGTGTCGATTATGGTGAGATATTCTCTCCTGTGGCAAAAATGACATCCATTATGCTTTTGCTTTCTATTGATGTTGCTTACGATTTAGAGGTTGAGAAAATGGATGTGAAAATTGCTTTCCTTCATGGTGATTTGGATGAGGATATTTATATAACATAGCTAGAGCACTACGACGTGGTGAAAGGAAAAAGTAAGTTGGTTTACAAATTGAAGAAATATTTGTATGGCTTAAAATAGAGTCCTAGGATATGGTACCGAAAATTTGATACATATGTGCTGAGTTTGAGATTTGAGTGTTCTAAATTAGATCATTGTGTTTATTATAAAATTGATGGTGATCATTTCCTGTTTATTGCATTATATGTTGATGATGTGTTATTTATTGGCAAAGGGAAAGGTATGATTTCAGAATTGAAATCTCAACTTGCTACTAAATTTGAAATGAAAAATCTTGGTGCAGCTAGACACATTCTTGGCATGGAAATTAAAAGAGACAAAGTGAACAAAAAGCTATGGCTTGGCCAAAGTAAGTATGTCAATTCAATTTTACAGAGATTTAACATGTAGGATTGTAGACTATTGTATGTTCCCCTTTTTGTTGGAACAAATTTATCTATTTTAGATTGTCCAACATCCCCATAAAAGATGAAAGACATGAGAAAAGTGTCTTACTAGAGTGCAGTTGGAAGTTTGATGTATGCTATGGTTTGTACTAGACCAGACATATCCCAAGCAGTGGGAGTTCTTTCTAGATATATGTCTAATCTTGGTAGAGTTCATTGGAATGCAGATAAAAGAGTCTTCAAATATTTGTGAGGTACCTCAGATTATTCCTTATGTTATCATAGTAATGTGACTGAAGATGAGATTTCCCTTGATATTCATGGTTATGTGGATTCATACTAGGTAGGTGATGCTGATAAAAGAAGATTCACTAGTTCTTATGTGTTTACTTTATTTGGTGGTGCAATTAGTTGGATGAGTAAGCAACATGTTGTGGTTCTTTTGTCCACTAATGAAGTAGAGTATATGGTAGCTACCCATGCTTGTAAAGAAGCCATTTGGCTTAAGAGAATGCGCTCATATATTGGAATAAAACAAGGTGCAGTGACACTTTATTGAGCTAGTCAGAGTGCGATATGTCTAGCCAAGAACCTAGCATTTCATGCTAGGACCAAGCACATTAATGTAGAGTATCATTTTTTTAGAGATATGGTTGAAGATGGTAGGGTGAAGCTGGTTAAGGTAGAGAATTTAATGAATGTTGTTGATTCTTTAACTAAGCCTATAATCTTAGAGAAGTTCAAAGATTATGGGCCTTTCATCTCCTAGCAATTAAGAGACAATGTTTACTCCCTCTCGTTGCTATTGCAAGGTGTTCGACAAGTGGGAGATTTGTTGGGAAATTGTGTCTCAACCTTGCAATTATATTAAGGATATTGTTGATAGGATATATATGATTATATATATATACATATATATATATATATATATATTTCCTTATTACACCGATAGGTGTAATATACAATGGCATCATGGGGGAGGAGTGGGATGCGTGTAAACAATTTTTTGTTAAAATTTTCAGGAAACTCCTAAAGTGGCCAACATACATTAGATAACTAATAATTTATAAATCTAGACCGTTAATTATTAGGTTTTAGATCTAATGGTGGATATTTTGTTGGTCTATCTTGCCCTATAATGTAACCCTATTTTATGAGGGAATTGTATTATGAATGTGGTAGAGAGTGTGTGATGTATTCTGAGATTCTGATAGCAATCATGTTGTCTATTGATCTCTGAGTGGTGATAGTCCTGTGAGAAGCTTGCTCTCTAGGTATATTGTAATCTTTGTGATTTACTGAATAATATATTGGGTGCAGCTTTTGGAGTGTGGGGTTTTTCTCTCAAAAGGATTTTCCCCACGTAAATCACTGTGTCATGGTATGCATGATATTTATGTTTAAGTTTCTATAACTGTTAAAGATCTATAAATTTTTTGCATTATTCTCCTCTCAAGATTAGTGTAGGAAGTTGTTCTGCTACCTTAGCTTCCTTACAAGTCAAACCCCTATTTTGGTGTTTCTACCTCCATAAACAACCAGATAGGTAGAGATAGATAAAAATACATAAAATGTAAAATAAGTGTGATAAAAAATCCCAAAAAGGAGGAGAACCCCTATCACTATTATAAAGATGTGTAATAGAAAAAGTCCTCGCAAAGGAGGAAAACCCCTATTACAAATAAAGTAGACGAGATCGAATCAACAAGATTAAATAGACAAGATAAGAAGATAAGAGAGAAATAACAACAACCTATGGCTCCCCTCTTGGCTTGATATATGTGATGGAGTAGCTTGCAAGAGAGCCTTGACTGTTGCTTGAGGAAGAAATCCAGCAGAGCTTCGATATAAGGAATGAGAGAGCAATAAGAAGTGAGAAGAATGAAATCGAATGAAGAATGAGAGTGAAAAATGGAGTTTTATGAGGTTGCATGGGTGGGAGGACCTGTTACATCTATGTTTCCACCACAATTACACATGTCATAAGCAAAGGACGTGAAATATTCTCATTTAAATCTTGAAAAGTTTAGGGATGCTAGCACATCGTGCAAATGTTTGCATGTTGTGCAAGTGTCCTACTCAAAAATTTGTGAGAATGAGGTATCCAGGCTATTAGTGCTTCATCATTGTCATCTATGAAGTCAAAATCGTGAAATTACAACTTATAGATTTTTTTCATAAATGTGCGGGCTAGATTTGCAAGTGTGAAATTGCCACATGGTGTAATTTTATGATACTACAAGAAAATGAAATAAAATAAAATAATTTTTTTTTTGGTCGGTAACACAAAATATTTGTATTGCTTGAAAATGAAATTACATCAATTTTATCAGTTTTCTGTACCCACCAAAAATTTCATTATGTAGAAAAGTTCAAAAAATAAGCACCTTAATGTGCAGGAAAATAACCTACTCATTGCCCATGTACCCACCACCTAATTATACTACTTAATCCTTCTACAACTACCCTACGCTGAATCCTTTTGCCGCGTCCAAATGCAGAGAGATCCATCTCGTTCCCCACCGCGATTGGGCTTCATTTAAACTTAGAAGCCACTACAAAATTTTAACATTTTAACTAGACAAATATAAACATAGAAAATCATTCCACCAACGTGTTCTACTCGGGACCTTCGCTCCTCTGCCAACCGCTTGCAACCTCTGCTTCTTTTGGCGCTTCCCCTTCTTCTTTTGTTGGCATTTCAGTTTCTTCTCCATGCTCTTCAGCTCCGCCTTTGCCTGTGCAATGATTTCTTCCACATCCATGAGCTCGATGAAGAGCTTTAACACTTTCCAACCCAAATGAGCTTCTTCACAACAGCAGGATTTGAATTTCCCTTTTGGCCAACGGATGAAAGGAATAATTCCTGCCGAACCATATAGCTTCTCCATCTCTTTGCTTATAATTCCTTCACTGATATCCAACCTGACACCCAAAACTATCCATTCGAGGATTGACTCCATGTCAACTAGGAAGTCCTCATGAATGATTCTTTTGATCACCTTTCTCACCATTTCAACTGATTCTCCTAAATCCAATCCCCACACTGCTATCATGGAGTACACATCCATATTTGTTTTGTATCTGTGCCTCAAAATGTCGAAGTCTCTACCCAAAATCATTCGAGCACATTTCACTAACCTGTCATCTTCAATGAGGAACAAACCCATTAACCTTTTTCCTGACGCATCACCATGAAATGGGCTCAGTTGTCATTTTGAAAAGAAAATGAAATTGGCTTCCATTATTGTCCTGGAAACCCAATATCGCCACCACCCTTTCACTGTAGCAGAGCCTTCTTTTGCACCTTGAAACGTAAAGCAAAATGAATTGCAAACCTGAGGGCCAAAGAATAAAGGTTGTCTTGGTAAGCCCACATTGAAATAAATGTAGTATGTACTGGAGTGCCACCACTTGGCTTCGCTGCATCTCACTTGTTTTTCAAAGCTATCTTGCTTTGTCAATCACTTTGTTCATTCAATGTGGTTGTACTCGTCATTATTGCCAACAATGTCTGCTGAATTTAAGCCTCTAAAATCTTCCAATTTGAACTCCCCATTTTCCCTAAAGGTTAGCGCCCATTTAGATAAAACATCAGCTTCCACATTTCCCCCTCTTCTAATGTGACTTACTAAATTTTTTTCACAAGAGGTTAATTCATCTCTAATTTGTTCAATAATGTTTTGGAGGTGCCATGCACTGATTGTCCCTTTCATCACTGCTTGGACTATTATCAATGAATCCCCTTCTAAATGAATCTTGGTTGCACCTAATTTTTTTCCACATTTTATTGCTAATAAGGTGACTGAGGCTTCTATTGTGTTGTTCATTCGATCTGCCAGCTTCTTCTCTCCTAACGCTACCACATCTCCCTTCCAATCCCGAATTATAAATCTAGCCCTTGATGGGCTAGGGTTCCCTTTTGAAGCCCCATCGAAATTAATTTTCCACCAACCTTCCAAGGATCTTTCCCAAGTAACCTCCAAAGACTCCTTAACCATTGGATGTACCCAACTTGGCCCCTTAACGGGCCAATACAATAAGTTTATTAAAATCAAATAACGTAAGTAAAATTCAAATTAAAATTGCATGAAAAATCATGCAATTCAAAATTCAAGTTCTAAAATAAGAGATGAGAGTCGAGTTTTTACATGGGAATTGTATGCAAATATAAAACAATTATAAAGAGAGAACTCAGAAAAAGAAAACATAGACGCATATTTTGGGAATCAAATACAATTACATTGACAAAGGATTTTTGGGGGAGCTTAATGTGAGGATTTATTGCTATTTTGGTAACCAAAAGGGGTGAAAAACTAAAGGAAAATTATTGGTAAAAGTCTCAGGTCTGTGAATTGGTATTTATCTTACTTCATAGTTTTGATGGCATTGGTATTCTTCTTGGAATATTTGTGAAAGTATAGGAAGTATTATTGGAAAATATTTGAAAGTCCACCATGATTATATTCTAAATTTAGATACATATTCTTGAGTAATCTTGAGCATTTAAGATTTATCGTGTTTTATTTTCTATCATGAAACCCCAAATGGGCATTGCACATTACAGTTATCATGAGGCTGTTGAAATTTTTCTTGTGTCATATGTAATTTGTAAGTCTCCTTACTATGTTATGGTATTCCTTGTGAGGGTATTGTGATGCCAAAATAATGTTATTGGTATGCATTGTTATCACCTCCACTGTATAAGAAAAGCGACATTAAAGTCACTATATCTTGCATGTAGTGTGAATGAGCATTACAACCCTTAAATTATCATAATCTTTGTCAAAACTATCAGCCTATATTATCCTTTGTGCAAACATTAGTATGTTGTCAAACTAGCGGCCTATTACCAAATTGACCATGTTTTGCAAACATAGCCATGACTATCTCAGGAGCCTACACAAGTGTTATTAGATGTAGAAATAACTGATACACATGCATGCACAATGATTTCAAGTGTAGAAATTAACTATTATGCCTGTTGAATCTATATCTATATATATACATATGTGTGTGTGTGTGTGTATGAGGTATGAGTAATATACCTAATTAAAGAGAAGATTGTGGCTATAAACATATAGGAATTCTTGCTACTATTATTAAACCATTGTATAATTTCATAAACTCAGTAACTTCAACAGTAGTATATGCCATGGATTCAAACTAGTAAACAATTTATATCTGATGTGATGATTCCACAACAAAATTGTAAAACTGTGTCACATCTAAAATTTTGCTTGCGTTAAATAATATTAAGTTATTCGAAGAAATTGAAAATAGATTATCAATTTTTGACATGTTTTAAATTTATGAGTGGTCATTTGAAAAATGTTTATACATAAACTTAAATGATAAAATGTGAAAAATGCTATTGTGAAGTGAAGAATATGTTTTGTTTTGATTTATGGCTAATGTTATTGATGAAAGTTTGCATGTGCAAGTGTGTGTGAGTGCAGGAACAAGTTAACGAATGAGAACATGGTTGAGGTAGGGATACTTAGCTGACTGACATCGCTAAGCATGTTGGAATTTGACACACACACACCATATAGACTCGTAGGAATTGCATTTTCGCACAAGTTGGATAGACATTCTTTTTATGTTTTCCTCAAGTGCTATATCAAGGAAAAAGAAGTTGATATGTTATCATTTTATTCACTATGAACCTTGCTATCAACATGATTATACCCAAAAAAACATTTACTATTAGAATTTTTTTTCTAATACCTTATTTCAATAAATGATTGGATTTTTAAGAAAAATATGTGTGAGCAATGAAATTAAGAAATAGATGAATAAATAAACTATTAAATTAAAACGAAATGTATATATGTTTACATATATATATAAATACATGTGTTGATTCTGTTTGACAAGAAGATCTAGAATTTAGAAGGAATTAATTATTAAAAATATCTACTGGAGCTTGCATGTGTAACTCCCGCACACATGTGAACAAGTAATAAAGGAAAATCAATGAAGCACACTGGAGAGATGGGTGGTCAAAATGAAAATAGAAAGGAATCAAAGAAAATGGAGGATGTCAATATTATTATGATTATTATTTTGAAGACAGGGGGTGTATCGAAGGAAAAAGCTAGCTAATATTAATGGAGTTGAGAGAATAACTGATTCATTCTAGCGCAAAAGCAGAGAATAAAAAAACCTTCCTTCTTCAAATGTAGTCCTTTTTGAGGAGCTTTTCTTTTGGGGTGTTTGACCATAAAGGTAAGCTTGTTTATTCTTCTATGTTAATCTTTATCAATGGAATTACTACCATGCTTAAAGCTTAGACGTTTCTCAGAACCAGGAGATAGATTTCCTATTTAAATCGATATAGTTGCCTATGCTTTTATTTTATTTTAGACTTCGCATGCATGCGGAATATTTATAGAGTCTAAATCCCCTCAAGCCCACATTATAATGTCAATTTCACTTCTGAAAATGTAAGCTCTATCATCAGTTTCTTTAGTTCAAAGGCCAGTCTAGAAGCCAAGTTAGAAAGAATCGACCAAACTACTGTTTCCCTCCTTAGTAGCCTACCTGGCTACGACATGCATGTCCATGTACAACATGGAAAGGGTGGCTTGTATTGTATTAGCTTGTAGTAAGTGTCGATGATGGAACTATGAAACAATACTTCTTCCTCGTCAGGTTCATTTGGATTATTTTGTTTGCTAGGCAAGTTCGACATCTAGTCGATAGAATGCAGAGTTGTCATATAACCACCGTATCTCTCACAGGTCTTCTTCTCATGCCAATCAATGAGGTAAAAACTGAAATTGACCCTATTAGGAAATGATGCAATTCTTTTCTTGGATAATGCATACTGCATTGGCTAATCTGTTTCGGGCCGCACTCCTCATGATCTTCTCATAGACCTGGGAGAAGACTTAGTTCTTGAACCACCAAGATTTCTTTTAGCTGGATACCTGTAAATGTCATATACTTGATCTGAGTCGACTTAAGCTATAGGTTCATTGATAACTTATGATAGTATCCTCTCTTATAACTAGGTTCTTCGAGATAAGAGAATACAATGTTTTCAGATAATGTCGACCCCTCTATGTATCCTAAGCTTTTGGGTCTCTTGTACCGAGCATCATGCCAAATAAGGGAGAGAGAATTTTTTTGATAAGAGATATAAATCAGACTTCTACATTAAATAGTAGTGTCAACTCAGTTTTCCCTACATACTCTCCATTCGGCTAAGGTAGGGTCAAGAGATATAAACCTCCTCGTTACCAAATCTATTTTGTATGATCATGAGCAATGGGTTCACCGACATTTTTTAATGTTACGAATATACTAGAAGAAAAATTTGTTCTCAGAAATTTAACCTTATCATTTATTTTAACATTATGAATTTTTTTGAAGATTGATTGAATGGATGTAGTTTATATAATCCTTCATGATAAATCTGTATGGTATTAAATGAATATGATGATAGATATCATTATTTTCTCAGAATCAGAAGAAAGTAAGATAGTCAATTTTTTTATAAAAAAATTGATTCTTCATACATCTAATGTGGATAAATATAAATTTACTGTCTGTAGTTATTCTTTCTATAAAGAATGTTCACATATAATATTATATATGTGTAGATACAAATAAATACATATGTATATACACATACATACATGATTTACCTTCTTTTAAAATACATATTATCTTTACTTGCTGAAATCATAATGTAGATACGAAAGAAGAAGCATAGAATCATATACTTGTGCATGTGTGTGCATTTTGACTTAAATGTTGATTTCATTAATAATACAAGGTCGTGCAAGTAAAGACTTCCATGATTAAATTATACATTACAAAAGTGTTCTTAGATAATCTATTGTAAACCCGAAACATGTTTGCTATAGAAAAGTATAGTTAGAAAAGGGTGTTTTCTTTTTGTATAAAGTTGCCTTTCGGGACGAGCGTCGAGTGTGGGTAACAGGGAGCATAGATTTTCTTTTCCAAATCTACTTTTTATTTGTTGTATATGGCATAATGCTTGGCCAAGCTTTGTAGACCATTATGATAAATGGACTAACTTAAATATTATTGCTCTCTGCCATTTCCTAACATTGTTCATTGCGTTTTAATTTTGGATAGAAATGCATGTAGATATGTTAGGCACGCACCATATTTCATCCTACTTTCGATTTCTCTTTGCTAAGTATTTCGTGCATGGTCGGTGGTTCTTCATGTTAGGAAGAACTTTCTAGGGAAGTGTAGCTTCATGGTTGGGTGGAAAAAACACCCAAATCATGTTCTTGTCCATCAATTGCAAGATGAATGTTGGAGTGGAATTTCAAGGATTCTAGATTATATTTATTTGTACATTTTAGTACTCTTGATGTTAATTTGTTATGACTACTTGGCAAATATAGCCTAGTCGAACTATGCACCTTTGTAACCCAAGCATTATGACATTGTGTATGGATGTAACTTTATGTATGAAATGCTATGCTATGATGGTATTTAATTTCAATTGTTTTGAAATTATTATTTTCACATTGTCAATATTTGAATTATTTATTGTTATTGAGAATAACTCATTACAAACTGTACAAATGAAATTGTCATTTCATGGACATGATTCTTTTATTTTAAATCAACATATCAAATAGAATAATTATAGTTATATATATGTACATATATATAACTATATGTATATATATATAATAGCACAAATATGCATCATATTAAAATTGATTTCTTATGGATTTAAACCTGTAGGACAACAAAAATTAGTTAGTATATTTCATGTGCATTAAAATTATTGCATGAAATTGAGAATAGTAATGCATGTACATTAATTATTGCACGAAATTAAAAATATCATTAAAGATATAATTGCATGTCAATAATCTAGTCGCTCGTTAGTAGGCAAGTTGCATGTCCAAAGTGAATTGCATGACAATTTTACGTATTACCGTCATTATGCATGAAAAAAATTGAATAATAAAATATCTTAATATAATCATCTGCATGAAAAGAAAGAGAGTATTTATTCATTTTTATGATCATTATGCATGATATTTTCTTCGATATGTGATTTGGTATACCTTATGGGACGGGTGCCGAAAATGGACTAATAAAGGGAAGTAGATTTGCTTTTCCAAATCTACCTACCATTTTTTAGTTTAATTGCTTTGGCTAAAGCTATCTGTACCATTGAAATAGATGGATGCTATTTTATTCTCTTTTCCATATCCTGATAGTAGGGCATAACATGTTCATTTATGAGATGCATGTAGATATATCAGGTTGCATCAGATTCTATCTTACTAGTCGTTTCTAGGTTGCTAGACTTCTTGTGTAGGGCGGGTATTGTTCGGGTTAGGAAGAATTCTAGGGAAGCGTAAACTTTGTGGTTGGGCAGAAAAGTGCCTAATCCATGCTCTCATCTCTTGGCTTTACGGATGACTATTGGGTTAGTGGTGGTCGAAGACCCTTTAGTGATTATGTTTCTTTACTTGTATTGTTATGACCAGATGGGCATGAGAGCCTGAGCCATATTCTTTCATACTTTATATCTTGTACTTTATGATACTTGATTAGATGGTATTTCTTATGATGATGTACCTTATTTCTTGTACATATTATTTTTGATTAGACACTTTTACATGTGAGATGCAATATGTCATTATATGTAATTGAAGATGTTTCATTTCATTTATGTATTAATGTGAAATGAGTTATTATTTATTTATGCATGGTACTTTAAGGAAAATATTGAGACTAAGAGCTTCTACCTCAAATATGAATTCTAGATGTGATAATTAAATGACCAATTGTTGATTGTTTTGTTGGTGAAATTGTAGGATTTGGGTGTGCTCTTCTATTTCAATAAAAAATGGAAGTGAGAGAAGTTCTTTGAGTTCCCTCAAAGTATTTTCAACCTAATCTTCTTGCACACATATATAGATAGTCTTAAAATGCCACAAGTGGCCAAAGAGAGAAAAAAGGCAAAAACTCATTTCAATGCCTTTAGTTAGATGTTTTGCTTTTACTATTAGTTTTAGTGCTCGTGTGAACAATATGAATGCTTTATTATCAAGAAGTTAGCTTCATTTTGTGTAATTTCCTCTTTCTAAAATCAATCCCCTCAACTTGAGCATAACCCTTGCATAAAAGCCTTGCTTTGTTTCTAACAACTTGGCCATCTTCATTCAATTTGTTCTTGAAAACCTATTTAGTGCCAATTACATTCTTATCCTTAGGTCTTGGGACAAGTACCCAACTTTCATTTTTCTCCATTTGATCCAATTCTTCTTCCATGGATTTTACCCAATATGGAGAATGATGTAATATGGGGTTATTAGGAATAGTACATCATTCATGTGGCTAGACATGTTAGTTTATTTAGGCTTGTTAAGATTTTTCTTATTTTTGTGAGTGTTTTTTTAAGAGTGGTTATGGGAGCTCTCCTATAATAAAGGATATGTGATGAAGAGAATCCAACATGTTCTGATACCATTGATGAAAAGGGAGACTCTCCCTTTCAAATCTGATTACAAAATCACACTAAACACAATGCAAGAAGGTTGCAAATGCAGAAAAAGAATAGGATTTGGAAGAGAAGATCGACAATATATATTTTATTCAAATATGCAAAAGATTACATAGAAATGAAGCTCATGGGCTCCTCTTCAATCCTACATGCAACACCTGCAACAAATGTGTCTTCAACAATATGGTATAATTTTGGCAGCATTTGAGTATGCAAACTTCACTGCTCCAAGCCCCCTTCTCCAAATAAAAAGGCATCAATAAATAGAGATTATGTACACAGAGAAAACAATCCATGGTTCCACAAAACAACCTCCTAAAACCACCTTGATAAATCCACACCCAACCTTGGGAGTTTGTAAAGAGCGAAACTCTTTAAATCAAACATCAACAAAACTTTAAATAATATCATTTATATTCAAAATAGAGTCGACAATTCATTCATTTAGACATCATTAAAAATTCAGTCGATTCCAAAATAATGACATAAAGTTGATAAGATAGATTCATATACAATTCCAGTCTAAATACATACATGTGTAATATTACACAATTTCAATAATAATACAATAGAAGATTTAATATCAGTTACAATTCAAGACTTAGGCATTCAATCGCCTTAAGCTCTTCAATACATATTTCAAAAATAAATAAAACATAAAAGAAGATAACATCCTTTGATCTTCATTCCAACAACAAATATTCAATAATGAAGACGAGAACAAGGATCAAACACTTTTTCCGCCCAACCTTGAAGCTTACGCTTCCCCAAAATTCTTAAATCATTCAAAGAATACCCGACCCTGCACGAATCGCTTAGCAAAAAGCAGTCTACGAGCAAGATGGAATCTAGTGCGTGCCCAGTATAACTAGTAAAACCACAAGCATTTTCATTTTTCTAAATCATTTAAGAAACAAGCAAGTTCGATACTAGGATATGGTAGAGAGTTCAATAATTCCATCTATTTCAATGGTCCTTAAGCTACTTGGCCAAGTAAAATGTCATGCATGACAAATAAGCAGTTTTGGAAAAGCAAAACTACACTCTATAATAACCCATATTCGGCACCCATCCCAGAAGGTAAATTTCCCAAAAACATAACATGCACATTCATTTATCAAGCATGCATGGTTCCAAACAGTCAAATACAATCTTTCAAAAACAATAAAACTAAAAACTTGTTTGAAGCGAAAACAATTTAAAAATTGTTTTTTTCATCGTTTTAATCCATAAATGTCATTAATTTAATATTTAAAATGAGTAAATTAAATAATCAAAAATAAAATAAGAAGGTGTATTTCCTGTATGTAATTAAGTACATATTTAAAAATAGTCATAAAAGAGCACATGTTCTTTTATTCTATTCACTCAATTAATTTGTTTCGTTTTCAATAAAAATCATACTTTAACTTTAAATGATTTATTATTTGTTTTCATACTTTCAGAAAATACATAAATAAATTAATACTTTTCAAAAACAGTTAAAATAAATCGTTTCAGTTTCAGTTTCAGTTTTAGAAAGTTTTAAAACTTCTGTTTCGAAATAATGTTAAAAATTTATAAGATATTTAGAGAAAATCTTTCTGTTTCTAATTCTACTAAATTTGTAAATAACGTTTTCGGTTTAAAAATAAAATTCTTTTCAATCAAATTCTGAGTTTCTCCTAAATTTGTAAATCAACTGTTTCTCATCATTATCTAATTCAATTTTTCCTACAATCTTTTTTGTTTTGAACTTGTTCAATGGAGTTTTGTTTAATTCACAGTTTGATGTTCAAGAATTTAATTAGAATTCTAAGAAACGCAAAAATACTTTTAATAATTTTGACAATCAGAACAAGGGAATAACTATTTCATTGAATTCACTATGTTCATGTTTTTGTTTAATAATTTCTAAATCAAATTCCCACTTGGTAATTCTGGAAATGATTGCTTGAGTTCTCTGTAAATTCCTCTTCCTATTGTTGAGTGAGATGAAGTTTATACTCTTTGTTGCCTTGTCTTCTTCCTTCCCTATCGACCTGTTGGTTTTGGCGCACCCTTCCTATCTTTCCCTATCTTTTTTGTATTGCTGCATGCTAATGAATTCGATATGAGGAGAGATGGTTCCTTTACCTACTACTTTACTTCCTATCTTATGCTGCTCCTAAAGTCTTCTTGGCAATTCTTTCTTATCTCCCATCTTCCCTGTCTTTGGCGCACCTATACCAGTCCTCCTTTTTGCTAAGTGTGTGGGAAATGGGGACTACGTAGGGTCTCCTCCTTGCTCGTGCCTCTTCTCCACCTTCTCCCTATGCGTGGGTTCTTAGACCCTCTCCAGTCTTCTATTGCTGGCTGCGTAGGATGCAAGGGAGTCTCCTCTCTACCTGGCCGCGTCCCCTCTGTTCTCCTCTTGCTGCGTATGTGAGTGGTGAAGGTTTACCACAATTTCAAATAGGAAATTCACTCTCTTGGCCGTGCGCGTGGGGTGAGAATAGTAAAATAATTCAAAAGTAATTCAATCTCCCTCTACCTTCCTCAAAATAAACAATTCCCTCTCAAGATCATAAATTCTGTGTTTTTTTTTTTCTTAGAATCAAAAATGGATTTTTGTGTCTCTCTCCCCATTTGAATTTCTACCCAGATTGATTCCTCTTTTTACATGCAATTCATGGAGTTGTTTACAAGGCAAGATCCCCAATTTTAGAGTGATCTCCAAATCAATTTTCTAACGCCATGTTCCAGAATTTTGATTGCTCTCCAATTAATTGAAGATATTTCTTCAATTTGTTTAACTGAAGTTTCTTTTGAATGCAAATTTCAATTTTGACGTTAATTGTTTTCTAATTTGTTTTCAATAACTCCATTTTAGCTATTTGTTCAATTTCTAAATTTAAATATTTTCCTCTTTCATATTTTCAATTAAAAACAATTAAATTTATAAAACACAACTTTTATCACATATTGTTTAATTTCGCAATAAAAATCTATTTTATTACATTTTAAAATGCAAGCATCAATATTTTTTAAAAATGTTAAAATATTGACATAAATCATTCAATTATTTAATAAGATCTATTTTCACATAATTTAATAAAATCATCATTTAAATCAACATATTCTTTTCACAAATTTGGAGAAATCAATTAAACTCGATTTTTAAATTTGCAAACACAGAATCACAAAATGCATTAAAATATTAACTAAGTGAGTGTGTGTGATTCCATCATACTCATAAACATCTAACAGCTAAACGACTCTACCTGATCGTTGTTCTCGCCTTCAATCACGTTCACTTGTTCCTACGTTCACTTGCACTTGATTTTTCATCGGTAATGACAAACCCAAAATTTAAATATAAATGCATTTCAATTTCAATTTCACTTCAATTTGAATTTCAATTTAACTTTCATTAAAATAATCATTTAACTTCAATTTAAATAACAATATCATAATTACTAATTGCATTTAATTAATCAATATAATCTATACGTGACATCCTTCCCCTCTTGGAAGAGACATCGTCTCGATGTCTTATTAACCATTCAATAAGCATAACATCACCATGAATAAAACATACTATCTCAATCAGTAAAAGCATAGTATCTCAATAGGTAAAACATAGTGTCTCAATCATAATGAAATAGTAACTAATAGCATAGTTCTCAAACATAAGCATAAGAAAATCATAGTAGCATCCATGCTATCAAAGTTCACAACATGTGAATAAAAAACCAGAGTATCAAGTATCTCCGCATAAAACAAATACTAATCTATGAAAGCAAATGAGGAAAATGACGGTCTATCATCTGAGAATCCTCCCATGTAGCACTACCCTCAGTATATTGGTCCCACTGGACCTTGTACTAAGTACTATCTCTATTACGTAGCTTAATGCTACGCCTATCTAGGATTTGGATGGGATCCACTAGCACCACCCCTAGATTCTGTAACTGTAATGAATGCCAATCAAGAATATGAGATGCATCACAATGATATGCTTTCAACAAAGAAACATGGAAAACATTATGGAGTCGAGCTAGAGCAGGTGGTAACGCTAGTCTATATGCAACTGGATTAATAACTTCCAGTACATCAAAGGGTCCCACAAATCTTGGTGCCAACTTTGATGATTTCCCAAATGAGATAGAGCTCTTATGAGGCTTAACCCTCAAGAAGACTTTATCTCCTGCAGCAAACTGTCTGAAAATCCTGTTCCTATCAGCATAGCTCTTCTGTCTATTGGTTGCTTCCTTCAACCTACCCTTGATCAACTTCATTTGCCCATCCATTTCCTTGAGCATATCTGGACCAATAATGATCATGTCTTCCATCCTATCCCAACTGATGGGTGTGCAACATTTCCGTCCATAAATTGCCTCAAAAGGTGTCATACCCAATGATGCATGAAATGAGTTGTTGTAGGAAAACTCAACCAAAGGCAAATATTCCTCCCACTTGTACTGCTAATCCATGTAGTACATCCTCAGTAAGTCCTCCACGGCCTGATTGACCCTTTCAGTTTGGCCATCGGTTTGTGGGTGATATGCAAACTAAAATTCAATTTAGTTCCCAAAGCTGCATTTAGTGTAGTCCAGAACCTAGATATCATCCTGGTATCCCTATCAAAAATAATGGTCTCTGGTACACCATGCAATCTGAATATCTCTTGCATAAATTTCCTCGCAAGAGTCAATGATTCATCTTTCAGATTTCCAAGTATGAAATGTGAAACCTTTGTCAGCTTATCAACAACTACTAAGATGGTATCATGCCTATTCCTGCTCAAAGGTAATCCTTGGATGAAATCCATACTGATTACTTGCCACTTATACTCAGGTATATCATGGGGATACAAAAGTCCTACTGGATGCACATGCTCATCCTTGACTCGCTGACATTCCAAACATCTAGCCACATACTCCATGACATCTTTCTTGAGCTTAGGCCAAAAATACAAAGCCTTCAACTCTGCTACCATCTCCGTAACTCCTGGATGCCCTGAATAAGGTGCATCATGTACTTCCTCAAGAATAAACTTCCTCAAGTCTCCACCCTCAGGGATATACATCCTTCCCTGATATCTGACAATACCATCATACTCCATCACATATCCATCAAACCTATGCTCTGAAGGATCTTCCTCTAAGACTTGCTTGACCCTGTCATAAAGCTCATCTCCTAGAAGATACTGCAACACTTGTCTCAAATTTGACCTAGTGGTCAACATAGCAGAGAGATGTCTTCTCCTGCTAAGAGCATTAGAAACCCTATTTTCCTTACCCTTGATATACTCAATACCAAAATAATACTCACTTAGGAACTCAAGCCACATCCTATGTCTCGCATTGAGGTTCAGTTGTGTGAAGATGTACTTAAGTCCTAAATGATTTGCCTTAAGCTCAAATGGCTTCCCTAGGAGATAATGTCTTGACATCTGCAATGCATGAACAATAGTTGTGAGCTCAAGATCATGTGGTGCATAATTCAACTCATACTGTTTCAATTTCCTTGACTCATATGCAACCACTTTCCCTTCGTGCATTAGCATAGCTCCTACACCTTCACCTGAAGCATCTGTAATCACTATGAAGTGCCCATTAGGATCTGGTATAGTCAACACTGGTTTTGATGTCAACTTTTGTTTAAGAATTTGAAATACTTCCTCGTACTTCTCAGTCCACTCATATTTCTTTCCCTTCTTCTGAAGAGAAGTAATAGGTGTTGCAATCCTGGAAAAACCTTCCACATATTTCCTATAGTATCTTGCAAGTCCCATGAAACTATGAACTTCAGTAACACTCCGCAGTGTTGGCCAATCTACAATTGCCTCTATCTTCATAGGATCAACTGAGATTCCCTCAATAGATATAACATGCCCCAAATAGTGAACCTTCTTCTGAAAGAAAGTAAACTTCGAAAACTTACCAAAAATATTTTGATCTCTTAGTCATTGTAAGACTATTCTCAAGTGTTTCTCATGTTCCTCTTCTATTTTAGAGTAAATCAGAATGTCATCAATGAATATAAGCACGAGATCATCTAAACATTCTCTAAAGATACTGTTCATAAGGTTCATGAATGCCACTAGAGCATTCATTAGACCAAAAGGTACCATGGTGAACTCGTAGTGTCCATACCGAGTTCTGAAAGCTATCTTTGGAATGTCCTCATCCTTAATCCTTAACTGGTGGTAACCTGATCTAAGATCAATCTTAGAAAACACTATGGCCCCTTTCATCTGATCAAATAGCTCATCTATCCTGGGTAACGAATACCTGTTCTTAATGGTAACCTTGTTCAACATCCTATAATCAATACACAGTCTCAAGGTTCCATCCTTTTTCTTAACGAAGATTACCGGTGCACCCCGTGGAGATACACTCGGTCTAATAAATCCATGTTTCAGAAACTCTTGCAATTGAACCTTTAGTTCATACAACTCCAAAGTAGCCATTCTGTATGGAGCTTTGGATTGAGGCTCCATTCCAGGTAACACTTCAATCAAGAAATAAAATTCTCTCTT
>CM021105.1:670906293-670994225 GCA_007115665.2 Sequoiadendron giganteum | reverse complement strand
TTGTTACCTTTTGGGAAAATTCAGGCATAGGCCAACTAGGGGACATTACAACTAGATGAAGAATAAAGAATATTTATACAACTTGATTAAATGAAATTCTAAACTATCAAGAACAAGGATGATAAAATTGCTTAATAACAAAAATTGATAACAAGATTAAAACCTATAGTATACATAAATAGAAACTACAAAACTCACAGATTCCACCCCCAGAGGATAAAGCCTCATCCATAGATGATAGCGCACCATAGAGATGTCTGGGCCTCATGTTGTCATCCCTGATAAAACAAAGAATAAGGGTCTGAAATCTAAAATCTCCAACTTCTCAAATTTGTACATCTACACACAAACTAGTGGGGAAAAATGTTAGGGCTATTTTGGGGCTTGCCTCAATCATGTTGGGAAATTGTCTCTCAACCTTGCAATTATATATAGGTTATTGTTGATAGGATATATATGAAAAATAAAATTATATATATATATTTTCTAGTTACACCAATAGGTGTAATATACAATGGCATCATGGGGGAGGAGTGGGATGCGTGTAAACAATTTTTTGTTCTTTTTTAGGAAACTCCTAAAATGGCCGACATACATTAGATAAATGATACATTATTAATTTAGACCATTAATTATTAGGTTTTAGATCTAATGGTGGATATTTTGTTGGCTTATCTTTCCCTAGAATGCAACCCTATTTTATGAGGGCATTGTATTATGACTACAGTAGAGAGTGTATGGTGTATTCTAAGAGTTTGATAGCATTCGTGTTGTCTCTTGATCTCTGAGTTGTGATACTCCTGCGATAAGCTTTCTTTGCAAGTATATTGCAATCTTTGTGATTTACTGAATAATATATTGGGCGGCTTTTGGAGTGTGGGGTTTTTCTCCCAAAAGGGTTTTCCCCACGTAAATCACTGTGTCATGGCATGCATGGTATTTATGTTTATTTATGTCTAATTTTTTGTAACTATGAAAGATCTATAAAAGTTTTGCATTATTATCCTCTCAAGATTAGTGTAGGAAGTTGTTCCGCTACCTTAGCTTTCTTAAGAGTGGTGTTAGAGCCTGATCACCTTTGATTTCAGTTGTGGGTTGTTGGATTTTTTGAACTAATTCAGATTTGAGTGGGATCTTGTGAGAAGATACTTTGTGATCTTGTTGCATGAATTTTCAGATGGCAAGTTCATCAAGGAGAATAGAGGTGGATAAGCTTTTTGGAAATAATTTTGAAATGTGGAAGCTGAAGATGGAGGATTTGTTGATAGATCGAGATCTATGGGATGTTGTTGATGAGAATGTTTCGAGGCTTGCAGATCCTACTTAGGCTACTCAATATGATGTTATGGACCATAAATCCTTGTCTAATCAGATTGTGCTTGGCAGAATCTATTTTAGTTAATGTCCATGAGGAGACCTCTACATAAAAACTATGGAAGAAGCTTGGTGAGATGTATCAAGTCAAATATGTAGCGAACAATATTTTCTTGAGGAAGAAATTGTATTCCTTGAGAATGGAAGAGGGTGGAGGAATCAAAAACCACCTAGAAGTATTCAATATGTTGGTGGCTCAATTGGAATCTGTTGGTGTCAAAATGGATGAGGAGGAGAAGTGTGAGATCTTTCTTTGTTCTTTGCTCGATTTATGGGATTCTTGTGTTATGGCTATTGGGAGTACTTTTGTTATTTTGAAGACTGAAGATGTGGTGGGTTCTTTGATTTTTGAAGAGATGAGGAGGATGGTATCCATCACTACCAAGGAGGCCCTAAATGTTCATGTAATATCTAAGGAAAAAGGCAAGAAGAATGAGAAGTGCGACAAATCCAAGTCCAAGGGGAGATCTAAATCTCTTGGAAAGTCCAAAGTTATTTGCTGGAACTGCGATAAGCCTAGACATGTTCGTAAGGAATGCAAAGAAGAAATTTGATTACGATTCTGAGTCCGAGAAGGAAGATGGTGACACATTCATTGCAACTTTGGAAAATCATGCAGGTAATGATGTATGGTTAATTGAATCAAGTGCATCTTTCCATATGACCTTTAGTAGAGATTTGTTTTCTGAATATGAAGAATTTGATGGAGGTAAGGTGTACTTGGGTGATGATTACATTTATACATTGTTGGTTGTGGTAAAGTTAAAATCAGGTTTCTTGATGGTAGAATAAAAAGGATTAATGGTGTGTTGCATATCTCTGGATTAGCACAAATTTTTTTATTTGTGAGCAAACTAATAGATGTAGGTGTGCAAGTATTATTTTCTGAGGATACAAGATGGCTAGAGGTGTTATGGTGATTGTTAGAGGTATCAGACATGGGACATTGTATAAGCTTGATGCATGCACTATTGAGTGCAATAGTACTTCTATGAAAATAAATTTTGTAGAAGAAGTGAGGGTTTCACCTTCAATAGATGGTCATGGCTTTTGGTTACCCAAGGGTGATATTTCTTCTGAGACAAAGTTACCTGCAGAGAAAACTATGTTATGGCACTAGAGACTTGGCCACATTGGAGAAAAGGGTCTAAGGAGGTTGAAGGTTTGTCTGATTGTAATCTTGAATTTGATTTTTGTGAGCATTGCATTTATGGAAAACAAAACCACATTAAATTTTACTTGAGCTCTCATAAACCTTGTGGTGTATTGGATCTTATTCATTCTGATGTGTTTGGTCCTATAGATGTTCCTTCGATTGGTAAATCCACATATTATGTTTCATTTATTAATGGTTATAGTAGAAGGACATGGAACTATATTTTCTAAAGAGTAAATCTGAAGTTTTTAGACGATTTAAAGAACTTAAAGAAATGGTTGAGTTGCAAGATGGAAATAAAATAAAATGTTTGAGGACTAATAATGGTGATGAAGTTTTCTCTAACGATTTTGATAGATTCTGTAAAGATTGTGGTATTCATAGACAAAATACAACTATGTATTCTCCACAACATAATGGAGTTGCAGAAAGAATGAACAGGACACTGATGGAGAAGGCTAGCAGTATGTTGAGTGGTGCTAGCCTAGAATAAAGGTTTTAGGTTGAAGTTGTTGCCACTACTTGTTACCTGATTAATAGGTCTCCTACATCAGCTCTTGTTGATAAGTCACCTATAGAGGCATGGCTGGGTCGCAAGCCTTCATTAACACATCTTAGAGTCTTTGGTTGTGAGGCATATGCACATGTGCCAAAGGAGAAGTGAACAAGGTTGTGAAATGTATCTTCATCGGATATAGTTATAGTGTGAAAGGATACAAGCTTTGGGATCCTGTTGCACAAAAGGTAATACATAGTAGAAGTGTTATTTTTAGAGAAACTAAGCCTTCTTCTATTACATTATAGTTAGAACAAAGTAAACATGAAGATGTGATTCAATTTCCTTCTACACTTGATAAAGTTGAATCGAGGCCCAAGGATAGACAAGAAGTTGAGGAGAGCTCATCTAGCTCCGGATCTTCAGAAGAGGAGGAAGAACCTCCAACTCAACTTGTTCGTAGGTCTATAAGGAATAGAAAACTACCTCAAAGGTATACACCTGATGATTGGAGATGTTTTTTTGCTTTGAATACTAACATGGATGAACCTAAATATGTAGAAGAGGCATTAGGTATGAATTATGTAGAATCTTGGAAGATTTATATGGATGAAGAAATGTCATCTTTGAAAAATAATGATACATGGGATCTTGTACCATTGCCCAAAGGACGAAAACTTATTGGCTGCAAATGGGTGTTCAAAAAAAAATATTGGTTCAGATGGAGGTATTGAGAAGTACAAAGAAAGGTTGGTTGTGAAAGGTTACTCTCAAGTTGAGGGTGTCGATTATGGTGAGATATTCTCTCCTGTGGCAAAAATGACATCCATTATGCTTTTGCTTTCTATTGATGTTGCTTACGATTTAGAGGTTGAGAAAATGGATGTGAAAATTGCTTTCCTTCATGGTGATTTGGATGAGGATATTTATATAACATAGCTAGAGCACTACGACGTGGTGAAAGGAAAAAGTAAGTTGGTTTACAAATTGAAGAAATATTTGTATGGCTTAAAATAGAGTCCTAGGATATGGTACCGAAAATTTGATACATATGTGCTGAGTTTGAGATTTGAGTGTTCTAAATTAGATCATTGTGTTTATTATAAAATTGATGGTGATCATTTCCTGTTTATTGCATTATATGTTGATGATGTGTTATTTATTGGCAAAGGGAAAGGTATGATTTCAGAATTGAAATCTCAACTTGCTACTAAATTTGAAATGAAAAATCTTGGTGCAGCTAGACACATTCTTGGCATGGAAATTAAAAGAGACAAAGTGAACAAAAAGCTATGGCTTGGCCAAAGTAAGTATGTCAATTCAATTTTACAGAGATTTAACATGTAGGATTGTAGACTATTGTATGTTCCCCTTTTTGTTGGAACAAATTTATCTATTTTAGATTGTCCAACATCCCCATAAAAGATGAAAGACATGAGAAAAGTGTCTTACTAGAGTGCAGTTGGAAGTTTGATGTATGCTATGGTTTGTACTAGACCAGACATATCCCAAGCAGTGGGAGTTCTTTCTAGATATATGTCTAATCTTGGTAGAGTTCATTGGAATGCAGATAAAAGAGTCTTCAAATATTTGTGAGGTACCTCAGATTATTCCTTATGTTATCATAGTAATGTGACTGAAGATGAGATTTCCCTTGATATTCATGGTTATGTGGATTCATACTAGGTAGGTGATGCTGATAAAAGAAGATTCACTAGTTCTTATGTGTTTACTTTATTTGGTGGTGCAATTAGTTGGATGAGTAAGCAACATGTTGTGGTTCTTTTGTCCACTAATGAAGTAGAGTATATGGTAGCTACCCATGCTTGTAAAGAAGCCATTTGGCTTAAGAGAATGCGCTCATATATTGGAATAAAACAAGGTGCAGTGACACTTTATTGAGCTAGTCAGAGTGCGATATGTCTAGCCAAGAACCTAGCATTTCATGCTAGGACCAAGCACATTAATGTAGAGTATCATTTTTTTAGAGATATGGTTGAAGATGGTAGGGTGAAGCTGGTTAAGGTAGAGAATTTAATGAATGTTGTTGATTCTTTAACTAAGCCTATAATCTTAGAGAAGTTCAAAGATTATGGGCCTTTCATCTCCTAGCAATTAAGAGACAATGTTTACTCCCTCTCGTTGCTATTGCAAGGTGTTCGACAAGTGGGAGATTTGTTGGGAAATTGTGTCTCAACCTTGCAATTATATTAAGGATATTGTTGATAGGATATATATGATTATATATATATACATATATATATATATATATATATTTCCTTATTACACCGATAGGTGTAATATACAATGGCATCATGGGGGAGGAGTGGGATGCGTGTAAACAATTTTTTGTTAAAATTTTCAGGAAACTCCTAAAGTGGCCAACATACATTAGATAACTAATAATTTATAAATCTAGACCGTTAATTATTAGGTTTTAGATCTAATGGTGGATATTTTGTTGGTCTATCTTGCCCTATAATGTAACCCTATTTTATGAGGGAATTGTATTATGAATGTGGTAGAGAGTGTGTGATGTATTCTGAGATTCTGATAGCAATCATGTTGTCTATTGATCTCTGAGTGGTGATAGTCCTGTGAGAAGCTTGCTCTCTAGGTATATTGTAATCTTTGTGATTTACTGAATAATATATTGGGTGCAGCTTTTGGAGTGTGGGGTTTTTCTCTCAAAAGGATTTTCCCCACGTAAATCACTGTGTCATGGTATGCATGATATTTATGTTTAAGTTTCTATAACTGTTAAAGATCTATAAATTTTTTGCATTATTCTCCTCTCAAGATTAGTGTAGGAAGTTGTTCTGCTACCTTAGCTTCCTTACAAGTCAAACCCCTATTTTGGTGTTTCTACCTCCATAAACAACCAGATAGGTAGAGATAGATAAAAATACATAAAATGTAAAATAAGTGTGATAAAAAATCCCAAAAAGGAGGAGAACCCCTATCACTATTATAAAGATGTGTAATAGAAAAAGTCCTCGCAAAGGAGGAAAACCCCTATTACAAATAAAGTAGACGAGATCGAATCAACAAGATTAAATAGACAAGATAAGAAGATAAGAGAGAAATAACAACAACCTATGGCTCCCCTCTTGGCTTGATATATGTGATGGAGTAGCTTGCAAGAGAGCCTTGACTGTTGCTTGAGGAAGAAATCCAGCAGAGCTTCGATATAAGGAATGAGAGAGCAATAAGAAGTGAGAAGAATGAAATCGAATGAAGAATGAGAGTGAAAAATGGAGTTTTATGAGGTTGCATGGGTGGGAGGACCTGTTACATCTATGTTTCCACCACAATTACACATGTCATAAGCAAAGGACGTGAAATATTCTCATTTAAATCTTGAAAAGTTTAGGGATGCTAGCACATCGTGCAAATGTTTGCATGTTGTGCAAGTGTCCTACTCAAAAATTTGTGAGAATGAGGTATCCAGGCTATTAGTGCTTCATCATTGTCATCTATGAAGTCAAAATCGTGAAATTACAACTTATAGATTTTTTTCATAAATGTGCGGGCTAGATTTGCAAGTGTGAAATTGCCACATGGTGTAATTTTATGATACTACAAGAAAATGAAATAAAATAAAATAATTTTTTTTTTGGTCGGTAACACAAAATATTTGTATTGCTTGAAAATGAAATTACATCAATTTTATCAGTTTTCTGTACCCACCAAAAATTTCATTATGTAGAAAAGTTCAAAAAATAAGCACCTTAATGTGCAGGAAAATAACCTACTCATTGCCCATGTACCCACCACCTAATTATACTACTTAATCCTTCTACAACTACCCTACGCTGAATCCTTTTGCCGCGTCCAAATGCAGAGAGATCCATCTCGTTCCCCACCGCGATTGGGCTTCATTTAAACTTAGAAGCCACTACAAAATTTTAACATTTTAACTAGACAAATATAAACATAGAAAATCATTCCACCAACGTGTTCTACTCGGGACCTTCGCTCCTCTGCCAACCGCTTGCAACCTCTGCTTCTTTTGGCGCTTCCCCTTCTTCTTTTGTTGGCATTTCAGTTTCTTCTCCATGCTCTTCAGCTCCGCCTTTGCCTGTGCAATGATTTCTTCCACATCCATGAGCTCGATGAAGAGCTTTAACACTTTCCAACCCAAATGAGCTTCTTCACAACAGCAGGATTTGAATTTCCCTTTTGGCCAACGGATGAAAGGAATAATTCCTGCCGAACCATATAGCTTCTCCATCTCTTTGCTTATAATTCCTTCACTGATATCCAACCTGACACCCAAAACTATCCATTCGAGGATTGACTCCATGTCAACTAGGAAGTCCTCATGAATGATTCTTTTGATCACCTTTCTCACCATTTCAACTGATTCTCCTAAATCCAATCCCCACACTGCTATCATGGAGTACACATCCATATTTGTTTTGTATCTGTGCCTCAAAATGTCGAAGTCTCTACCCAAAATCATTCGAGCACATTTCACTAACCTGTCATCTTCAATGAGGAACAAACCCATTAACCTTTTTCCTGACGCATCACCATGAAATGGGCTCAGTTGTCATTTTGAAAAGAAAATGAAATTGGCTTCCATTATTGTCCTGGAAACCCAATATCGCCACCACCCTTTCACTGTAGCAGAGCCTTCTTTTGCACCTTGAAACGTAAAGCAAAATGAATTGCAAACCTGAGGGCCAAAGAATAAAGGTTGTCTTGGTAAGCCCACATTGAAATAAATGTAGTATGTACTGGAGTGCCACCACTTGGCTTCGCTGCATCTCACTTGTTTTTCAAAGCTATCTTGCTTTGTCAATCACTTTGTTCATTCAATGTGGTTGTACTCGTCATTATTGCCAACAATGTCTGCTGAATTTAAGCCTCTAAAATCTTCCAATTTGAACTCCCCATTTTCCCTAAAGGTTAGCGCCCATTTAGATAAAACATCAGCTTCCACATTTCCCCCTCTTCTAATGTGACTTACTAAATTTTTTTCACAAGAGGTTAATTCATCTCTAATTTGTTCAATAATGTTTTGGAGGTGCCATGCACTGATTGTCCCTTTCATCACTGCTTGGACTATTATCAATGAATCCCCTTCTAAATGAATCTTGGTTGCACCTAATTTTTTTCCACATTTTATTGCTAATAAGGTGACTGAGGCTTCTATTGTGTTGTTCATTCGATCTGCCAGCTTCTTCTCTCCTAACGCTACCACATCTCCCTTCCAATCCCGAATTATAAATCTAGCCCTTGATGGGCTAGGGTTCCCTTTTGAAGCCCCATCGAAATTAATTTTCCACCAACCTTCCAAGGATCTTTCCCAAGTAACCTCCAAAGACTCCTTAACCATTGGATGTACCCAACTTGGCCCCTTAACGGGCCAATACAATAAGTTTATTAAAATCAAATAACGTAAGTAAAATTCAAATTAAAATTGCATGAAAAATCATGCAATTCAAAATTCAAGTTCTAAAATAAGAGATGAGAGTCGAGTTTTTACATGGGAATTGTATGCAAATATAAAACAATTATAAAGAGAGAACTCAGAAAAAGAAAACATAGACGCATATTTTGGGAATCAAATACAATTACATTGACAAAGGATTTTTGGGGGAGCTTAATGTGAGGATTTATTGCTATTTTGGTAACCAAAAGGGGTGAAAAACTAAAGGAAAATTATTGGTAAAAGTCTCAGGTCTGTGAATTGGTATTTATCTTACTTCATAGTTTTGATGGCATTGGTATTCTTCTTGGAATATTTGTGAAAGTATAGGAAGTATTATTGGAAAATATTTGAAAGTCCACCATGATTATATTCTAAATTTAGATACATATTCTTGAGTAATCTTGAGCATTTAAGATTTATCGTGTTTTATTTTCTATCATGAAACCCCAAATGGGCATTGCACATTACAGTTATCATGAGGCTGTTGAAATTTTTCTTGTGTCATATGTAATTTGTAAGTCTCCTTACTATGTTATGGTATTCCTTGTGAGGGTATTGTGATGCCAAAATAATGTTATTGGTATGCATTGTTATCACCTCCACTGTATAAGAAAAGCGACATTAAAGTCACTATATCTTGCATGTAGTGTGAATGAGCATTACAACCCTTAAATTATCATAATCTTTGTCAAAACTATCAGCCTATATTATCCTTTGTGCAAACATTAGTATGTTGTCAAACTAGCGGCCTATTACCAAATTGACCATGTTTTGCAAACATAGCCATGACTATCTCAGGAGCCTACACAAGTGTTATTAGATGTAGAAATAACTGATACACATGCATGCACAATGATTTCAAGTGTAGAAATTAACTATTATGCCTGTTGAATCTATATCTATATATATACATATGTGTGTGTGTGTGTGTATGAGGTATGAGTAATATACCTAATTAAAGAGAAGATTGTGGCTATAAACATATAGGAATTCTTGCTACTATTATTAAACCATTGTATAATTTCATAAACTCAGTAACTTCAACAGTAGTATATGCCATGGATTCAAACTAGTAAACAATTTATATCTGATGTGATGATTCCACAACAAAATTGTAAAACTGTGTCACATCTAAAATTTTGCTTGCGTTAAATAATATTAAGTTATTCGAAGAAATTGAAAATAGATTATCAATTTTTGACATGTTTTAAATTTATGAGTGGTCATTTGAAAAATGTTTATACATAAACTTAAATGATAAAATGTGAAAAATGCTATTGTGAAGTGAAGAATATGTTTTGTTTTGATTTATGGCTAATGTTATTGATGAAAGTTTGCATGTGCAAGTGTGTGTGAGTGCAGGAACAAGTTAACGAATGAGAACATGGTTGAGGTAGGGATACTTAGCTGACTGACATCGCTAAGCATGTTGGAATTTGACACACACACACCATATAGACTCGTAGGAATTGCATTTTCGCACAAGTTGGATAGACATTCTTTTTATGTTTTCCTCAAGTGCTATATCAAGGAAAAAGAAGTTGATATGTTATCATTTTATTCACTATGAACCTTGCTATCAACATGATTATACCCAAAAAAACATTTACTATTAGAATTTTTTTTCTAATACCTTATTTCAATAAATGATTGGATTTTTAAGAAAAATATGTGTGAGCAATGAAATTAAGAAATAGATGAATAAATAAACTATTAAATTAAAACGAAATGTATATATGTTTACATATATATATAAATACATGTGTTGATTCTGTTTGACAAGAAGATCTAGAATTTAGAAGGAATTAATTATTAAAAATATCTACTGGAGCTTGCATGTGTAACTCCCGCACACATGTGAACAAGTAATAAAGGAAAATCAATGAAGCACACTGGAGAGATGGGTGGTCAAAATGAAAATAGAAAGGAATCAAAGAAAATGGAGGATGTCAATATTATTATGATTATTATTTTGAAGACAGGGGGTGTATCGAAGGAAAAAGCTAGCTAATATTAATGGAGTTGAGAGAATAACTGATTCATTCTAGCGCAAAAGCAGAGAATAAAAAAACCTTCCTTCTTCAAATGTAGTCCTTTTTGAGGAGCTTTTCTTTTGGGGTGTTTGACCATAAAGGTAAGCTTGTTTATTCTTCTATGTTAATCTTTATCAATGGAATTACTACCATGCTTAAAGCTTAGACGTTTCTCAGAACCAGGAGATAGATTTCCTATTTAAATCGATATAGTTGCCTATGCTTTTATTTTATTTTAGACTTCGCATGCATGCGGAATATTTATAGAGTCTAAATCCCCTCAAGCCCACATTATAATGTCAATTTCACTTCTGAAAATGTAAGCTCTATCATCAGTTTCTTTAGTTCAAAGGCCAGTCTAGAAGCCAAGTTAGAAAGAATCGACCAAACTACTGTTTCCCTCCTTAGTAGCCTACCTGGCTACGACATGCATGTCCATGTACAACATGGAAAGGGTGGCTTGTATTGTATTAGCTTGTAGTAAGTGTCGATGATGGAACTATGAAACAATACTTCTTCCTCGTCAGGTTCATTTGGATTATTTTGTTTGCTAGGCAAGTTCGACATCTAGTCGATAGAATGCAGAGTTGTCATATAACCACCGTATCTCTCACAGGTCTTCTTCTCATGCCAATCAATGAGGTAAAAACTGAAATTGACCCTATTAGGAAATGATGCAATTCTTTTCTTGGATAATGCATACTGCATTGGCTAATCTGTTTCGGGCCGCACTCCTCATGATCTTCTCATAGACCTGGGAGAAGACTTAGTTCTTGAACCACCAAGATTTCTTTTAGCTGGATACCTGTAAATGTCATATACTTGATCTGAGTCGACTTAAGCTATAGGTTCATTGATAACTTATGATAGTATCCTCTCTTATAACTAGGTTCTTCGAGATAAGAGAATACAATGTTTTCAGATAATGTCGACCCCTCTATGTATCCTAAGCTTTTGGGTCTCTTGTACCGAGCATCATGCCAAATAAGGGAGAGAGAATTTTTTTGATAAGAGATATAAATCAGACTTCTACATTAAATAGTAGTGTCAACTCAGTTTTCCCTACATACTCTCCATTCGGCTAAGGTAGGGTCAAGAGATATAAACCTCCTCGTTACCAAATCTATTTTGTATGATCATGAGCAATGGGTTCACCGACATTTTTTAATGTTACGAATATACTAGAAGAAAAATTTGTTCTCAGAAATTTAACCTTATCATTTATTTTAACATTATGAATTTTTTTGAAGATTGATTGAATGGATGTAGTTTATATAATCCTTCATGATAAATCTGTATGGTATTAAATGAATATGATGATAGATATCATTATTTTCTCAGAATCAGAAGAAAGTAAGATAGTCAATTTTTTTATAAAAAAATTGATTCTTCATACATCTAATGTGGATAAATATAAATTTACTGTCTGTAGTTATTCTTTCTATAAAGAATGTTCACATATAATATTATATATGTGTAGATACAAATAAATACATATGTATATACACATACATACATGATTTACCTTCTTTTAAAATACATATTATCTTTACTTGCTGAAATCATAATGTAGATACGAAAGAAGAAGCATAGAATCATATACTTGTGCATGTGTGTGCATTTTGACTTAAATGTTGATTTCATTAATAATACAAGGTCGTGCAAGTAAAGACTTCCATGATTAAATTATACATTACAAAAGTGTTCTTAGATAATCTATTGTAAACCCGAAACATGTTTGCTATAGAAAAGTATAGTTAGAAAAGGGTGTTTTCTTTTTGTATAAAGTTGCCTTTCGGGACGAGCGTCGAGTGTGGGTAACAGGGAGCATAGATTTTCTTTTCCAAATCTACTTTTTATTTGTTGTATATGGCATAATGCTTGGCCAAGCTTTGTAGACCATTATGATAAATGGACTAACTTAAATATTATTGCTCTCTGCCATTTCCTAACATTGTTCATTGCGTTTTAATTTTGGATAGAAATGCATGTAGATATGTTAGGCACGCACCATATTTCATCCTACTTTCGATTTCTCTTTGCTAAGTATTTCGTGCATGGTCGGTGGTTCTTCATGTTAGGAAGAACTTTCTAGGGAAGTGTAGCTTCATGGTTGGGTGGAAAAAACACCCAAATCATGTTCTTGTCCATCAATTGCAAGATGAATGTTGGAGTGGAATTTCAAGGATTCTAGATTATATTTATTTGTACATTTTAGTACTCTTGATGTTAATTTGTTATGACTACTTGGCAAATATAGCCTAGTCGAACTATGCACCTTTGTAACCCAAGCATTATGACATTGTGTATGGATGTAACTTTATGTATGAAATGCTATGCTATGATGGTATTTAATTTCAATTGTTTTGAAATTATTATTTTCACATTGTCAATATTTGAATTATTTATTGTTATTGAGAATAACTCATTACAAACTGTACAAATGAAATTGTCATTTCATGGACATGATTCTTTTATTTTAAATCAACATATCAAATAGAATAATTATAGTTATATATATGTACATATATATAACTATATGTATATATATATAATAGCACAAATATGCATCATATTAAAATTGATTTCTTATGGATTTAAACCTGTAGGACAACAAAAATTAGTTAGTATATTTCATGTGCATTAAAATTATTGCATGAAATTGAGAATAGTAATGCATGTACATTAATTATTGCACGAAATTAAAAATATCATTAAAGATATAATTGCATGTCAATAATCTAGTCGCTCGTTAGTAGGCAAGTTGCATGTCCAAAGTGAATTGCATGACAATTTTACGTATTACCGTCATTATGCATGAAAAAAATTGAATAATAAAATATCTTAATATAATCATCTGCATGAAAAGAAAGAGAGTATTTATTCATTTTTATGATCATTATGCATGATATTTTCTTCGATATGTGATTTGGTATACCTTATGGGACGGGTGCCGAAAATGGACTAATAAAGGGAAGTAGATTTGCTTTTCCAAATCTACCTACCATTTTTTAGTTTAATTGCTTTGGCTAAAGCTATCTGTACCATTGAAATAGATGGATGCTATTTTATTCTCTTTTCCATATCCTGATAGTAGGGCATAACATGTTCATTTATGAGATGCATGTAGATATATCAGGTTGCATCAGATTCTATCTTACTAGTCGTTTCTAGGTTGCTAGACTTCTTGTGTAGGGCGGGTATTGTTCGGGTTAGGAAGAATTCTAGGGAAGCGTAAACTTTGTGGTTGGGCAGAAAAGTGCCTAATCCATGCTCTCATCTCTTGGCTTTACGGATGACTATTGGGTTAGTGGTGGTCGAAGACCCTTTAGTGATTATGTTTCTTTACTTGTATTGTTATGACCAGATGGGCATGAGAGCCTGAGCCATATTCTTTCATACTTTATATCTTGTACTTTATGATACTTGATTAGATGGTATTTCTTATGATGATGTACCTTATTTCTTGTACATATTATTTTTGATTAGACACTTTTACATGTGAGATGCAATATGTCATTATATGTAATTGAAGATGTTTCATTTCATTTATGTATTAATGTGAAATGAGTTATTATTTATTTATGCATGGTACTTTAAGGAAAATATTGAGACTAAGAGCTTCTACCTCAAATATGAATTCTAGATGTGATAATTAAATGACCAATTGTTGATTGTTTTGTTGGTGAAATTGTAGGATTTGGGTGTGCTCTTCTATTTCAATAAAAAATGGAAGTGAGAGAAGTTCTTTGAGTTCCCTCAAAGTATTTTCAACCTAATCTTCTTGCACACATATATAGATAGTCTTAAAATGCCACAAGTGGCCAAAGAGAGAAAAAAGGCAAAAACTCATTTCAATGCCTTTAGTTAGATGTTTTGCTTTTACTATTAGTTTTAGTGCTCGTGTGAACAATATGAATGCTTTATTATCAAGAAGTTAGCTTCATTTTGTGTAATTTCCTCTTTCTAAAATCAATCCCCTCAACTTGAGCATAACCCTTGCATAAAAGCCTTGCTTTGTTTCTAACAACTTGGCCATCTTCATTCAATTTGTTCTTGAAAACCTATTTAGTGCCAATTACATTCTTATCCTTAGGTCTTGGGACAAGTACCCAACTTTCATTTTTCTCCATTTGATCCAATTCTTCTTCCATGGATTTTACCCAATATGGAGAATGATGTAATATGGGGTTATTAGGAATAGTACATCATTCATGTGGCTAGACATGTTAGTTTATTTAGGCTTGTTAAGATTTTTCTTATTTTTGTGAGTGTTTTTTTAAGAGTGGTTATGGGAGCTCTCCTATAATAAAGGATATGTGATGAAGAGAATCCAACATGTTCTGATACCATTGATGAAAAGGGAGACTCTCCCTTTCAAATCTGATTACAAAATCACACTAAACACAATGCAAGAAGGTTGCAAATGCAGAAAAAGAATAGGATTTGGAAGAGAAGATCGACAATATATATTTTATTCAAATATGCAAAAGATTACATAGAAATGAAGCTCATGGGCTCCTCTTCAATCCTACATGCAACACCTGCAACAAATGTGTCTTCAACAATATGGTATAATTTTGGCAGCATTTGAGTATGCAAACTTCACTGCTCCAAGCCCCCTTCTCCAAATAAAAAGGCATCAATAAATAGAGATTATGTACACAGAGAAAACAATCCATGGTTCCACAAAACAACCTCCTAAAACCACCTTGATAAATCCACACCCAACCTTGGGAGTTTGTAAAGAGCGAAACTCTTTAAATCAAACATCAACAAAACTTTAAATAATATCATTTATATTCAAAATAGAGTCGACAATTCATTCATTTAGACATCATTAAAAATTCAGTCGATTCCAAAATAATGACATAAAGTTGATAAGATAGATTCATATACAATTCCAGTCTAAATACATACATGTGTAATATTACACAATTTCAATAATAATACAATAGAAGATTTAATATCAGTTACAATTCAAGACTTAGGCATTCAATCGCCTTAAGCTCTTCAATACATATTTCAAAAATAAATAAAACATAAAAGAAGATAACATCCTTTGATCTTCATTCCAACAACAAATATTCAATAATGAAGACGAGAACAAGGATCAAACACTTTTTCCGCCCAACCTTGAAGCTTACGCTTCCCCAAAATTCTTAAATCATTCAAAGAATACCCGACCCTGCACGAATCGCTTAGCAAAAAGCAGTCTACGAGCAAGATGGAATCTAGTGCGTGCCCAGTATAACTAGTAAAACCACAAGCATTTTCATTTTTCTAAATCATTTAAGAAACAAGCAAGTTCGATACTAGGATATGGTAGAGAGTTCAATAATTCCATCTATTTCAATGGTCCTTAAGCTACTTGGCCAAGTAAAATGTCATGCATGACAAATAAGCAGTTTTGGAAAAGCAAAACTACACTCTATAATAACCCATATTCGGCACCCATCCCAGAAGGTAAATTTCCCAAAAACATAACATGCACATTCATTTATCAAGCATGCATGGTTCCAAACAGTCAAATACAATCTTTCAAAAACAATAAAACTAAAAACTTGTTTGAAGCGAAAACAATTTAAAAATTGTTTTTTTCATCGTTTTAATCCATAAATGTCATTAATTTAATATTTAAAATGAGTAAATTAAATAATCAAAAATAAAATAAGAAGGTGTATTTCCTGTATGTAATTAAGTACATATTTAAAAATAGTCATAAAAGAGCACATGTTCTTTTATTCTATTCACTCAATTAATTTGTTTCGTTTTCAATAAAAATCATACTTTAACTTTAAATGATTTATTATTTGTTTTCATACTTTCAGAAAATACATAAATAAATTAATACTTTTCAAAAACAGTTAAAATAAATCGTTTCAGTTTCAGTTTCAGTTTTAGAAAGTTTTAAAACTTCTGTTTCGAAATAATGTTAAAAATTTATAAGATATTTAGAGAAAATCTTTCTGTTTCTAATTCTACTAAATTTGTAAATAACGTTTTCGGTTTAAAAATAAAATTCTTTTCAATCAAATTCTGAGTTTCTCCTAAATTTGTAAATCAACTGTTTCTCATCATTATCTAATTCAATTTTTCCTACAATCTTTTTTGTTTTGAACTTGTTCAATGGAGTTTTGTTTAATTCACAGTTTGATGTTCAAGAATTTAATTAGAATTCTAAGAAACGCAAAAATACTTTTAATAATTTTGACAATCAGAACAAGGGAATAACTATTTCATTGAATTCACTATGTTCATGTTTTTGTTTAATAATTTCTAAATCAAATTCCCACTTGGTAATTCTGGAAATGATTGCTTGAGTTCTCTGTAAATTCCTCTTCCTATTGTTGAGTGAGATGAAGTTTATACTCTTTGTTGCCTTGTCTTCTTCCTTCCCTATCGACCTGTTGGTTTTGGCGCACCCTTCCTATCTTTCCCTATCTTTTTTGTATTGCTGCATGCTAATGAATTCGATATGAGGAGAGATGGTTCCTTTACCTACTACTTTACTTCCTATCTTATGCTGCTCCTAAAGTCTTCTTGGCAATTCTTTCTTATCTCCCATCTTCCCTGTCTTTGGCGCACCTATACCAGTCCTCCTTTTTGCTAAGTGTGTGGGAAATGGGGACTACGTAGGGTCTCCTCCTTGCTCGTGCCTCTTCTCCACCTTCTCCCTATGCGTGGGTTCTTAGACCCTCTCCAGTCTTCTATTGCTGGCTGCGTAGGATGCAAGGGAGTCTCCTCTCTACCTGGCCGCGTCCCCTCTGTTCTCCTCTTGCTGCGTATGTGAGTGGTGAAGGTTTACCACAATTTCAAATAGGAAATTCACTCTCTTGGCCGTGCGCGTGGGGTGAGAATAGTAAAATAATTCAAAAGTAATTCAATCTCCCTCTACCTTCCTCAAAATAAACAATTCCCTCTCAAGATCATAAATTCTGTGTTTTTTTTTTTCTTAGAATCAAAAATGGATTTTTGTGTCTCTCTCCCCATTTGAATTTCTACCCAGATTGATTCCTCTTTTTACATGCAATTCATGGAGTTGTTTACAAGGCAAGATCCCCAATTTTAGAGTGATCTCCAAATCAATTTTCTAACGCCATGTTCCAGAATTTTGATTGCTCTCCAATTAATTGAAGATATTTCTTCAATTTGTTTAACTGAAGTTTCTTTTGAATGCAAATTTCAATTTTGACGTTAATTGTTTTCTAATTTGTTTTCAATAACTCCATTTTAGCTATTTGTTCAATTTCTAAATTTAAATATTTTCCTCTTTCATATTTTCAATTAAAAATAATTAAATTTATAAAACACAACTTTTATCACATATTGTTTAATTTCGTAATAAAAATCTATTTTATTACATTTTAAAATGCAAGCATCAATATTTTCAAACAATGTAAAAATATTGACATGAATCATTCAGTTATTTAATAAGATCTATTTTCTCATAGTTTAATAAAGTTGTCATTTAAAACAACATATATTTTTCCACTTTTTGGAGAAATCAATAAAACTAGATAAAAAATTTGCAAACACGATAACACAAAATGCATTAAAATATTTTAGCTAAGTTTGTGTGTGTGATTCCATCATACTCATAAATTTCTAACGGCTAAAACAACTCTACCTGATCGTTGTTCTCGCCTTCAATCACGTTCACCTGTTCCTGCGTTCACTTGCACTCGATTTTTCATCAGTAATGACAAACCACAAATTAAATAAAAACACATTTCGAATCATTTGTAATTGCATTTCAATTTCAATTTCACTTCAATTTGAATTTGAATTTCACTTAAATTTGAATTTCAATTTAACTTTGATTTAAATAATCAATTAACTTCAATTTAAATAACAATATCATAATTTGTAATTGCATTTAATCAATCAATATAATCTATACGTGACAAAGTTTCAAAATATGCAATAAGAAGTGAAGTACAATGGATGTCATCCTTTTCATGGGTGCCTAAACTTTGTCCAATAAGATTTGGTTGTTTATGAGATCTTACAACCTCTTATAGATTCCTTATAGCTTACATCGGTTACACTTTACATGCAAAGGCATGCAAGAAACATGCAAGATTCTTTGTAGCCCACTTTATGACATTTTATGACACATGTACATGAAAACCATGCCAAAACCACTAAAAAACAAAACTATTTATCCTCATCCTAAAGTGGACGCCCAAATGGAATATTCCCCCCCCAGATGCTTTTACCGCTTTACGGGGATCTATTTCCCATCAAATTTACATTTACATTTTTGCACCAAGGGAATTGCATTGTTGCAAATTAGAATATTATTCTCCTAACATCTAAGCCCTTATTGAAAATGAAATAAAATAACAATATTTTTGGTGATGCAAGATTGCTAGTACTCCTAGATGCTCCTGCATCAGACACCTGGGGGTAGGAATTTTTTTGTGAATATGGATTCACAAAATGGAGTTTACTGGTAGTACCACCCTTTTGGATTGCAAGAAATCCTCAACAAACTCCATTACTAAAATTGATACCTACAATTGTTTCGTTGTTCTCCTCTTCCAACACTTAACCCTAGTGTATTTTGGCTTACACTCAAGTCGATCATATTTTATATAGTTCATTTGAGCTTTATTGTTATCAGCTTAGGCATTGGGAGACTTGGATAGTTGATGACATATAAATTCACTTTGGTATTATTTATTTGCATTGGTCTATTTCATAACACTTGGGTAGTTGATAGGTTATTGCAATTTGTTATCTTTGCAATTGATGACTCAATTCAATGAGTCATGTGGACAACGACATATTCATGTGGACAGTATAATACATGTGGGCAAGATGAGTGGAAATTGAGTGGGCCATTATTATGTCGGTGGTATGGATTGCAAATGATGTTTATCATTTTTTTTGTCGGATTTGAAATGATTGTAAATTTGGATAAAGTATTTGTTTGAGTGAAGGAATAGGGAAAAATGAGTTTTGTAATTATGATTTGGATGAAGGTGAAACCCTAGCCACCATCCAAAAATTGCAAAACCAGTTTTGAGATTTTGATGGTCTCTTGTTTGAGTTAGCTGGAATGAAGGAATGAATTGTAAGGTAATTGTTTGTCTCGCAGCTGGAAATGAAGGTATTCTTGGTGAATTGTATGATATTTTTGTTTGACATCTGGTCGACATAAAATGAGGTAAAATCTTGACAATATCTTTGTCATTTCAAAATGAAGTTTATAAAATAATTTTTCAGTTTGTAATAAAAACAAAAAGTAGTTATAGATAACTGTGTTTTTCCATTTTGGTTACTCGAGTTTGAGCTCAAGAGTTTTGGTGTTTTTACACAAATTTCATTGTTTTTTAAGCATGGCTTTCTACCATTGCTCAGTGTGAGATTTGAAAGGGAATATGTAGTGAGATATTGGTTAAGATAGAAGTAACTAGAAGAGAAAATGGGTTTATCTCCAATCTTCTTTTAAAATAGAGATAATGATGAAGATGTTATACACAGTGACATTTTTTGAATATCCTTAGTTGCTTTTGAAAGGCTCAGTCATTTTGACAACCTTCTTGAGGTTTTATTGAATATCATATTATTGGTGCGCTGTTAAGGTTTTATGACTGCAAATCAATGCAGTTTTAAGGTCTTAATGGTTTATCATTTATGACATTTTTAAAACTGGGAGTTGGTGCTCCTAACTTGAAGTGGGTGCTTCAGTTTGTACTTGGAGTTGGTACTCCTAACTTGAAGTGGGTCCTTTAGTTTGTACTTGGAGTTGGTGCTCCACATTGTTACAGAGCTGGTGCTCTTTGAATGAATAAAAGGAACATTTTACGAGTGATTTTTAATACCCCATGAGGGTTTTTCCACTCAAGAAAATAATGTGTTATGTGGTGAAATATATGCATTTGTGTTTCAGCCCACGTGCTTAAGTATTAATGTTTTTCATTCTGTCATTTGTCAATACAATTCATGCAATGCTCTGATACTTGACTAAACATTTCATTCTATTATAAAAGTGTTCAAAATATACATGAAGTCTTATGGAAATAAAGCATTAAAAGGAATTGTTCAATCAAGTTTACATGAACAATTAATAGCATGCTTTGACATTGTTATGCAATTCTTTTATCAATCTGTCATTCTACTAAAAGTTCTTTGGTGTGTTAGAGTTCACTTTGCAAGTTAAGAGGTTTCATAAAGTTGTCCCAAGGTCATTGTTTAATTTTCTCACGAAGTTAAAAGTTTGAAAAATTGTACATTACTCTGATTCACCCCCCCCTCTCAGAGTAATTCATCTTCCAACAATCTGGTCCTCTGGACTCATTCTTGAACCATAAACAACATATAGGAAACATGTTTGGGGTAATAAGAATGATCATATCATAGGATTAATTGGGTCTAGTTTCAGTGCAAGCATCCTCAAAGAAATCTATCATAAGATCTTCTCAGACATCTCATGCCCATGCACAGTTTGGACCAAAGTTTGGGAGATTTTTGGAGATCCACACAAGCCTCCATTCCCAAATGATCCTACTTCAGATTGCCTCATTCCACTTGATGATGTTGACAACATACCCTATGATGATGACACCTTAGAGGAGTTTGAATATGATGCAGAACTTGAGTGTCTTGATAATCCATAGACTTCTCTTGTAGCTCCTACTTCTCTAGTTGAGATCACACAATCATCTTCTATTGATGATTCATTGAGTACTTCCAGTGATTCATTGCAACAAGTATCTACAAGTCTTCCTGATTGGGATTCCTATTTGACAAACATTGCTTCTTTGTTTACATGGAGTCTCACATTAAAGATTTGGAAGACCAATTTGAGGGTCTAACTCTCCTATTTGATGATAGTCATGGATCAAATTCATGTTTGTCTTCAGAGTTTGTTCAAGATTAGTTTCCACTTGTTCCTGGTTTGTCATAGTTTGTTGTGATTGGGCATGTACTTGATTGGATTGTGGCATCTTCATCATCTAAGAATGTGGCAAAACATGAGAAGATTTCAGAGGCACAATCTTCATACATTTGGATTCCTCTTCCTCCTAATTCCTATCTAGAATGGGAAGCGTTCCTATAGTTGTACTTAGTGTATCTTCTTCCTAAGGGGAGAAAAAATATTTGTAGGCATTGGATTATGTTTTGTCTTCAGACATTAGCCATACTTGCAGGTGATTACACATTGTGCGGGGATATATTATCTCTATATTACTCTCTTATGGGGGGTCATTGATTGTATATACATGATGGATTTAGTCCTTGGGGGGTATCATTGAGTCCTCCACACATCATGTTATTTTGATTATTTTCTCTCTTTTGGAGAGGAGTTTTGCCCCATTAGGTTTTCTCCTTTTCTCCGATTGTGAGAGATTGATTGCATTTCATTTGCATTGTAAATGGATCATACCTAACATGACCTAGTAGCTTGGACCCATAGTCATCTTCATCTTTGCATAGTAAATGCATAATAATATTCTCCCTAAGTTGCACTTGTGTTGGTGTGAATTAATGTCTTGTACCTAGCTAATTCACTCACTAGGTAATTAGGGGACATATTCACATGTTAAGTTTACTTAGGATATAAGATTCTTTCTAGAAGTCTTAGTGGTCTTTTCTAGAACTTATCTTATCTAGCTAGTAATTCTTGATTCCTAGGTAGTTAGTTTGTTAGTTGTCTCATGTAATAGGATTAAGACACTTGTCATGATCTTGTCTAATCCTATCTCTATAACTTGCCTTTATAAGCAAGGCATCTCATGTACATTTGCATTCAATCATATTCAACCATTATTCAATCTTGCATTGTTGAAGCAAGCTTTCTTTCCATTCTCTCTCTTGTGGAAGATATTTTGGTCTAGCAACTATTCCTGGGGGTGTTGGGGAGTCACCATTTACTCCCACAATTGTTAAAGATTCCAACACATAAAAATATACTAGCAATTGCACCCCAATAAGGTGCAATATTTATGCCGATAGGCTGAGCCCACATTATTTACGACCGTGAAAAGAAGTGGACAACATGAAGAAAGCATTGATCTATCTCACCTATCCCTCTCTACCTCTCCCCCCCTCCCTCCCCCCTTCTCTCTCCCTCTTGCTATCTCCTTCCCTCTCTATTTCTCTCTATATCACATATCCCTCTCTACCTATCCCTCCCTCCATCCCACCTATTTATCTCTCACTCTCTCCTCCCCTCTCTATTTCTCTCCCTCTCTCACTTATTCCTCTTGACCTCTCTCTCCCCCCCTCTAATTCTCTATAACTCCCCTATCCCTCTCCACCTCTTCCTCCCTCCACCTCTCTCTCTCACTCTCTCCAGCTCTATCTTTCCTTCTCTATTTCTTTCTATCCCACCTCTCTCTCCCTCCCTATCTCTATCTCACATATCCCTCTCTACCTCCCTCCGTCCCTTTGCCCTCTTCTCTCTCTCTTTCTCTATCCTTCCCTCTCTACTTATTTACCCTCCTCTCTCTTTCTCTATCTCACCTATCCCTCTCTCCCTCTCCCTCCCTCCTCCCTTCTCTCTCTCTCCCTCTTGCTCTCTCCTTCCCTCTCTATTTATTTCTATATCACATATCCCTCTCTACCTGTCCCTCCCTCCATCCCACCTATTTCTCTGTCACTCACTCCTTCCCTCTCTACTTCTCTCCCTCTCTCACTTATTCCTCTCTACCTCTCTCTCCTTCCTCCTCTAATTCTCTATATCTCCCCTATCCCTCTCTACCTCTCCCTCCCTCCCCCTCTCTCTCTCACTCTCTTTGGCTCTCTCTTTCCTTCTCTACTTCTTTCTATCCAACCTCTCTCTTTCTCCCTATCTCTATCTCACTTATCCCTCTCTACCTCCCTCCATCCCTTTACCCTCCTCTCTCTCTCTCTTTCTCTATCCTTCCCTCTCTACTTCTTTTCCCTCCTCTCTCTCTCTTTCTCTATCCTTCCCTCTCTACTTCTTTTCCCTCCTCTCTCTCTCTTCTCTCTCTCTCTATTCTTCCCTCTCTACTTCTTTACCCTCCTCTCCAATTCATTCCAAAAACAACACTTCTTATACAAATTTAGTTTTACATTTTTCTATTTGTTTATTGTTTGGATTTTATAAAATTTTATTTTTATTAGAAATTTATTATATTATATTATTTGTTTTATTTAAAGAATTTTTTTATTTTATTTATTATATAAATTATTTTATTTTATTTTACTTATTATATAATTTTAATTTTATTTTATTGTTTGAATTTTATAACACAAAAACAAATTTTTATTTTATTAAAAAATATTATATTATTTTATTTATTATATAAATTATATTATTTTTATACATAAATTATTATATAAAATTATTAAATAGAATTATTATATAATTATTAAATAGAATTATTATATAAATTATTAAATAAATTATTATACTCAATTATTAGTGATTATTATATGATGGCCATAGAATTATTATATAAATTATTACATAAATTATTATAGAATTTATTACACAAATTATTATATAAATTATAGAATTATTATGAATTATTACATAAAGTTATTATATAAGGTGTTATAAATTATTATATAGAGTTATTACATTAAGTTAATTATAGAGTCTTCACATAAATTATTATATAAATTATTACATAAAATTAGTATATAAATTATTACACTTCAAGTTATTATCTCAAAGGTCATTACATAGGGGTGTATATAAATTATTACATGCAGGTATTATATAATTATTATAGAATGACTATATATATGAGTTACATAAATTGTTATATAAATTATTACATAGGTGTGCTCTCATTATTACATAAATTATTATATAAATTATTAAATAACTTATTATATAAATTATTATATAAATTATTATATAAATTATTTTATTTATTATATAAATTATGTATATTTCTTATTCGTATCCTCTCAATAATGCACTTTTGTTCCCCAAATATATTTTTGCTGGTTCATATATGTGGATGGAGTTAAAAATCTTATCTGTAGTTGAGATAGTATTTTCATGGCGCTGTTAAAAGATGTAATAAAGCCATCCCATCTAGTTTATATTTATTAATGTTGACATTTTACCAGTGTTTCCGTGCAGGATTTCTATCCCATGTTGCCTATACAATTTCTCTTTTATATATTTCTAGAATGGATGTATAATTTTTTTGTTGATAAATACTTTTTCCAAAGACAAACGCAGCTGAAAATGATGCTTTGGTGTTTGAACCAGTCATTCCGGTTGATCCCTTGCCACAAAGTTCGTGGAGTTCTCGCCGGTGTCAGACTGCTGGAGATGCCGATGGGGTTTCCCCACGTATAATAGCCTATCGGTTAATTAGTACAAATATCTCTTATAAAATATGAAATAATTTATATAAAACATACTATGAAATTACTTTAAGTTTTACTAGTGCTCCCACAACATCCCTAGCAGTCGATGTCTCTCCTACAAATGGTCCACTCCGTGCTCTATCAACTCGTACATGTCTGACATATCCTGAACCTAATAGTTGGATGTGTCTATGGGAGCCTCAATGGACCATCAGAGAGGACCCAAACATAGATTGTTGCACGCCATGCAATAATGGGGCACACAAATATGTGTCGAAGAGGACGGTGTACCAGTCAAAGCTGATGACGGTGTACCAGTCAGAGCTAATGCAATAGGTGCACCACCATCATGCTGGGATGTATCAGGTGCATCACCATCATGATGAGATGCACTGTCAAATGGTTGCACAATATGATGGCTTTGCGTGACCAAATGATCACTCAATGAATGTAAGGCATACTTTGAGTCCCTATATCTAAAGCGATCTCAGGGTAAGGTAGTGCAACATACCTCAAGACCAAACTACAAATTCTAACTCACACTATACCTTACCAAACAATATTGCAAAACCTTATACTACATTATTAGAGTGATCCAAGTTACACCACTTTTCTTTTTCCATTTAATCCCTCTATTTGAGAAACAACATTTCCCACTTAGGACTCTTTGCAGGTGAAAGCACACTAAAGTTCCAACATTCTCCCACTTGATATTTACTATAGGAGATCTACATATGAAAATTTTAAAAATATAAGTACAAGAAATTGAAAAAACCTTTTTATCCTTGCATAAACAACTTTTCAGAACTTACTAGCTTTATTAAAGAGTCAACTAATATTCGTGCTAGAGTATCAAAATTTTCTATTTGAACCTTTGTTCTTAAGTTTGACTTACCACTACTATGTATAAGACATAAATGATAGGCACATGTCTTGCACATGTAGGGCTTGAAAATAGACAAATTGCTCTTGTTCACATGGTAAAAGTAGCTATAGTAGGGATAATTTGGAGGATTGTCTTCTTTATGTGGGATAAGTATTTTATGAGTGAGTGATATTTTCTCAAGGGATTATGGTTGTGTCAATTACAATTATATGATGGTTGTTTATATTTGTGTATATGGTGTTAAGGTCTTAGTGAGAATTTTCAAGAAAAACATTGAGACTAAGAGCTTCTGCCTCAAATATGGATTCTAGATGTGCTAATTAAATGACCAATTGATGAATATGTATTCTATATGTGCTAATTAAATGACCAATTATTGATTGTTTTGTTGGTGAACTTGCAGGATTTGGGTGTGCTCTTCTATTTCAACAACAATCGAAAGTGAGAGAAGTTCTTTGAGTTCCCTCAAAGTATTTTCAACCCAATATTCTTGCATACATATATAGATAGTATTGAAATGCCACAAGTGGCCAAAGAGAGAAATGGAAAAAACTCATTTCAATGCCTTTAGTCAGATGTTCCACTTTTACTATTAGTTTCAAAGCTTGTGTGAATAGTATGAATGTTTTCTTATTAAGAAGTTAGTTTCATTTTGTGTAATTTCCCCTTTTTGAACATTCCCAAACTAGAGGTAGTGTCAACCTAATCCCTCTTTTTGGTTGGCCAAGGTATGAAAATTAACGAAATAGTCGATTTGATGTTTATTTATGAAGTTTCCAAAACTTGAAAAATATTCAAAGTTAGGAATTTTATTAGAAATTTTAGAATTCTTTGATACAATTCCCTTATTGGTTAATAATACATAATTATTTATAGGATTCACATATTGATGTAAGAGCATCTAGGGGTACTAGCAATTTTGCATCACCAAAAATATTGTTATTTTATTTTGTTCATTTTCAATAAGGGCTTAGGTGTTAGGAGAATAATATTCTAATTTGCAACAATGTAAATTCCCTTGGTGCGAAAATGTAAATTTGATGAGAAATAGGCCCCGATAAAGCGATAAAAGCATCTAGTGGGGGAATATTTATTTGGGCATCCACTTTAGGATGAGGATAAATAGTTTTGTCTTTTAGTGGATTTGGCATGGTTTGCATGTACATGTGTCATAAAATTTCATAAAGTGGGCTGCAAAGAATCTTTCATGTTTCTTGCATGCCTTTGCATGTAAAGTGTAACCGACAAGCTGTAAGGAATATGTAAGAGGTTGTAAGATCTATCATAAACAACCAAATCTGATTGGACAAATTTTAGGCACCCATGAGAAGGATGAAATGAATTGGACATCATTTATTATTGAATATTTTGAAACTCCCAAGGTTGGGCGTGGATTTATTAAGGTGGTTTTAGGAGGTTGTTTTGTGGAACCAGGGATTGTTTTCTCTTTGCTCAATCTCTATTTATTGATGTCTTTTCATTTGAAAAAGGGGGCTTAGAGCAGTGAAGTTTGCATACCCAGATGCTGTTGAAATTATGTTAGATTTTTGAAGACACATTTTTTGTAGGTGTTGCATGTAGGATTGAGGTTCCCATGGTTGTAAACAAATTGCCGAAAGAGGCAGTTTACAATAATATTGGTGAATATTGAAAGAGGGTTTTGTAAACAGATCATTGAAGAAGGCAAATTACACAGGTAAAAACTTGAGGATTTGAAGATTTGTGTTGAACATTTGTGAGGCCTTGAAAATAGAAAATAGAAATAAGAAAATTACTTTTTTCATTGGATGGATTTTGAGGATTCGTGGACTTGAGAAAATTAGAGAGCAAGAAGAAATAAGAGTTGAGATGATAGAATTGCAACAACAAGTGGACGAATTAAGAAAAGAGATTGAAAGGAGAAAATGATAAAAGAGAAGAGTTGAAGGTAATTTTGATTATCCTTCTAATGATATTTTGATTGCAAGAAAGAAAGAAGATGCAGTAGGGTGTCAAACTAGTGGCACAGAGGAAGAAGAAGAGGATGAATGCGAAGAAATTGATGAACCTGAATCTAAGGGATGTCTATTGGAAGACATGAAGGATGAAATTAAAGAGGCTAAAACAGCATCAAAATAGTTGAGTGCAATGGAAAACATTGAAGAAGAGGACACCAAAATTGAATCAATAAAAGAGGAGTTAAAAATTGCATTTTGTGAGTTAATTGGTGATTCTGATTTGCTTATGAATTATGTGAATGGAATGGGTAGATATGAGGAGGCTGAAAATTTTGTTGCAGTATTAAGTAAAAGAGGAATACCATATTTTGAAGAGGTTAGAACCAAATCTGATTTGTGTTTAAGTGATATGATGAGTGATAACAAAGAAATAATCACAACAATGAAAGTTGCAGCAGAAGGCAATGAGGTAAAATCAAATTTTAATGTATGTTTTGATGAGGATAAGAATATAGAAATGGATAAATTTGTTGCAGCAATTAATAAATTTGAGAAGGTTGAAATTGAGGAACAAGAGGTAAAGGTAAAAGAGGAGTTTTTCAATGATTCTTTGTTTGAAAGTATTGAAGATGAAGATTCATTGGTTAGAGAGCCTGATTATTTGTTAGAGAATATGGATGACGAATCTTAGGATTATTGTTCTAATGTTGTTTTGAATGTGGAAGATCAATTTGTAGCAATAATATGTCTTTCTAAAGGCATAAAAATAGTGACATATCATATTCAAGATAAGGTTGAAGTTGCAGCAGTGAATGGAACCAAGGTAAATTTCAATTTTTCTAAATATTATTCTAAAGAAGGATGTGAGTGTGATGAGGTTGCAGCAAAAGAGAATAGTAAATCATATTTTATTAAATTTGAGAATGATGTTTTTCAAGTTATGGATGGGTTGGTTTAGGAATATTTTGTTAGAGATGATTGGTATGTAGAGAAGGATTTGTATGGTGTTGCAGAGTTAAGTGCGGGTGCAAATTGATGGAGGTGGGTGGACTATGGTGGGTTGAATCCCACAAGATTGGAAGAGAATGTGAGATACATTTGGAGGAGGTGGTTAGGTTATGGTGGAGTTGTTTCCACATCGAAGAAGAGGAGTAAAGAGCAGAGTTGTCAGAGGAGGTTGCTTGTCTCAAACATATTTTCCAAGAACAGGAGGTTATGTAATCAACCATTTCATTTGGCCTAGAGAATCGGTATATGGTATTATTTAAATTGTTATTTAGATTTTAATATTTGAAATCTATTATGCTTAAATAAATGTACTACATAGATTGATAGTCTAATGTAATCTTGTCTTTTAATGCAACAACCTGGTTCTTTTATAGCCATGTTGACTGAGCTTGACCCATTGGATGAAGCTGCACAAGTTCAGGTATATATATTTTTATTCTTGACAATATGATTATATGTACATGTGCATTTAAATTGTGTTACATTAGCTACTTCATCCACCATGAGCCCATCTAGTGTTGTAGCATCACAACAGGTACGTGTTTATTTTATATTATAGATATTTACGTTTAGATATGAGTAGATATATTTTTAGTATTTATATGATTATTTTTCAACAATTATATGTTAATTTGTATCATTTTTATTCTACTTGCTATAGTCCTTTGCTTGACTTAGCACTGTGATGAGTGTGGGACCATTTATTTATACGGGGTCTCTCAATCGTTCTAAGGGACAATCATATGCATATTGTCTTGCAAAAAAGAGAGCAAAAATGAGGTAAGCAAGAATTGAATTATTGATATAATATAATACACATATAGTGATCTTGATGTTAAATTCATAATTTATAAATGATAGTATATAAGTTTCTATTTACTAGTCTATCTTATCAACCATTCACATAATTAATCTAATTTGTGGTTTGAATTGTTATTGTGCAAGAAGCTTTAGAGAAAATAAGTTCTTTGAGGAGACTCAATTTTGATGGTCTAACATAGGATTAGGATTTGATATAGTTTGATATGTACTTAGGGTTTTATAGATCTTGAGATAGCATATATGCCACAATTTGTAAAACTTGTAAAACTTGTTTTGAGTAGGCATATATGCCAAATTTGTATATGCACAAACATAATTATTCTAAATTATGATATATAAGAATTGATATTCGATCTAATTTGTTCCTTGTGTGCATGTCTTTCTACTTTGAATCTTTAAAATGAAATGTATAATTATCTTAGAATGGTTTAAAGTTATGATCGATAACATGTTATAGATTAACAAAATTTCATTTTAATAGAAGAATTACAATTGGTAATCCATCTATGTTAGAGTTCATTCATATTAAGGTTCACATACATTACATTCCATGAGACCACATTTCTTTGAGGAGTTTTTTCAAACAATTGAATCCCTTTTCTATTGTACCACATTTTTCATACATGTCTACCAAAACATTTTTATCAAACACTCAATTTGAGAATACACATGATTTCAAGCTCTATTGAATGAATTTATATTTGACATTATATTGTTTTTTGAACTCTTGTAATGAAGTGGGCAACTAATTTTTATTTCAAAAAAAGTTAAAATTAATAAAAAATGGTATGAGAAGCATTGTATAATATTTGTTGAGAATAGATGTTTGAAAATATGCCTCAAAGAATTGTGGTCTCATAGACAAGGCAAAAAAGATGAAATAAGCAGCTTATGACAGTCTTATGACATCGATTCTTTTGATTGATTAAAAAATTCAAAAAAATAGATACAACTTAATGAAATATATGTCATTAAAATGTTCATTCAAAAGTAATATAATCATCTTGATAAAAATAAATGTCACTCAATGTTCATTCAAGCTTAATAACATGTAAAAGGTATAAAATCATCTTGAATAAGAATCACTATCTTTCAACCACAGGGGTTTGATGCAACCTTCAAACAAAGCCCTTACAACTGAATAAGATACATGTTCATTAGATTGTTCATGTGAAATCTATACAATAATCATGATCAACAATTAAGACATCACTCAACCATGATGCAACCATTAAACAAAACAAATACAACTCCATGACACGTATGTTATTTGACCTTCCACATGTAATTTCTATCATCATAATGCACAATAATGAATGTTGCTAACCATAATGCATCAATAAGCAAACTAGGCATACTATACGGGATTGATGCACATTAGTCATAATGCACACTTCACAAAAAAGTAATAAAATTGATATGATATTGTCATATATGTGAATCAACCTTGACCCACACCAAACTTGCTATAACACAATTTTTGTCATATATGCCATTCAACCTAACACAATTGAGGTTTTGTATTTGGTAAGAATTTGTGCAGGCAAAGAAAGTGAGAGATGATGGTTAAGGTGGATTTGAACAAATGAAGTTGTTGTCCTAAGTGTTGAAAGCTCTATCTGTGTCACCAAAAAGTGTAGCCTTGACACTTTTTCACTTATTTGGGCCTTTTCTCTTGGATTTTGGCCTGGTTTTTCTTAGATCTAATGTTGTAATGTGGCCAATAAATTCACATTAGGCCTTGACAATTGCAAATCAACAAAAACCTAACAAAGTATTACAAGGGTGTTGTGAAATGTTGTAACACATTTCCTCACTTTTCTGGGACTTTTCTATAATAATTCACCTAAATAACCCTTTTCCAAGCCTTAGTATAAAGTGTTATAAGGTGTTGTAATTGACCCTCACACTTTTCTAGGCTTGTCATCACTAATTCAACCCTTTCCCATGAAAAAATGGTCCCTTAATGTAATTTTAGCCCCAACTTAAGTGTGTTTCGGGAGATAATCCCATTAATCAACATTTAACACCTTTTTATTCCTGACTATCACTTGAATTTTTCCAAGTGGACTAAGTCGCCACCTTGGGCGACTTAGTCCCATTTGGCATAAAATTCAAAATTAAAATAAAATTCTAATGGGACTTTGCCTCCAAAACCCTAAGGTCGACCTATCATGTGTTATTTTTTGGGAATTAGGGCATAACATGTATAAATAAGGGTTTTTATCCTCATTTTACCCCCCCTAACATCTTTCATCTTCACAAGCACTCAAGCACTCAATCTCCTCAAGCAAGCATTCAAGCAACCTCCATTGGAGTTGGTTCTTTTATATCTTTAGAATTCTTCAACAAGGGCTTGGTTTGTATGCATATTAGTCAAGGAGAAAAGTGTTAAAAAGGTATCATCATTCCATCCACAACATTCCAAGTCAACAAACCCTAGAAGGAGCCAAAAGACAACTTGCAGGTCGTAATCTGAAGATTCAGGAACAAGTCTCTACTAGAGATAGAAGTACAAGTGGGCACCTACAGATTCCAACCTCAAAACTCCTCAAAGCTCTAGGTGGACTAAGTCACCATTATAGGCGAATTAGTCCCTGTCCTAGGCCTGAAAAGTGGTTTCTGTGTTTCTAGATACCCTTTTGCTAGAAACCCTGTTTCAACAAAGTTTCTCGATAGGAGGACTAGGTCACCCATTCTAGCATAAGTGTCCCAATGAGCATTTTCAGTAGATTCTAGAAGATTCCAGAGCTCCTCTTCTTCAACCTCCGATTTCCAGGTGCACCATTTCTATCTTTTCCAGTTTCTTTCTAGATTGCATGCATTTTAGTTTATTTTATAGTCTTGCATTTTATTTAGTTTGCATTTCATAGTTAGTTAATTTCATTACATTACAACACTTAGGCACACACATCACACCCATATCAACCCCTATCTTTGAATGAACTCACCAAGAACACATCCTTAGTGTGAAAGAGAGCTATTTCTCAACCAAGCTCCTAGGTGGAAAACCCTATGGGCCTATTGGGGAATCCTCTTTCCCTAAGAGAATATCTTATTGGTGGTTCATTTTGGTGAACCCGACCTTAGAGCACTTCTTTTCACTTTTGAATTTTTTTACATTTGCATCCTAGGGAAACGCTTGCATTGCATCAGGGTTTTGCATTGTTTACATTCTAGGGTTCTTAAATGCGCATTAGTGAAAAGTTCATGTTAGCTTGCACTTTGCATTGCATTTTCATTGAAAAAATACAAAAAAAGCTGCATAATTTCCATTCTGTGTTTGCATCAAAAAAGCATAAAAATCATAAAAACTAGTCAAAAATTCAAAAAAGTGTCAAAAATATCATTGTTGGGACTAATTCGCCACACTAGGCAATTTAGTCCACTTGCACCATTTATATTGTAATTTCTAGCATTTTCAAAGCATTTTCTGAACTTCTATTTTTTGGTTATGCATTTCTATTTTATTTTCTAGAATCCTAGTTATAAGCATTTTAGTCTTCTTTGTTTACATTGCATTTGCATCCACCCTGCCTTTAGAAAAAAATGCATGAACATTTGGTGTTCTCTTGCTGATACCATAGTGAGACGAAGCTCTAGACTCATGGCATCTACCGATAATACTCTTGTTGTAGATCTTGGGATATCTCGAGCTTCTACTCCTAGTATCGATAATAGTGCACTAGGCCTGGAAACTACTCCTAGTAACTCCCTGCATTTAGGAGACACACATGTTGACAGTAAACCTGATGAAATCCCACATGAAAAGATATTTCACATTCATACAAACCTAGCTGACCTCCAACATGAAGTGAGTTTTGAAACCATTGCAGCCAATGTTATTCCCACTATCGAAAACATTCACCGTATGCTTGACAGTGATAATGGCTTCTAAGGTGTTGTGAAGAAAATAGTTGAGATATACCAAAAAAATGTCTCTTCCACACCTAAGGTCTCTCAACCAACCACCCCTATTGTTAGCCAAGGAGGATCTTCAACTTCTCCTCCCTCAACAATAGCTTCCATTCCTACCTATACCTCTCCTCATGTGACAACAATAGTGCAATAGGTTAGCAATGTGATTCCTTCCCTTAGTATTCCTACTAGTATTCCTACTTCTTATGTGGCATCACATCCTTTAGCCTCTTTCACCACACCCTCCATTAGCATCCCATTCACTTTCCCTTCCACTACATTCACCCCATCACCACTTTCTCTTCCACCTAATCCCACTTATACCGATCCCCTCATCACATAAATTTTTCACACCGTTTCCTCCATAGAACAACAGATTTCCACCATCAATCAAAACCAACATGGTTCACCCACCCACTATGTTTGCAACAATCCCTTGTCTTTAGAAATCCTCCGCACCTCGATGCCACAAGGAATAGAAATATCTAGATTCGAGAAGTATGGAGGGAAGGGTGATCCTTCTAATCACGTTAATACTTATACTGCTTTGTGTAGTGATTTTTCTCTTGACAAAAAAATGTTAGCCAAACTATTTCCTAGGACCCTCAAAGACACTCCCTTGGATTTATTTTCTTCCTTACCAAACAATTCAATTAGTTCATTCAATGAACTTGTTGATGCCTTTATAAACCACTTCCAAGTGCACATGAATCCTAAAAATACCTTGGTCGATTTGATGAGATGTAAGCAAGACACTAATGAAAAGATAACATACTTTATCTCTCGTTATCAAGCTCTTTATTCCTTAATTGATGTGAAGATACCCGATACACATCTTCAAAAGATGTTTATTGAAAAATTGCTAACACCCCTTCAAGACAAACTCACCCTAATGAAGTTCCCTTCCTTCATGCACTTATGCACAACACTTTGTGATTATCACAATTCAACTAGTAGTCATGATACGCGATCCACTTCTAGTCAAGTTGAGAAGTCCGATGCTACCAACCAAACCAACTCTTAGCCATTTCGAAAGCCAAATAATGGGTTTTTGCAATTTAACCCTCCTTCCCAATCCCCTGCACCTGTTAATAATCAAATAGAACCTATTAAGACTATGGTGCCTTTCAATTATGGAGATCCCAAATGAACATTCATGCCTTTACCTGATACCCTCCATAATACAATGACCCGAATTCTACAACAACATATGATTTCCTTACCTGCTATCCATGCACCTGATCCTAATAAGCCTTTACCTCCATCCTATAATTCCAATGCTTATTGCTATTTTCATCGATAGAATGGACATGACATCGAACAATGTAAGTGTCTTAAGCACCTCGTGCAATACCTCATTGATTTGGGCCATCTATCCGTTGTTGGTATTAATGATAAAGGAAATAAGTCTATTGCACCCCCAAACCAAAATTTGCAAATCTTCACAAATCCCATGCCTAAACATAATGTTTCCTTTGTCAAAGGTGGTGAAACTTCATAGAATGATGTTATGAATGTTGATACACAAGATGCACATTCTATTTTTCTTCCGAATGTGACCTATGTCAATCCTATGGATGAAATGGTAGGTGCAATTGACGTCATCCCTCATAAGGGCCAAACCAAAACATATCTTGATATTACCTTTTCACCTCAAGACATACTTAGAAATATTCTTGATGGTCCTCTCTACATAGCCAACAAAATCTATGATAAGCCCACTAATGGGATACTCATAGATCCTGTCTATGGAAAGAATGTGATCACGAAAGAAGTTTTGGTACTACATGATCTTTATCAAGATTTTTATGATAAAACTAACACATAGATCAAAACACATAATGGTTTTTTCTGCCCTACAATCAAATCGATCGCTCTCCCATTACAGATAGGCCCTAAGACATTGGACGTTACATTCTCTATCATCCTGCAATCAGAACAATTTCATTTACGAGTAGGCCATCCATGGCTTCGTTCAATGAAAGCGGTCCCTTCTATTATTCAAAAATGTTTGAAGTTTCTCGTTGACACTGAAATATTCACCGTCCACCATAGTGGCTTCAATCCTTTATCTTCCAAAGACAAATTTTCTTTAGAAGCCTTTTGGCCTGAGCCCATGAAACCTATCACCCTAAGAAGAGATTTATTTTTCATTGCTTATCATAAGTATAAAGAAAATAAAATCTATGAATTATCTCTTCGCAACATGCCTCCATCTACCTTTGAAACACCCATCCTTGACGAAACTATGTTGCAACCCAAATTAGACATGCCTAACTAGACAACACCTAGAACCTCCTCTACATCATCCAAGAGGCCTAGAGATCATGACAGTAATTCCATCCTACCTCCTTGCATCAAACAAGTGTATAAATCCAAGGAGAAAGTGGATGACCCACCTAAGGTTCCTCCCGTTCCTCCCCCTCGAAGTGACAAGCAATCTATGGTTGACCAACCCGCTCCTTCTCAACCGCAACTTGACAAAAGAATAAAAAGAAATAAAGGAGATAGGGAGCATAGGTGTTGTTGACGTGCTCTTTCTTGCAAGTCATGTAACGAAGAAAATGATGAAAATGATAACCCACCCTTGCCAGAAGCCGCACCTGATGACCCTTCTCCCCCACCACTGTAGCCTGATGCTATACCCCCATTGCAACCAATATCACATGCTTCAGCTGATATTGTCCTTTTCCCTCCTATTGTCATCAATCTAGATGATGATGATGAGGAGAATGCTAAAATAGATGAAGAGGTGCACAACACATTGAATACATTATTTTTCTCTTTCATGAGCATACAACATAATTCTCCTCAGACAAGCATTGACCTTGATGCTAGTTCTGCAATTGTTGTTGTCCCTCTTGCTAGTCGCCCACCTGAATTTTTATATTGAGCAAGATTGGGAGGCAGATGAATTGCTTGATGATTGACACACATTTTCCTTCTAGTCTTTTCTTTTTCTTTTGCATGTTTTCTTGTGTGTGACGTGTTTACCCCGTACTATTATGTTTGATGTCCTCTCTCTTTGTGACATTCTTCTATATGTCGTGCATTATTTTCACTTTTTTATTTTTGTTTTTGTCCTCCTTTTGGGGATTATGCAAGGCATTGAGACCGTAATGTCTCCTTCATGTTGACCCAAATGGCCCCTTTTCCTTTTTTTCTCTTTGCCTTCCTTTTTGGGATGATGCAAGGTATTGAGATCACAATGTCTCCTTCATGTTGAATAAAAAAGGCTCTTTTTCTTTGTCTTTGTCTTTTTCTTTTGTTGTCCTTTTGGGGATGATGCAAAGCGTTGAGACATCCTATGCCTGTTCCATATTGACCCAAAATGACTCTTTCTTTTTCTTTGTTTTCGCTCTCTTTGTGTTTGAACCACCAAAAACATATGCAAGGAAGCAAAAGATGATTCCCTTTACTAGGCTCCTAGGGTTTTTCACTCTAGAAGCACTTGGTTTAGGAATGACACTCTTTCACCTTAGTGATATATGATTTTTGGGCGAGTTCATTCAAAGAGGGTTAGGGGTTGTGAGGTGTGTGTTGAGATGTGTCTAAATGTGGGAAATGGAAACTAGAAACTAACTAAGCATGCAAAACCTATGAAATAAAACTATGTCTGAAAACACATTGAGATAAACAAGTATATACAAGATAACCTAAGATATATACACTAAACTAAAACAAAAGGTTGGAGATGAAAGGGATGTGCATCTGGGATTTGAAGGAGGATCTATTGGAGGTATGGAATGCTGTTGAATTTGATGCAAAATCTGAAAAAGGACACTTATGCCAATCTGGGTGACCTTGTCCTTTTGTCGAGAAACTTTATCGAATTGGGTTTCTATCAAAATGGTATTTAGAAATGTGAAAATCCTTAAAAAAAAAGCTTTAGTGGGACTAGGTCACCCAAAGTGGTGACCTAGTACTCTTCTGAATTTATGTGAATCAGAAGATGGAGTCTGGAGCCCTCGGTCTGTGTTTTCTGCTTCTCCAGGTGTCCGATCCTGAAAGTGCAGATTTTGGTCTATGGAGGTCTTCCAAGCTTCAAATAGGGTTTCTTCAACCCTAGGGAGCTTGGAAAAGTTGTTGAATGATCTTCTACCTTGGTTCTTTGCCAAATCTGCCTACAAGACCTGTAAATTACACAAAGAGAAAGAAATGTTGGATGTTAGGGTATGGGGGCTTGCCTTGGTCAAGCCCCTTTTGAGTAATTAAACCAAATAAATATGTAAATGTAAAGAAGAATGAAGTGAAGGAGTGAGGGAATTTACCTTGCCATGATGTTTGATCTTGAGTTGCAACAATGGAGATTCAACCCTTGAATGATTCTTGAGAGATGTCTTGCTAGCTTAGACTACTCAAACCCTAACTTACTTGAGAAGGAGAGATGAGAGATTGAGAGGAGAAAATGAGTGGTGCATTATGAGAAATTAGGGTTTTGAGGCTTATTTATACAAGTTATGCCCTAATTTTCTCAAAATAACACCATACAGGATGACCTTAGGATTTTAGAGACAATATCCCAAAATAATATTAAGTTAATTTTAATTTTATGCCACATGGGACTAGGTCGCCCAAGGTGGCGACCTAGTCCACCTGGGAGAATTTCATTATTTTTCGAGGATTAAAGTGATTATTTATGTTTGTTAGGATTGTCTCATGAAAAATCACTAAGATAGGACTTGTATGTGTATTAAGGGGTCATTATAGCATAATAAAGGGTTGATTTAGTGATGATAAGCCTAGGAGAGTGAAAATGTTTTGTAACATTTTAGAACACTTTGGCACAAGGCTTGGAAAGGGGTAAAAAGAGGCTAAAAAAGGTCCAAAATCCATAGGCAAGGGTCTAAATGAGCGAAAAGTGTCAAAGGCTACACTTTTTGGTGACACATTAGCCCCCACTTTAGTGAGAGTATGGACTTGATTCAAACTGACACTAAAGTAGCCCAATGGAGATGGCGAAGAATGACAAAGAAGAAGAACATGAAAGAAGAAGGAGGTAGTCAAGCCCCCAAGGATTTGAGATTCTAAGTCAGCTTGACATGTCAATGCAAAAGACATTCGAGGGTGAATGAATGACAAAAAAATGAGATACATGATCATGCAATGACAAATATTAGTACGAAGAGAATGAGGAGAGATGCGCTCACTTTGGGGCCACAAAACATCATGTTTTCCATGGGGTGAGTTATCCCAAAAGGTGAGAAAAATACACACGGTTGGTATGTACTCACAAGGGTGGTGATGGGGAATGTCATGCCATTGGTTGGGATTCCCGCTTAAACCATACCAAAGTTATACCTCATGATAAATTTGATAAGGCACCACAAAAGAGAGTGATTTTGTTCAAATGGATTTTGATTTATTCATGCAATGTCTCATCTTAAAGAAAATTATGCGTAATGTCATTAAGAGAGGAAAAGTGCAAATGTACTCATATTGTATCCAAGAGAGGCAAGGGCTCATCTTGTATGCAAAAGAGGAAAAATGAAAATGTCTCATCCTAAGCAACATTGTGCATAATGTTTTCAAGAGAAGGAATCACAAGAGAAAGAAGATCACACAATGAAATGTGAGTGGTGATGTGTGCCCCCACTTTAAAGGAATTTCTACACATCGTTCTATGAGAAATTGCTTTAAAGTAGAAGAGGAGGAGGACATAAGAGCTTGTTCGAAAAGCCCTATGTTGAGTCATATGTTTCCTATAAGCTACGCCATGAGAAGGAGTGTATGTCACATGCGAGTCAATCTTAAGACATGTTGTCCACATCCCAAGCTTGCTCTTATATTTTTATGAAAGGTTAACGATAATTCAAAAGAGACAATGAAAAGTGACATACGAGGGAAAGGGCTAACTAACCTCTTGTCCCAACTTAGTGCAGGACAAGAGTGAGCCGAAGGGATTGAGGAAATGCAAGGTTGAGGGAAATCCGTATTGATTAGAGGAAAGAGGTGCCCCACATGAGGAAGAAAACCAAGCTCCTTAAGATGCTGGAGTTTCTACTCAAGGCCTTACACTCATTAGTGTGATGACCATGAACTCAGTGGTAAGCACAAAAGGAATGTTCGTTGTAACATTTCTTTCGAGTTTTGGGAGGAAGGGAGATCAAGTGATCTTGGAGGAGTCTCAAAAAGATACCTTCTTGATCGAGGGTAGAAGGTGATCCATTGGTTTGTGACAAAGAAGGGTCTCACTTACGATAGGATGTCATACCTACACAAGGCGCTATGGATTGGGAGATTTTGTATACTCCTTTAGAGGAGTGTGTAAAATCTGAATCAATAATGGGTTGCAGGATGACATTGGCTTTAAGCAAAGAGTCCTGTGTTGGATTCAAAGGATTAATTTCGAAGGTTGGGATAAAAGGGAGATTTGCGATGGTGATGATGGGAGGTGAAGGCTTGGTGGTTTCAATTAGAGGACAATAACCAAGACCATGATGTGATGTTTGCTTGATAGGCTCTATAGGGGTGCAAATACCTTGTTCATTAGCACCAAAACCTTTTCCACTATAGCCAGGTTGTTTCATAAGATCATAACATTTTCCATAAAGCTTTTGCAGATTTTTTGGATTAGGTTAGTGTTCATTATGTGCTTCATGGCCTGAAGTGGTTGAGTTGGATGCTATCAAAGGATCTGCCGAGTCTTGTGTGGACAAGACTACATTTCCCTTTTCAAAGTCATTGTCTATGATCTTGGATTTTCCCATTAAGGGAGGGGTGAAGTCTAAGGAACCCTAATCATCATCTAAGAGCTTGATGATTTGCTCAAGATGTGGTTTTTTATTAGGGTGGTGTGCGGGTTCCACCTGGGTGGTTGGTGTTAAGGTGTTGAAATGATTCTATTTGGATTTTTCAATGTTTAAGTAACTATTGGGTTCGGGATTGACATCAAGTGTGTACACTTGGTTGTTAAAGATGTACTTCATCTTACGATGAAGTGTGGAAGGAACTCCATAAATAGCATGAATCCATGACGTACCTAAGAGAAGATTGTATGAAACCTCATGAGGCATAACATGAATTTTGGTATCTAATATGGCCATTCCAATTATAAGAGAGATAGTGATCACATCGAGCGGTTGCTTAGTGACATCAAATCCTTTGATAGAGAGAGAATCAGGTTTGATGTGGGATATATCTATGCCAAGCCTATCCAAAAGGCTCACACTACACACATTAAGGGCAAATCCTGTGTCTACAAGAGTTTGTTTTATCCCTTTTTTCCTATATTGAGAGATTATCATGAAAGCTTCATTTTGTTTTTGCACATCCAAAGGAGGAAGCTCACTTTGGTGAAAAATAATGTCAATATTTATTCTGTGAATAATAGTTGCTATGCCATTTGATTGCGTATTATAAGGGATAGGAACTTGTTGTAAGGCCTCTTGCATCATGTTGTGATAGTGAGGGGAGACTTGAATAAGGTCCCATAAGGAGGATTTTGTGTGAGTATTCCTTAGTTGGTCAACAAGGTCATACTCCCTAAGGAGGGAATTCAAGCAAGGGGTAGTAGGTAAGATGGGATTAGGCAAAGGTAAGGATGTTGAGGTTGATGGTTGGGAACACGGGTTGTTGCGAGTGTAATGTGTATGAGCAATGGTATTAGGAATCGGTTGCTGCAACACATTATGGGTAGGTGGGTAGAGGGTGAGTTCGGGTTTGGGTTTGGTTGAAGGAGGGTAAAGGATGAGTTGAGGTTGAATAATATTAACATCCCTTAGGGAAGGAGAGTCTAATATAGGCTCTAAATCTTTTTGTAAGGGTATAATATTATTAAGGAAATGATCAATGATGGGATTATGAGGAGAGGAAGGATTAGGATAGGGTTCTATTTGATTGTCAAAGGTCAGGCATACTCTTGTTCCATACTATCAACCATAGTAGAAGAGCTTGGAAAAGGTTCATCACATGCTTCACTACAAGAAGAGGAGGCATCAAGAGAAGGATAACTATGAGTTTCAAATAGATAGGGAGGGTCAAGAGTCTTATGACTCTTAGAAGAAGGATATTCTAACACCAACATGTCCTCGTTGCATCGAGGAGGGATATTAGAAGAAGGGCAAGGTTGATCATCATAGTTAGGGAGACTAGGTAAGGTAATGTTTAGAAATGTGTTTATAATTTCCTTTTCTTGTGCTAAAATATCTTCCCAAAGGGGATGAGGAGAAGATCAAGCAAGATCTTCATGATGGTCAATGATTGTACCTTCTTTTAACAAGATACCTTCATCAATAGAAGGAGAGGTATCAAGAGAGGAAAAATTATGATCATCATGATTATATATGTTTGTATTTGATTCTAACACATCATCCTCAAAAATAGGAGAGATAGAAGGTAGTGTATGTTCAAGATAATTATAAACGTTTTCATTTGCTAGAATCTCATAACTAGGGAATGCATTGAATAAATGATTAACAAGTTTATTTACTAAATTTTTCTATGGAATTTTAGAAAAAATTGAAAAAAACATGTTTGAATAATTTACAATGCAATATAAAGAAAAAAAAAGGAAATATAATTTTCAAATTGCAAAGAAGGCAATTTGCTGATTACACTATCAATGATCTGAAAATAAAATTGTGTAAGTGCAAAATTGAAAATGTACAATGCATGAATTGAGCTAATTTAAGCTAATTCTAATAAAATACATGTAACAAAAACACAAAATATTGATATAAGTAGGTGATGGCACAAAAAATCTTAAAAACTAGGTTTTTAGGTCTGTAAGGTGTAGCTTTAGAGGCCTTAAGGGACTAGGTCGCCCAGAGTAGTGACTTAGTCCTCTTGGTGAATTTTTTGAGATTTTTCAGATGTTTTGGATTGATTCAGGTGGTTTTTGTATGGGGTAATGCAAACCTAACATGAAAATGTAGAATTCTGATGATTTTGAATGATTTAATATGCAAAAATGCAACCTAAATGCACTTTTCACTAATGCAAATGTGAAAACCCTAGGATGCAATTTCACTAATGCAACATGCAATGCAAGTTAATCCTAGGACAATGAAGGACTCTAAATTAGATAAGAGGGTGTAAGAAAGTCAGGTTCACCAAAATGAACCACCAAAAACATATGCAAGGAAGGGAAAGAGGATTCCCTTTACTAGGCTCCTATGGTTTTTCACTCTAGAAGCACTTGGTTTAGGAATGAAACTCTTTCACCTTAGTGATATGATTTTTGGGTGAGTTCATTCAAAGAGGGTTAAGGGTTGTGAGGTGTGTGTTGAGATGTGTCTAAATGTGGGAAACAAAGAATAGAAACTAACTAAGAATGCAAAACCTATGAAATATAACTATGTTTGAAAACACATTGAGATATACAAGTATATACAAGATAACCTAAGAAATATACACTAAACTAAAATAGAAGGTTGGAGATGAAAGGTATGTGTACCTGGGATTTGAAGTAGGATCTGTTGGAGGTCTACAATGCTGTTAAATCTGATGTAGAATCCAAAAAGGACACTTGTGCCAATCTAGGTGACCTAGTCCTTTTGTCGGGAAACTTTGTCGGAGTGGGTTTCTGCTAAAAGGGTATCTAGAAATGTGAAAATCCTTGAAAAAAAACTTCAGTGGGAATAGGTCTCCCAAAGTGGTGACCTAGTCCTCTTTTGAATTTCTGTGAATTAGAAGATGGAATCTGGAGCCCTCGGTCTGTGTTTTCTGCTTCTCCAGGTGTTTGATCCCAAAAGTGCAGATTATGGTCTATGGAGGTCTTCCAAGCTTCAACTAGGGTTTCTTCAACCCTAGGGATCTTGGATAAGTTTTTGAATGATCTTCTACCTTGGTTCTTTGCCAAATCTACCTACAAGACCTGCAAATCACACAAAGAGAGAAAAAAATGTTGGATGTTAGGGTATGGGGGCTTGCCCTGGTCAAGCCCCTTTTGAGTAATTAAACCAAATAAAGATGTAAATGTAAAGAAGCATGAAGTGAAGGAGTGATGGAGTTTACCTTGCCATGATGTTTGATCTTGAGTTACAGCAATGGAGATTCAACCCTTGAATGCTTCGTGAGAGATGTCTTGTTGGCTTAGACTACTTAAACCCTAGCTTGCTTGAGAAGAAGGAGAGATGAGAGATTGAGAGGAGAAAATGAGTGGTGCATTATGAGAAATTAGGGTTTCGAGGCTTATTTATATACAAGTTATGCCCTAATTTTCCCGAAATAACACCATACAGGCCGACCTTAGGCTATTAGAGACAATATCCCGAAAGAATATTAAGTTAATTTTAATTTTTATGCCACATGTGACTAGGTCACCCAAGGTGGCGACCTAGTCCACTTAGGAAAATTTCATTGTTTGTCAGGGATTAAAGTGTGATTATTATGTTTGTCGGGATTGTCTCATGAAAAATCACTAAGATAGGACTCGTATGTGTATTAAGGGGTCATAATAACATAATAAAGGGTTGATTTAGTGATGACAAGCCTAGGAAAGTGTGAAATTTTTTTGCAACATCTTACAACACTTTGGCACAAGGCTTGGAAAGAGGTAAAAAGAGGCTAAAAAATGTCCAAAATCCATAGGCAAGGGTCCAAATGAGCGAAAAGTGTCAAAGGCTACAATTTTTGGCAACACAATGTCCTTCCAGTTCTATGTATTTGGGGGAATGATGATAGTTCCACGCTCACTCAACAAAAATTACAACAACGAACATACTGACCCCAAATCCATAGATCCCTTATGTGTTTGGTTTTTTCATTTTAGGGGCAACCCCCTTTCTCTTTTTTTTTCCCCTTTTCTTTTACATGATGCAGCCTCCTTTGGAAACATATCACTTGGCATAAGGGCTTTCCAAGTAGGCTCTCATGTCCTTTTCTTTCTTTTTTCCTTTTTTATTTCTCTACTTTAAAGTAATTTCTCACAAAACAGTGTGTAGAAATTCCTTTAAAATGGGGGCATACATTGGCATTATTTATTTTGCATTTGATTTTCTTTTTCCTTGGTTCCTAGTGCAGCCTTATTACTTCATACGATGTGTTTTCTGATTTGTGGATGACATTGGGTGTAATGTCCTTCATAAGTGTGATCTATCTTAGCATATTACATTCCTCTTAGCGGCTTGATGTGATGCATTGCATCCCCTAAGTTGTGAATTTTCTATTCTTTGATTGGTCCTCTCTTGGAGACATTAGACACAATGTTCCCTAAGTTAAAGACCTTGCATGAATGAAACACGACTCCTTTGAACATCCTTGTTGAATTTTACCTTTTTCATTTTCATTTTATGTTTTTGTATTTTGTATATATGGCCACCTTGCATAACACAACTTGCATGCTTGTGGTGCCATCTTGAATTTGTTCATGAGCTCCAAGCATACACAACTTTGTTTGCCTCATGAAGCACAAACCCTTATCTTTTGTGGAGCCTTATCAAACTTATCAAGAGGTATAACTTTGGTATGGTTGAGCGGGAAGCCCAACTAGCGGCATGAATTTCCCCATAGCCACCTTTGTGTGTGTGTGTGAGTGCATACCAACTGAGTGTATGTTTCTCACCCCTTTTGGGCCTTCTCACCCGATAGACAACTGAAAGTCTCATCGCCCCAAAGTGAGTACACTTCCTTTCAGACAAACAACCTAGATTTGATCCACAACTAGGTGGAAAAATGATCGAAGCTTGATCCGACTTTCCCTCTCTCTTCACTCTTTCACATCAATTTCTTGTGTGATCTTTTGTGCTTATGTTTGGTTTTCCATGGGATCTTGATCCTGGGGGCTTGATCATCCCTCTTGATTATAGTCATCTCATCTTACTAGCATGAATATATTCATGTCCCTATTGATATGCATGACTTGGAGCTACTTTAGTGTGAGTTTGAAGTAAGTTCATCCTCTCACTAAAGTGGGGGCTAAATATGTCACCAAAAAGTGTAGCCTTGACACTTTTTCACTCATTTGGGCCTTTTCCCTTGGATTTTGGCCTAGTTTTTCTTAGATCTAATGTTGTAATGTGGCCTCAACAAAAACCTAACAAAGTCTTACAAGGGTGTTGTGAAGTGTTGTAACAGATTTCCTGACTTTTCTAGGAATTTTAGATACAATAATTCACCTAAATAACCCTTTTACAAGCCTTAGTCTAAAGTGTTGTAAGGTGTTGTAATTGACCCTCACACTTTTCTAGGCTTGTCATCACTAATTCAACCCTTTCCCATGACAAAATGGCCCCTTAATGTAATTTTAGGCCTGACTTAAGTGTGTTTCAGGAGAAAATCCCGTTAATCAACATTTAACACCTTTTTTTTCCCGACTACCACTTGAATTTTTGCAAGTGGACTAAGTCACCACCTTGGGCAACTTAGTCCCATTTGGCATAAAATTCAAAATTAAAACAAAATTCTAACGAAACTTTGCCTCCAAAACCTTAAGGGCGGCCTATCATGTGTTATTTTCGGGGAATTAGGGCATAGAATGTATAAATAAGGGTTTTTATCCTCATTTTACCCCCCTAACATCTTTCATCTTCACAAGCACTCAAGCACTCAAGCACTCAATCTTCTCAAGCAAACATTCAAGCACCAAGCACTTCAAGCAACCTCCATTGGAGCTAGTTCTTGCATATCTTCAGACTTCTTCAACAAGGGCTTGGTTTGTATGTAGATTAGTCAAGGAGAAAAGTGTTAAAAAGGTGTCATCATTCCATCCACAATATTCCAAGTCAACAAACCCTAGAAGGAGCCAAAAGATAACTTGTAGGTAATTTTTTGAAGATTCAGGCATGGGTCTCTATTAGAGACAAAAGTACAAGTGGGCACATATAGATTCCAACCTTGAAACTTTCAAAAGCTCCAGGTGGACTAAATCACCATCTTTGGTGAATTTTTCCCTATCCCAGGCTTGAAAAAGTGGTTTCTGTGTTTATGGATACCCTTTTGCCAGAAACCTGTTCCAACAAAGTTTCCCGACAGGAGCACTAAGTCGCCCATTATGGCGTAAGTGTCCCAGTGAGAATGTTTAGTAGATTCCAAAAGATTCTAGAGCTCATCTTCTTCAACCTCTGATTTCCAGGTGCACGATTTCTGTCTTTTCCAGTTTCTTTCTAGATTGCATGAATTTTAGGTCATTTTAGTTTATTTTACATAGTATTGCATTTGCTTTAGTTTGCATTTCATAGTTAGTTCATTTCATTACATTTCAACACTTAGGCACACACATCACACCCATTTCAACCCCTATCTTTGAATGAACTCACCAAGAACACATCCTTAGCGTGAAAGACAACTATTTCTCAACCAAGCTCTGAGGTGGAAAACCCTAGGGGCCTATTAGGGAATCCTCTTTCCCTAAGAGCATATATTTTTGGTGGTTCACTATCAAACAAAGGGATCTTGTTGTCCTAAGCATTGAAATTGAAGAAAAACAACTGAAGACTAAAATTAACCACTTACAAAAGGAATGAAAAGATAAGAATAAGATTTTATCATCAATGAAAAGGAGGTTAGTCTACTCTAAAAATAATTCCAACGTGTGTGGATGGGTATGCTTAGGCTAGGCATGGTCCTGTTTCAAACCCAAACATACTGAAATAGTTAGAGCTACATTGGACCGACGATATCCCTTAAGAGTCCAAAGTACAAAAAGGCAACAATCTTTGGCAAGCCATTACTCAGAGATCGTGATGCTTAAAAAATCTCCATCTGAGGCTATGGGATTTTTTTTGGGACCCTCTATAATAACCTCTCTTGGTTTTTTCTATCTCAAAGGCATTTTTTCGTGGTGATGACTTTTCAGTTGAGGAAAAAGTTGTCAGATGTAAGTAGTGTAAAGTTGCAAAGTGGTGCAACTTTCATTCTGCAACTCATACGACCAAATAGACTGTTCCAATATGTTTACATGGGCACGTTTACACTAGAAATGGTCCTCTTTTACACCCAAACACGCTGAATCACTCTGAACTATGTTCAACCAACTCGATCCCTTAAGAGTCCAAAGTGCAAAAAGACAAAAATATTTGGCAGGCTATTACTCAAAAACTATGATTCTTACAGAATCTTTGTCTATTGCTACAGGATCATGTTGGGACCCTCTACAATTAACTCTCTTAATGTTTTCTATCTTAGAGGTGTTTTCCCGTGGTGATGAGTTTTTAGTTGAGGAAAAAGTTGTCAGATGCAAGTAGTGTAAAGTTGCAAAGTGGTGCAATTTTCATTCTGCAACTCACATGACCAAACAAACTATTCCAACATGCCCGAATGGGTATATTTACACTAGGAATAGTCTTCTTTCACACCCAAACATGTTGAATCACTCTGAGCTACATTCAACCAACTCGATCCCTTTAGAGTCCAAAGTGCAAAAAGACAACAATATTTGATGGGCTATTACTTTGAAATTTTGATGCTTACATATTCTCCATCTAAGGCTATGGGATTTTTTTGGGACCCTCTACAATAACCTCTCTTGGTTTTTGCTATCTCAGAGGAATTTTCCCATGGGTGACTAGTTTACAGTTGGGGAAAAAGTTGTCAAATGCAAGCAGTGTAAAGTTGTAAAGTGGTGCATCTTTCATTTTGCAACTCATACGACCAAAAAAACTATTACAACACATCTAGATGGGTATGTTAACGCTAGAAATGGTCCTCTTTTTCACCAAAACATGTTGAATCACTTCAAGCTACATTGGACCAATGGTTTCCCTTAAGAGTCGAAAGTGCTAAAAGGAAAAAATCTTTGACGAGCTATTACTCAGAAATCATGACACTTATAGACTCTTTTTCCAAGGCTGCAAGATCATGTTGGGACCCTCTACAATAACCTCTCTCAACTTTTTCTATCTCAGAGGAATTTTTCCTATGGTGATGAGTTTTTAGTTGAGGAAAAAGTTGTCAAATGCAAGCAATATAAAGTTGCAAAGTGGTGCAAATTTTATTTTGCAACTCGTATGACCAAAAAAACTATTCCAACACATTTGGATGGGTAAATTTACACTAGGCATGGTCCTCTTTTACACCCAAACATGTCGAATCACTTCGAACTACATTGGATCGACGATTTCCCTTAAGAGTCCAAAGTGCTAAAAGACATAAATCTTTGATGGGCTATTATTTGGAAATCATGATGCTTATAGACTCTTTGTTGGAGGCTATGAGATCATGTTGGTTCCCTCTACAATAACCTCTCTCAATTTTTTCTATCTTGAAGGCGTTTTCCCGTGGTGACGAGTTTTTAGTTGAGGAAAAAGTTGTCAAATGCAAGTAGTGTAAAGTTGCAAAGTAGTGCAACTTTTGTTTTGTAACTCGTACGACCAAACAGACTATTCCAACAATTCCGAATGGGTACATTTACACTAGGCATGGTCCTCTTTTGCACCTAAACATGCTGAATCACTCTAAGCTACATTGAACCAATGATTTCCCGCATGAGTCCAAAGTGCTAAAAGGAAACAATATTTGACAAGCTATTACTCATAAACCATGTCACATAGAAACAATCCTTCTGAGTCTACAAGATCACGTAGGGCCCCTCTACAATAACCTCTCTCATTTTTTGATATCTCTAAGGAATTTTCTTGTGGTGTCGAGTTTTCAATTGATGGAAAAAGGGTCAGATGGATGTAGTGTAAAGGTGCAAATGGGTTTAGGGTTCATTCTGCTCCTCATGAGTAAGTGAATAAGTGAATCATTTACTCAATACACTTAAGTCATGAAATACACACATGAATACAAAGTAGACACATGAAAACATGTAGGTCGTAAAGTATACATTGGAATACTCATAAGTCACAAAGTATACACATAAGTTGTAAAGTATACACTCAAATACATGTAAAGTATACACAATATGCATGATATTATCATTCAAGAACTATCAAATATAGGATTTACGAAATTCCACTTAGGCATACAACAAACGACCCCAATACATAGTCATTTCCCAGTAGGGGAAGGAAATAGATCACACATTGCCTTCGTGGTCAACACACTCTTCCACAATAGTATCTTGTTGATGTTTTGGAGTGACAAACACTTGTACAAACCATCAAGGTAGCAGTTAAAATGCATACACGCATCACAATTTTTTTCAATAATAGGCCATAAAAGAGCAAATATAATGTCAAATTTACTAATTTGTTGTATACCTCTTCCAAAGGATCAAAGTTGACTATTATTGCAGCAGCTTTATGATCCATCATGCCACAAACATCACTATATACTTCAAATGAAAAATCTATATGATCACAATAGAAAAGATGCTTAGACTAACAAATCTATATTATTCTAAACAACCTAAATGATGATAAAATGGTAATGCAAAATAGAAAAGATGCTTACAATAAGAAATATATATTATTCTAATCTGTTGCATACCTCTACCAAAGGATCAGAGCTGGCTATTGTTGCAACAACTCTATGATCCATCGTGCCACGAACATCACAATATACTTCGATTGACAAATATATATGAGCACAATAGAAAATATTCTTAGAATAGCAAATATATATTATTCTAAACAACCTAAATGATGATGAAATGGTAATGAAAACTAGAAAATATGCTTAGAATAACAAATCTATATTATTCTAATATGTGGCATACCTCTGCCAAAGGATCAGAGATGACTATTATTGCAACAACTCCACGATCCATCGTGCCACAAACATCACAATATACTTTGAATGATAAATCTATATGATCACAATAGAGAAGATTCTTAGATTAACAAATCTATATTATTCCAAACAACGTAAATGATGATGAAATGGTAATGCAAACTAAAAAAGATGCTTAGAATAACAAATCTATATTATTCTAAACAACCTAAATAATGGACCTTAGCAAATAAACAATATCAAAATGTGATGAGCAATATCATACCTGTCCCATACAACAAATGATCTTCTACTCAAGTGTGCCTGAAGGGCCATCTCTTACCTTCAGATTTTTGAGTAATGCTTCATGACCAACACTACTAACTGTCCATAGTTCCTTTGTTTTTGGTCTAGCATGATGTCTCAATAACTTAATATTTGTTGCTATAACAAGGTGCAAATACATGAGAATGGTTTTGTGTTCCTCATAGTCTTCAAATGCAGGTATGGCATTCTTTCTAATCATATATTTTCGCAACCAAGTTTCAGAAACAACAACTGAACTTGTATGATCATAAGTTTTTTATCAGTTCATCTAAATATACTTAGAATAACAAATCTATATTATACTAAACAAACTAAATGATGATGAAATGGTAGTGAAAACTAGAAAAGATGCTTAGAATAATAAATAGATATATTATTCTAAACAACCTAAATGATGATGAAATGGCAATGCAACCAAGTTCGAGAAACAACAACTGGATCTATAGGATACATGAACCCATCATCATCTGTCATTGGTTGTGTTATATTTTTCTTTCCCTATACACATCGTGCCAACCAATAGTCTGATCCATCTTCATTCAGTGCTACAACTGCATATAAATGCCCTGGTTGTACAAGATTTAAAAGATGATCGTAGTCAAGTGAACTTTCCATTTCATCTTCTAAAGAGGATTATGATACATATAAAGGGATTAGGTACCCTGCAATCTATGTGTGTACCCACTCATTTGATTCACATTGATCCCAATCACATTGAATACAATTCTAACAAAAACAAGCCAACTCTCGTGTCCATATGGTCCATGCACCCGCATCTGAGCTTTGAAATAAATGCATCTTTGAAGAATACATAATTGTTTGACATTCCAATTTGTGTCCCACTGTGCCCTCCTCAACCAATCAAAAGAACCTAACACTTGTGAATCAAGTGTCCCTCCTCATGATAATGCACAAGTACACCAATCAACAATAGAACATGCATCACTGAATGTTGCACCACCTCTGATCTTCATTTGTTCCTTAATCGAAGCTCTCTTCACACATGCAACTACACCATCATGCTCACCTTTTCCGTGCCCAACTTAAAAAAATTCCAAATATGTGGCACAGACCTCTCTATATGCATCTTTCTCAACCAATAAAACATGTGAGCATTCTTGAATTACCTTGTATAGTTATCTAACCAAATTAGATGTTGACCTATTGCAAACCTTTTTCTTGCAAGAACTCAAAAAAGTTTTCAAAACAATGTTGCACAAACTCAGATGAATGAGATCTATCATCACTCATGTAAAAATGGTACTCCCTAATTATCTTCTTGTCCTCTTCTATACTATCAGGGGCATGTCTATATGTTATGTGGATAAAAATAACAATTTGAATAGAATTATAATATTGTGATTATACTTCATTTTGTGGTTGCAATGTGTATTTTTTTAGAAAAATCAACTACAAATACAATAGTTCTAATTGGGAGAGAGTCCTTACACATCCTAAATTGTCGATCCAACCACTATGACCTGTCACTATGCCTTGCATGCTTATATAGAAAATATTTTTCTTAAAATCCAAAATAAAATCAATAATACTTACCTCTCTTGCAACCAAATCGCATCTAGAACCCTCACCTCCACTCTTCAATGTGTATTTAACTATCTCAAGCCTTTTTTTCTCAACAATATCGTTACCAAAATCATTATCGCTGCCCTCATGAAAGCATGTTACAAACTTTGATAAACCACCACATTGTAAACACGTTTCATTTAAACAATCATTTCTATAAAATAAGAAACCATCACCTCTAATGCATAAAAATGAATCTAACAAGTCCCTAGATGACTTGAGAAGTTGCATTACATGACACTCTTGCAACATTCGTTAGTATGCATAGTAGAACGAATATGGCATAATAATTCATGATACATTGAAAACTCAACATGGTATTTACAACAATATGTATTAAGAACATTAATAGGTGCACAATAAAATGAATTGCAAGAATCAAAAGACCTTTTTGAGATTTGAAAATTTGGATGTTCTTGACAAAATGGTTTGTACAAAATTGTTTGGCTACATTCCAAGTGTGTCGCCAAAAAGTGTAGCCTTAACAATTTTCACTCATTTGGACCCTTGCCTCTGGATTTTGGACCACTTTTTACCCCTTTCCAAGACTTTTTCCAAAGTGTTTTAAGGTGTTGTAAAACATTTTCACTTTCCTAGGCTTGTTATCACAAAATCAACCCTTTCTTATGCTAAAAATGACCGCTTAATGCACTTACATGCCTTACTTTAGTGTGTTTTGTGAGATAATCCTGAAAAATAATAATAATCACTCTGTAAACCCCAACAACCAATCAAAAATTCCTAGGTGGACTAGGTCACCACCTTGGGCGACCTAGTCTCATGTGGCTTAAAATTCAAATTTAACTTAATTTCTTACGGGATTATGTCTCTTAAACCCTAAGGTCGGCCTGTGTGGTGTTATTTCGGGGAAATTAGGGTATAACTTGTATAAATAAGGGTTTTTATCATCTTTTTCACCCTAGTTCTAGTCATTCTCACCTACCACTCAATCTTCTCAAGCACTCATCCACTACTCTTCTCAAGCAAGCTAGGGTTTGCATCCTAGGTCAACAAGACATCTTGTTGAAGCACTCAAAGGTTGAATCCTCCATTGATGCAAATCAATATCTCTCATCATGGCAAGGTAAAATCCATTGTTTCATTCTTTCTTATCTTGTTTCATCATTTGATTTGATTTTTAAAAGGGGTTTGACCAAGGCAAGTCCCTATACTCTAACATCCAGTATTTCCTTCTCTCTCTTTATGTGTTGGCTAGGACAAAACATCCATTAAAAGTATCTTATAGGCTGAGAATCAAAGTTTGAGATCCAGACACCCAAAGAAGCAGAAAGTGCAAACTGAGACCTCTAGATTCCACTTTCAGATTTCTCAAAAAGCTGAAATGGAATAGGTCGCCATTAGTGGTGACCTAGTCCCACCATACATGCATTTTAGGGTTTTCTATAGATTTGAGCACTCTTTTGGCAGAAGAGAGTCTCGACAAATTTTCACAGAAAAAGGACTACGTCACCCAGAATGGTGTAAATTTCCCATTTGAGCTCTGCATCAGATTCTTTAGGTTTCCAAACCTTCATACCATCCCTTTTCAGCCTCTAGGTGCACCTCTTTATTTTTTTCATTTCTGTAATAGTTTTCTTGTGTTTCTTAGGTCATTTAGTTAATGTTTGCATATCTTAATGTGTTTTCTAGCATTTTGCATTTCAATAGCTTACATTCAATAGATAGTTTCTATTTTCCATTTCCATCATTTAGGGCATCCAACACACATCACATCAAGCCCCTAACCTTTGAATGAACCCTAGATTTTGGGTGTGAAAGAAAGACCTCTTTCCTCTTAGGTGCAAAACCCTAGAAGTGTAAGAGTACATATTTCCCCTAAAAAATTTGGTGGTTCATTTTGGTGAACAACCTTCGAATACCCTTCCTTTCTAATTTAGAGTTCTTCATCATCCTAGGATTGCATTGCATTAGTGAAATTTCATTATAAGGTTTCAACTTTTTTGCATTAGTGAAAGTGCATAAGAGGTTGCATTTTTGCATCTTAAAACATTAAAAATCTTTGAAACTTTTCATTTTCATGTTAGATCTGCATCACCCGATACATAAACCACCTAGATCCATCAAAATATTTTGTAAAATCTTAAAAAATCACTAGGTTGACTAGGTCACCACTCTGGGCGACCTAGTCCCTTTAGGCCCTTGAAACTATCCTTTACAGAGACGAAAACCCCATTTTTATGCTTCTATTTTGTGCCAGTATCTATTTGTACCCATTGGTTGTGTTTCTGTAACATACATTTCATTATATTTAGCTTAAATTAGCTCATTTCATGCATTGCACATTTTCAATTTTTCATTTACAACATGTCATTTTCAGATCATTGCATAGTGTAATTAGTAATTTACTTTCGTTGAAATCTACAAATTGCATTTCATTCTATGTCCTTTAAATTTCATTTTAAGCTTCCATATCTTTTTTTATATTTTCACTAGCATGCATGGTACTTGTGGATAGCATTAGAATTTTGCAATCTTCCTTTTCTGCATTAGTTCCTAGATCATTTAAATCAGATTCCTTAGACAACACAACATTAACAACATCACATGCACCCACTCATGATAGAAATACCTTTAGTAGTGATGAATTAGACATGGTAGACGAAGCCCTTGATGGCTTCATCTCTTCTAGCTCATCCGCTAAAGTTTTGACCGATGAGGATACAAACATTGATGATCATGCTAGTCATAATTTTTCTTGTCCTGATATCTCTCCCATTGGTGATGAAGGTATCTTACAATAAGAAGAAACAACCATTGAATACCATGATGTTCTTGCTTTCCTTCCTCCTCCTCCTTCCCCTTTGCAAAACATTAAACAACAATAAACTAAAAATATCATCCCCTTACCTAGTCTCCCTAACCATGACAATCAACATTGCCCTTCTTCTCATATCCCTCCTCGATGCAATGAGGATAGGTTGGTATTAGAAGATACACCTATTACAAGTCATGAAAATCTTGACCCTCCCTTCCCTAATGCTCCTACCCTTTGGGACTGTAATCTATTTGACAATCATAGTGGTCCTTCTCTTGATACCTCCCCTATATGTGGTGAACATATTCCAAGCTCTCCTACTAGGGTTGATAGCATGAAACAAGAGAATGAGACCTTAAACAAACAAGAAACTCAAATAGAATCCTCTCCTAATCCTCCCACTCTTGATAATCCAATCATTGATCCTTCCCCTACTTGTGATGAAGTCTTTTTAGAAGCACCAACCCTAGCATGTCAATAACATGTGGTTTGTAGTTCTCCTAAACACTCTCCTCCTAGGGCGGATATCATGATGCAAGACAAGGATAACATTGACTCTCCTTCCCAAGGGGACATTAATATTATTCAACCTCAACTCATCCTCTATCCTCCTTCAACCAAACCTAAACCCGAATTTACCCTTTACCCACCTAAGCATAATGTGTTGCAGCAACCGATTCATAATACCATTTCTCATACACATTATACTCACAACGCTCTGTGACCCCAACAACCAACCTCCACACCCTTACCCGATCCTATCATACCTGCTGCCCCTCACCTAAATTCCCACCTTAGGGAGTATGACCTTATTGACCAACTAAGGAATACTCCTGCTAAAATATCTTTATGGGACCTTATCCAAGTCTCCCCTCACTATCACAAAATTATGCAAACGACCTTACAAAAAATTCCTATCCCTTCTAATGCATAAACCAATGGCATAACATCTATGATTCAAGGATTGAAACCTGACATTGTTTTCCACCAAAGTGAACTCCCTCCTTTGGATGTGCAAAACAAAGTTGAAGCTCTTGTAATCATATCTCAATATAAACGCATCGAGATCAAGCAAATCCTTGTTGATAATGGCTCCACTGTTAATGTGTGTAGTGTCAATCTCTTGGATAAGATCCATATCGATAAATCAACCATTCAACCTACCTCCTTATCCATCAGTGGATTTGATAGTGTAGGAAAAAACTGCTCGGTGTGATCACTTTGCCTCTTATAGTTGGAATGGCCATATTAGACACAATGATCCATGCTATGCCTCATGATCTTTCATACAACCTCATTTTAGGTAGGACATGGATTCATGCAATGAATGGGATGCCTTCCACTCTTCATCACAAGATGAAGTACATCTACAACAATAAAGTGTACATGCTTGACGTTGATCCTGAGCTGTTTAGTGTCTTACAACTTGATCAAACCAAATAAAAACCCTCCACAACTTCATCACCCACCAAACAAGTGGAACCTGTACATCACAAGTCCTTAGCTGATGATTGGGGTTCCTTAAACTTCACCCCTCCTTTGCTAGGAGAATTCAAGCTCACAAACAAAGACTCTGATAAGGGAAACACAATCTTTTCAACACAAGACTCGGCTGATACTTCACAAGCATCCACTTCAACTACTTCAACCAATACAACCAACAATGAACAAAAACTTGATCCAAAAGTGTTGAAAAAGCTCTATGGAAAAGGTTATGAACTTATGAAACAACTTGGCTATAGTGGAAAAGGTTGTGGTGCTAACGAACAAGGTATCTACACCCCTATCGAGCCTCACACGCAAACAAATCATCATGGTCTTGGATTTTTTCCTTTCATCGAACTCGTCAAGCCTTCCTCCAACATCAACACCATCCCAAATCATCCTTCTGCATCACCTTCCAAAAGTGCTCCTTTGCAACCATCACAACAAACAAAGAAACCTTCACTTAATGTCATCTCAAAAAACACTACTGATTCAAATTTTACACACTCCTCCAACGGAGTATACAAAATCTCACAATCTATAAAGCCTTGTGTAAGTATGACATCTTATACTAAGCAAGATCCTTCTTTGTCCCAAACCAAAGGAACACCTTCTCCCCTCGATCAAGAGGGTATCTTGTTACGAATCCTCCAAGATCACTTGATCTCCCTTCCTCCAAGAACTCGAAAGAAATGTTCCAACAAACATTTCTTTTGTGCCTACCACTGAGTTCATGGTCACTCAACTAATGCATGTAAGGAGTTGTAAAATTCAAAATCTTAAGGAGTTTGATACTCTCCCTTATGTGGGGACACATCATTCCTCTAATTGATACTGATTTTTCTCTCAAGCTTGCATCTCATTAATCCTTTTGGCTCACTCTTGTCCTGCACTAAGTGGGGGCAAGGGGTTAGGCAACCTTCTCCTTGTATGCCACTTGTTATTGTCTCTTTGGACTTGTCATTAACCTTTCATGAACATATAAGAGCAAGATTTGGATGTGGATGACCTGTCTTAAGTTGACTCACCTGTGACATACTCCCCTTCTCATGACGTAGCTTATCGGAAACATATGGATTGACATACGGCTTTCTGAACAAGCTCTCATGTCCTCTCTTCTTCTACTTTAAAGAAATTGCTAACAGTAATGGTGTTAGAAAACTCTTTGAAGTGGGGGCATACATAAACACTCACATTTGATTGTGCGATTTTATTTTTCTTGCGACTCCCTCTCTTGAAAACATTAGGTACAATGTTGCTTAGGATGAGACATTTGCATTTTTCCTCTTTTGCATACAAGATGAGTTTTTCCTCTCTTGGATACAAGATGATTCCATTTGCACTTTTCCTCTCTTGCAAACAAGATGATACATTTGCAACTTTTCCTCTCTTGCAAACAAGATGAGTCCATTTGCATTTTTCCTCTCTTGGCGACATTACACATAATGTTCCTTTTAAGATGAGACATCACATGAATAGAAGAAAAATCCCTTTGAACAAACCTTACATTATCACAACATCATTTTCTTTTGTGGTGCCTTATCAAAGTTATTAGGAGGATAACTTTGGTATGGTTAGTATAATGAGAAACCAACATGACTTTCTCATTATACGGTGGGAAGCCGACACACTGGCATGGATTTCTCACTAAACCACCTTGTGGGCCTTCTCACTCGACGGACAACCAAACCTCTCGTCACCCCAGAGTGAGTACATCTCTTCTTTTTGGAAAAACAACCTAGATTTGATCCACAACTAGCTGGACAAACGGTCGAAGCTTGATTCAACTCTTTTCAATTTCCTTCTCTTTCCTTTAGTCCTTGTCATTGTATGACCATGTATCTCATTTTGCTACATATCATTCACCCTTGAATGTGTCCTTTTGCACTGATGTCAAGTTGACTTAGAATCTTGAACCCTAGGGGCTTGACCGCCTTTTTCATTCTTCACCATTCTTCACCATCTCCATTGGGCTAAATGTGGGGGCTAAATGTGTCACCAAAAAGTGTAGCCTCAACACTTTTCACTCATTTGGACCCTTGCCTATGGATTTTGGACCAATTTTTACCCCTTTACAAGACTTTTTCCAAATTTTTGTAAGGTGCTGTAAAATTTTTTCACACTTTCCTAGGCTAGTCATCACAAAATCAACCCTTTCTTATGCTAAAAATGACCCCTTAATGCACTTACATGCCTTACTTTAGTGTGTTTTGTGAGATAATCCTGACAAACAATAATAATCTTTTTATAGTCCCCAACAACCAATCAAAAATGCCTAGGTGGACTAGGTTGCCACCTTGGGCGACCTAGTCCATGTGGCTTAAAATTCAAATTTAACTTAATTTCTTTCAGGATTATGTCTCTTAAACCCTAAGGTTGGCTTGTGTGGTGTTATTTTAGGGAAATTAGGGCATAACTTGTATAAATAACGGTTTTTCTCATCTTTTTCACCCTAGTTCTAGTTATTCACACCTATCACTCAATCTTCTCAAGCAAGCTAGGGTTTGCATCCTAGGTCAACAAGACATATTTGCTGAAGCACTCAAAGGATTAATCCTCCATTCCTGCAACTCAAGATCTCTCATCATGACAAGGTAAAATCCACTGTTTCATGCTTTCTTATCTTGTTTCATCATTTGAATTGATTATCTAAAAGGGGTTTGACCAAGGCAAGTCCCCATACTCTAACATCCAACATTTCCTTCTCTCTGTTTGTGTGTTTGCAAATTTAGGTATCTTGGAAGCTTGAAGATCATTCAAGAAGGGATTGAAATATTTTTGAAGATACCTCCTTGTTGGCTAGGGAAAAACATCCATTAACATTCTCTTATAGGCCGAGAATCAAAGTTTCAGATCCAGACACCCAAAGAAGCAGAAAGTGCAGATCGAGACCTCCAGATTCCACTTTTAGACTTCTTGAAAAGCTGAAAGGGACTAGGTCACCATTAGTGGCGAGCTAGTCCCACCATACATGAATTTTAGAGTTTTCTATAGATTTGAGTACCCTTTTGGTAGAAACGGGTCCCGACAGATTTTCACAGGAAAAGGACTAGGTCGCTCAACATGGCGTAAATTTCCCAGTTGACCTCTGTATCATATTCTTCAGGTTTCCATACCTTCATGCCATCCCTCTTCAACCTCCAAGTGCACCTCTTCATTTTTGTTCATTCCTATAATAGTTTGCTTGTGTTTCGTAGGTCATTTAGTTAATGTTTGCATATCTCAATGTGTTTTCCAGCACTTTGCATTTCAATAGCTTACATTCAATAGATAGTTTCTATTTTCCATTTCCAGCATTTAGGGCATCCCACACACATCACATCAAGCTCCTAATGTTTGAATGAAACCTAGATTTTGGGTGTGAAAGAAATACCTCTTTTCTCTTAGGTGTAAAACCCTAGAAGTGTAAGAGTACATCTTTCCCCTAAATTTTTTGGTGGTTCACCAATAAATGTTTAGGATGCGGTGTGATCTCAATTACCAATTTGTAACTTTAAAACATCCTTTACATTTAGTAATAATGTAGATTGAGAGTTCCAAAATTTCTCAATTTGCATGTCTTTATATTATCGGTTAGTTTCTTATCAACACGTGGAAGCATCCCACTAAAAGCCCACATATCATTTTGAAGAGGACTATCAATTCTTCCTCTTCTTGAGAGTGCTCTATTCAATGTTTTATGATTTAGATTTAAATAAATACAAGTTTGTCTCATTAAATGAGCCTTTCTCAAATAATGGCTTACTAGTGAGGTTGTGATCACTCTACGAGCAACCCTTTTATATTTTTCCTTACTAGTCTTTCCAATACAGGACAAAGCATTAAAAATATTTTTTACAATAATACTATTTTTTTCATTTTTTTGGTTCAGCACGAATCTTCAATTTTTTAATAATGGTCTCATTTTGTAAGACTTAAGTAATTGCACAAAAAGTTGACATTGTTTGGTTAATGTCTTATCGGAAAAGTATTCATTGAACATATTGGTAGCCCACAAACAAATAGTTCATTGTGACCTTTTTCTGTGAAGAAAATCTATTATGTTCTCATCTATTTCAAGCAACCATTTAGGGGTTCTCATGTAATTAGGTGTTACATAAGGTTCATTTTCAACATTTTCAATTTTATCAACATTTTCATTTTCAAGTTCAATGTTATTAACATTTTCATTCTCACTATTCTCACTATTTTCAATATTTTCAACATTTTCAATAACAATTTCATTTTCAATAACAATTTCATTTTCAAAAACATTTTCATTTTCAAAAACATTTTCATTTTCAATAACAATTTCATTTTCAATTTCAATGTTTTGATTGTTAATTTCAATATGATGTTCAATATTTTAAAATCTGTTTCATCTTCACTTGAATTAACATTTAACGGTGCAAAAGAAGCTTCAATTTGAATATTTGTCATACCTTGTCTTCTTTTCCTATAAATTTCTCTATCTTTTGCTCTATATGCTTCAATTTGATTTGTTGCTAGTTTCCTTCTACCTTTTCTCTTATGGCGATTGCTGCTCCCCATTGCACAAACAAAAAAACATACACAAATGATTGTAATTGTAAATAAAGTGTAAAAGAATATTCCAAAAGAATATTATCTGATATAGACAGAAAGCACGAGAATTTTGTGACAGAAAGAAAGTAGGGACCATTGAAATACTCAAAATGGTCCCATTTTTGTTTTTTATATAGCTTTCTAAATGGATATCCGTTACAAAACAGATATCCATTTTGAAATAGATATCCGTTATGTCTTGCACTTGACATGCCCGCAATTGCTCATGCAAGTCGACCTTTAAAACCTATAACAAAGGAAACCGATATGCGTTTACTTTAGTTTTAAGAATTATTATATGTTATGATATATATATATATATTTATTATATATTAATATACTAAATTAATTTATTATATATATATACTTATATATAATATATATAGCTGCTCATGCAAGTCTATCTTTATAACCTATAACAAAGGAAACACATATCCGTTTACTTTAGTTTTAAGAATTATTATATGTTATGATATATATATATTATATATTAATATACTAAATTAATTTATTAGTATTATATATGATATTTATATATTTATTATGATATATATATTTATTATATATTAATATATATATATATATATATATATATATATAATATTATCCCACTCTCCCTCTCTCTGTCTCCCTCTCCCTCTCCCTCTCCCTCTCTCTCCCACTCTCCCGATCTCCATCTCTCCTCTCTCTCTCTCCTCTCCTCTCCTCTCCTCTCCTCCCCCCTCTCTCTCCTCCTCTCTCCCTCTCTCCCTCTCTCCTCTCTCCTCTCCTCTCTCTATCCTCTCTCTCTCCTCTCTCTCTCTCTCTCTCTCTCCTCTCTCCTCCTCTCTCTCCTCTATCTCTCTCTCTCTCTCTCTCCTCTCTCTCTCTCTCCCCTCCTCCCTCTCTCCCTTTGATTCTTTCTCTCTCTCCCTCTCCCTCTCTTCCTCCCTCCCTCTCACTCCCTCTCCCACTCTCTCTCTCTCTCCTCTCTCTCTCTCTCTCTCTCTCTCTCTCTCTCTCTCTCTCTCTCTCTCTCTCTCTCTCTCTCTCTCTCTCTCTCTCTCTTTCCCACGATATCCATAATCCATAATAACATTTTGAAATTACAAATTTAATGCAGGTTCACTTATATCTAAATCATGGATCAATTCAATAATTATGATATCCATAATCCACCTCCATGCCCTCCATTTCTATGCCCTCCACCTCCACCTCCACCTCCACCACCTGCATCTAATGGTGGTCTCTTGCAAGAGCAGATTAGATTGAATGTTAGATCCATTCAGGATCAAGTTAACGCTATTCAAAATGAAGAATGTATTCCACCATATCTGGGGCATTTTATTAAGAAAATGATCTTATTTAATTTTGCAATTCACACTAACAATGATCTTATTTTTATAAAGAATTTGGCCTACCTAGGATGGATATTTTATAAAGAATTTGGTTAGATGGATTTTTTTAGTGTTGAATTTATGAAGATATTAGTATAATGATGAGACAAAAATTTAGTAATAAATATTAAATAATCTATTAATTTAGTGTTTGTTCATATATAGTGTGCATATATAGTCTTTTTTAATGCATCATGGTTGAGTGATGTCTTATTTGTTGATCATGATTATTGTATAGATTTCACATTTCAAACAATCTAATGAACATGTATCTTGTTGTCTTGTAAGGATTTTTTTTGAAGGTTGCATCAAACCCCTATGGTGTACATAATTTTCTTGTTTATGTATCATGGTTGAAAGATAATGATTCTTATTCATGACGATTTTATACCTTTTACATGAAGGATCTAATGACATGTTATTAAACTTGAAGGTTTTAATGGCATGAATGTTGAATTGAGTTGTAATAGTTTTGTTTGATGGTTACATCACTTCTTATTCTAGAGGGTCCCAACACAAGAAAACACTCTCTCTCTCTCTCTCTCTCTCTCTCTCTCTCTCTCTCTCTTCAATGGGTTGCACTCGATAAATATATAATATATACTATGTATTAAATATATTTATATAATATATATACATAATATTTTTAATATAATATATAATATATATACCTATATATTATATAATATAATATAATAATAATATATAATATAATAATAATATATAATATAATATAATAATATGCGTAATATATAATATAATAATATATAATATATAATATATAATATATAATTAATATAATAATATATAAATAATATATATATATAATATTATATATAATATATAATATAATATAATAATATATAATATATATTATATTATAATAATACATAATATATAATATAATAATACATAATATGCTAAATGTAATATTCTATAATATATAATATAATAATGCATAATATATATTATAATAATATATAATATAATAATATAAATAATATAAAAGAATATAATAATGTAATATGTAATATGTAATATATAATAATATAATATGTATATAATATATAATATTATAATATAATAATATATAATATAATGGTACAACTTAATATATTAAGATATATATAATATATAATTTAATATAATAGTAATAATATAATATTATAATATGTAATAATATATTAATATAATAATATATAATATAAAAATATAATAATATATATTTAATATAATATATATAATATAATAATATAATAATATAATTTATATAATAATATATAATATAATAATATAATAATAATTTAATATATAATATAATTTAATATAATAATATAATTTAATATAATAATATATAATATAATAATATAATAATATAATAATATAATAATATATAATATAATAATATAATAATATAATAATATATAATATAATAATATAATTTAATATAATAATATAATAATATAATTTAATATAATAATATAATAAAATATAATATAATAATATATAATATAATAATGTACAATATAATAATGTATAATATAATATATAATATAATACATATTAAATATAATATATAATATATTAGTATATTAGTATATTTTTAAATATTGAATATTATGTATATTAGTATATTTTAAAATATTAAATATTATGTATTATAAAACAAGTAACATATATCTGATTATTAATGGATATCTGTTTTGAGAGGGATATCCATTTTGAAATGAATATCCATTTATATACGGATATCCGTTCTGAACGGATATTCATTTTTCTCTGACAAAATTAGTAGGCTTGGTATTTGGCTCGGGATTTGGTTCGAGATTGCCTAACCTGGAAAGTCAACCCAAAAAATGTTTTTTGAAAATTTTCTTAGTTTTTCGAAGTTCACCCTTGTGGCTAACGACTTTTTTCGATCCGAATTTCATGAAACGAAAAGAGTTTATAGAAAAAATTGTTAGCTTTCCACCAATATAAGATATGCCTTATTTTAAATTTAATAAATAATTATTATTGATTACATACATTATGACTAAAGTCCTGATTTATAGGCTGATTGAAAAATTTCTATCTTTCATACTAAACATTTTTTGAACCTACAAGATGCTTCACATTCTATGCTTCGCATATTATAGGATAAAAAAAATGAATTTCATAAATTTTTGACCAAGTTATGGTGGTTAGAAACACATGTTTTAATAATTCTAAAATGTTCTAATAAAACATCATAACTGTTTATTTACATGGAAAAAAATTACAAAAAAAATTATGGCAGATCTGAGCATGTGTCCTCTACATATATTGAAAGATTCATAAATTATTTTTTTTTCTTGTACTTAGGGTGGTCAGACATACACTTGCTTCTTATCCTTTTTCCTGAGAAATTTAGTACCACTGCATTGAAATTACAATTTTTTGCAAAATACATTTACTTTTTTCTAAAAAAGGACTAGCAGCCTAGAAACTACATTCAATTTTCTACAACTTTTCTTCTTACATATTTTTCAAATTATGTTAATAACATATTCAAATTTTTATACATCAAGTTGCCTAACTCTATTTTTTTGAATTTTCATTGCCACTTAGAGGACTAGTTTGGAACCCCATGATCCTACACTGACCCAGATTACTGGGAAAATTGTAGAGATGAACTTGAAGTGTTTAAGAGGAAATTCTCTAGGCTTCCTTTGAAAACGATAAGATTGTATAGGGTTATGTAGATGCTTGATCATATTGATGATGATGAGGAGGTCATTCAATACCATGACTATATGGAGATATCTAACAAGCTCCTCCCTCCAATAGGTTGGGTTGAAAAGGAGATACCAGACTTAACCCAAGTAAATGCTCTAGTTATTAGGCATTCCAAATAGTGGGCTAAGCATAAAATACTTGAAATGGAGGTAGATGGCATTAAGCCAACATATGAGTTAATGGGAGATTTGGAATCCCAATCTTCTTTAGAGGAAGAATTAGAGAAAGAAGAAGAAAAGGAAGAATCAGAAGAAGAGCCATTGGTCATGAAGAGAAGAACTCAAGGGAAGTAAAGGGATAAGGCTATGATAGAGGAACCCAAGAGGCAACCCATCCCTAAGAAAAGAAAGCCAACTAAGTTCATTACTGAGGAGACTGAAGAGTTATCTCCTAAGCCTCAACCTCCTACAAGAAGAAAATTAGTAAGAGGAAAAGGAAAAGGTGGTGCAAGTGATTCCCCTCCAAAGAAATAGAAGAAAGGTAAATATAATGAGGAAGACTTGCAAGATATAGGGGGTAAACCCAAGAAGAAGCCATTAATATAGAGAGTTTTGAGGAGAGAACTCAAGTGTATACAAGAAAAGCATCTCCTCAATTAGGGATTCCATTCCCCAACTTGGACTATAACATAGATAGAGTTGCTGAAGAGTTAGAGAAAGCAACACATGCATCACAGTCCGACAAGGAGAAAGTTGTAGAGGAGGTCATCACAGAGGATAATCCTCCTGGGCCACATCAAGAGAGTGTTCCTTCTGATAAGGAAGAAGAAATAGAAGAATAAAGTGTATTATTTGAAGATGCTTCCAAGGAACAAGAGTTAGAGGAGGAACTAGAAACTCCTAAGGATGGTGATCTCAACAATTTTGGAGAGAAATTTAATATTATTGAGGTGGAAACAAGAAAGGAACTTGAAAAGGAAGAGGAAATCAATGTTGAATTTGAGGGAGTTCATGAAGAAGAAAAGGATGAAGCACATAAAAGTGATTATACAAATAAGGAGGAAGAACTACTCCAGAAAGATGAAATAAATAAAGGAGAAGACCTTCGAGGACAAAACAATGTTGAACTCGATACTAATACTGAAATGTCAACTGCTCCTGATTGGCTAAAGGAGAGTCTCGAGCCCAAACTAGTAGTAATTCAAAGATGTGGTTCTAGATTGGGACAATTTTCTAGTTGGGCTAAATAAACCAAGGGAGAAGAAGAAAGCTAACTTTATATCCAAGATTAGTAGGGATGACTCCAATAACAAGGTGCTGCACATTGCCACCCCATTAGTGGAAAATAATATTAAAGAAGATGCTACTCCCACTGATTATAATGTACAAAGAATTAAAACTTGGGTCCACCCACCAAAAAGAAAGAAGCAGAGGATCTCAAAGGATCAGTGGATGCCATTTTGAAGAGGTTCCAAAAAAAGAGGTTAAAGCAAAAGAAAAGTTGTAGAGGCAAGTTGAAGAAATGTAGAAGTATATACTTGACATTTAGTAAAGCCTCTACAAACTCAAGTTGAAACCGCGGCCTCCGCACAACCTAATATTTTGTCTAAGGATGCAATCAATGAGATTGAGAAAATGAAAACATCAACCCAATTATATCAAGAGTGGATATCAGGAGTATATCAAAAAGGTATCCCATTTATTGAGGAAATATTGCAATTATATGAGAAAACTATCTCTTTACATGATACAATACACCATATGACAACTTAGTGCAAGGTGGTAGTTGACAAATCTTTGGTCGGGCTTGTGAAAGTACTCAAAGTTCCTAGGGACATACTGGTGAAAGAAAATATTCTTACTTTTGAGGAGATAGATAAGCCAAAAGAGTGGATTGAAGCCTTCAAGTTCAAAAGGGAGATAATGGATGGAGCTTTGGAACAAGTCCCAAATATGCAGAGTGATCTGGATGATATCATTCATGGTTGTACTTTGTTTTTAGAGGTGATGACTGGGAAAAAGTTAAGTAAATAATATATGAAGGCTGACATGTTAAAGCAATGGTGGAATGATATTTATCTACATGTCAAAGATGGAGTTATAACTGAAAATCACTCAGAATCTATGCCTCTATGTATATCACTCTTAAATTCATAAATATTAGGAGTTCAAGATTGATTGGGACAAAGTATTGAAGAAATAAAAATGAGTTAGAATCAATTGCTTTGAGATTAAGATTTATCCCAACACCCAGTTAGGCGAATTGAATAAAGTATTAAATCAATTTCAAGAGTCATCTAGGAGGCAACAAATGGATAAAGAGGATGAGTAAGGGCCCAGTTTACCTAAAGTTTTGTACCCTTTCTTCATCAACAAGTTAAAGCAAGTCGGCTACCTTGAGAATAGTGACATGTGTCCTTATTTAATATTTTAAGTGGAATTTTAATGTAGAACGATATTAAGTGTTTATATTTTGAATTTTAATGGGAATTAAAATTGTACTTGGCCGACCTATTTTTGGGTTGTCCTAGTTAGGTGCCCTAGATGTAATATGAACCATTGATTTTCTCCCTAGATTTGTATTAAAATCTATAAATATGAGGCCTCTCCTCATTTGTGAGATTGGATTATGGAATTGTTGCAAACTCCTGGTGAAATTAATATATGAGAAGACATTGATTTGGTGTTCTTTTCTGTGTTATTTTCATTATGCATGGTTCCTATGTTTCCAAGATTTTAGTTAATCAAGTTGTAGATTTAGATATAGTTCTTTCATGTTGGTGATGAAGTATTGAAGGTGTCTGATGAATCCACTACTCATACTTTTGGTGGTTTGCTGACTGGTAAATTTGTGTGTAAAGTTAGTCTGAGCCAAGTATTGCATTAGTTAAATTGTGGATGTTTAAGCATATTATTTAGATTTGGATATATGTTTGAATGTTTCACAATCTAAAAATCTTAACATTCCTTTGAAGATTGCACTATTTCTGTGATACTGCGGATGTCATCTTGGTTAAACAAAAAATAGTTATGGGGGATTTGTCCACCTTATATGCTGCATTGTCTACATGATTACACTTAGGCTTTAGATTCAAAATTATCTCTAAACCCTTTTCCTTTGATATTTTTTAAAAATCCGAGTTAGTTTAGGGTTGAAAGCATCACTGAATTTCTATATTTGATGAAAACAGTGTTTCTAGATTTAAATATGGAAAATGTTGTTAGGGTTTATATTTATCCTTAGATCTTGCAAAACCCTTGCCTCAAATTTATAAGTTTCAGTCTTTGTTTTACCATAAATGCCCCTTGTGATAACCAACATTACACATCATCACTGAGTTGTTTGCGTATTGCCAAGACTTGACTTTAAAGACCTTGAGGTTGTTTTCTAAATATTTTTGTAGGAAATTACCTTTCAAGAGAGATAGAGTACTTGTAATTTTTCTATGTTGAGTAGTGCTAAAACACCCATCAATAGGGAAAAATCATGGTGAGGATTAGCTCATAATATATTATAACCAATTATAAGATATTACAAAATGACTCACTGCTAGGTGGAGTCATTATCTGAAGGACTCACTGTTCAAGAATAAAAATTGATAGAAGAAAGGGTGGCTCACTGCCAAGTATTGAAATAATTACAATGCATCTAAAAAATGATAAAGATAGTTCCACTTAATCTCTAAAAGCTGAATTGACACACTTCATACTTCACCACTATTCACTTCAAGACCTTCTTCGCATCACACTCGCATCACATACACTCTTATAATCATAAAAATATATCTCTTCAGCACCAAAATAAACTCATTTATATGCACCACATTTGAAAACACTTACAACATCAATTAGGTCAGCCTAATGAGATGAAACGTGCAACACCAAAACTCGTTGGCTCAAAAATCAACCATACACACCTCACGGAATAAACTAAAAAATGTGACACATCAAAATAGATCATAATGACCTATAATTACTCCCATGATTTTGCTCCATACACAATTTAACTCCACACAACCCTAAAACCTTTACAAAACACTTGCCACTTGGAGCATACACACTACTAATGTCCAAAAACACTTCCTCAAATCTGCATAAAAAAATATTCATCTGCGATGGAATGCAGAGCATTCCAACATACCCTTTATACTTGTAACTAAGTTGATACTCTGTCAACAATATCTTCAACTATGGAAGACTTCAAGGCTTGAAACTTTGTTTTTAGATTCATTGAACATACTCCAATATTACCTCAAAACTGCATGACAAGATTTTTCATAGCGGAGCAATGCGGACCTCAAAACTAGTTTATTGAACACTAAAAACTGGACTCTAGGACTTAGGCAAATCTACAAAGAATTTGGTACATTTGGTCTAAATTGGAGCAACACTACTGCATCTCTATAATGGGTTGCCATCAATGACAACACCATACATTTTCATGCTCATCAAGCTTCAATAATCTCTCCACCCAACAATCTCTTCACACTATACATCATCATGCATATGTTGCCAACAATCTCCTCAATGACAAACAAACTTCCAACAACCCAACCCAGAGTAAGCCCTCTCTACCATCATCATTTTTTGTATAAGTGTGGAAGTGGAAACACCAAAATAGGGTTTGAATTAGGTAAGCCCCCATACAACATAACCTTTCCCCCTCTTTTCATGTGTGTAGGTTAGATCAAAAGGTTTCGTCAACAAAAAACTACAAGAAAACATAGAGAAAATTGTAACTTGCCTTTTGAAATTTGCATATTTGAAAAGGAGAATTTTTGGTCAAGGTTGCCACCGCCCTTGACTCTCAAATTTAGGCTCAATTTTTTTATTTCAAGTTCCTCTCTATCACCATTTTCTAGATCTATAACTATTCCGTCAATTTTCTTTTTTCATTTGTGCGATAAATTACATTTTTCAGATATAGGATTTATGTCAAATATAGGCTTGTTAAAACACACATCAAATTTCTCTTCTTTGTAATTCAAAAGAACCAAAATCTACGAGATTTTCTCTTCCTTGTGGTAGCTAACTAATCATCAAACTTTAGTTGGTTTGTGTTTGAATTTGGAATCAAAGAAATAGAGTTAATCCTAGTTAATCTGCTTGTTGGATCTAGGATCTCTTATCATACTCTACAATGACACTTATAATTCCATATTTTTGGAAAAGAACTTGAATTTTCATTTGGTAATGAAGTGCATTGATGTGCAATATCATTTTGTTCATGACATGGTAGATGATGGGAGGGTGGTGTTGGAGAAGATTAATAGTTTGATGAATTTTATAAATGCTTTGGCAAAGCCTATGAGTATAGATACGCTTAGGTGGTGCAATGAGTCAATGGGCCTTAAAAATTAGATTTTAGTGTTGGTATTTATCTTTCTCTCTTCCAAGTTGTTCAACAAGTGGGAGAATGCTGGTAAAAGGTGTCTTAACCTTGCATTTTTTATGTTCAAATTTATAAAAATTGTGTGCATTCATAATTTCAGCTTTTATCTTTTATCATCACATAGGAAAGTTGGGTTTAGTTTTTCTCTCATATGAAGAGGTAGATGTTCCACTTTGAGTTGACATGTTTTACCATATCTTAAATTTTTGAAATGTGTGTAAGAGCATCTTTACTAGTCTTCACAAAAGTTATGTATGGTAGATTCTTATGATATATAAGAGCATGCAAGAGGGAGATCACATTGGAATCTTGACTAACATTATGATAGGTTTGAACATTTATCATATTTAAAATTGATCATTTGAATAGTCATAAAGATCAATTTTATTAAATTGAACATATTTCAAGCTAAGTTTTATCATTATAAATGAAACATATTTTAAGAATTATTATGATAAAAAAATTCAACACATTTTTACTTCAAGGATAAGGTGTTTAGATGAGGAGATGAGAGTGAATAAAATAAACAAATTCATTAATTTCTTAAAATTAATAATGATGTTGATACAATGACAACACAACAAATCCATAAAAAAATAAAATTACATTTTATTTTCATGTGTAATGATTTTTTATTGATTGTTTAAAGTGGACAACATTCTCTTTTCATTGCAATGATTTTTATTATTTTCATCTCATAAATGATATAATAATTTTTTATTTATTTTAAGTTATCTAAAAAAATACCACTCCATATTTTAATATAAATTATATAGATTATAATGATATCTATCATGGCTTTAGGCAAATTCACTGCCAATAATTCATCGTGAAAAATTCACTCTCCACAATATGATATGAATTGCTGGTGGTGAATTTTCCACAGAATGAATTTGTGGTAAAGATGAATTATTGGAGATGAATTTGTAGATTATACTTAAAATATATATAACCAATTACAACAACAAAACTAAACGCACATCTAAATTAAAAATCATTCTTCCGGTTTAAGCGGAGGATCCGACCAGTGTAGGCGTTTGGAAAACAGCAATCTCTCATCCAGCTTGAGATGCCGACATAAATCTCCTCAATATGTGATTTCACATCACGTGGGATGTACAAGCCTGCCAACTGGCTGCTCACCTTCTGCTTCGTGGATACTCTCACAACATCAATCTTTATCCACACGACACATCGCCAATAAGCTGTATTCCCACACAGACAAATGCTTACTAACTATTCACTGACCACGCCTTTATAACTCCCTGCCATCCTGCCTTATCTTCTCCAACATTATCCATACATTCTCTTTTGTTTCCATATTTGATAATGGCTCCTGCAGATAGGAGGTGTGGTGGTAAGAGTGAAAGAGCATACGTTACGTTCTTAGCGGGGGGTGGAGATTATGTGAAGGGAGTGATTGGGCTTGCAAAGGGTCTGAGGAGAGTGAAGAGTGCGTACCCTCTCGTCGTTGCAGTTTTACCAGACGTTCCAGAAGATCACAGGATGCAGCTGCGCAACCAAGCTTGTATTCTAAAGGAGATTGAGCCCATCAGTCCTCCCCACTGTGGCGTGGAGTTTGCCATGGCATATTATGTTCTCAATTATTCTAAGCTTCGCATTTGGGAGGTGATGAAACAAAACTCTGCAAATTAGTTTCTAACCGTTATTGCTTTCATGAGAGTAATGATGTTTTTTGATCTTCTTCATGCAGTTTGAAGATTACAGCAAGATGGTCTATCTGGATGCCGATACACAAGTGTATGATAATATCGATGATTTGTTTGAGAGGGATGATGGGTATTTCTATGCTGTCATGGACTGCTTCTGCGAGAAGACATGGAGTCACTCTCCTCAATACAAGATGGGCTACTGCCAGCAATGCCCAGAGAAAGTGCAGTGGCCTCTTGAATTCGGTGACCCTCCTCAACTCTACTTCAATGCCGGGATGTTTGTCTTCGAGCCCAGCAGATTACTCTTCGATTCTATCATGGAGACATTACAGAACACAACTCCAACATGTTTTGCAGAACAGGTATTGCTCCTTACAAATAAGATATGTACTACTAACTACATAACTGGTTTTAGTCTTTAAATGGATATATATATTATTTTGCAGGACTTTCTCAACATGTTCTTCCGGGAGGTGTACAAACCACTTCCTCCAGAGTATAATCTAGTTACTGCCATGCTGTGGCGACACCCTGAGAAAGTAGACATCCATAGAACAAAAGTGGTCCATTATTGTGCAGAGGTAAGTTTAGAATTGTGAAAACTTCATATCATATTACTTCTCAATTCTAGTTTCTCTTGTAGTAAGAACATCGTTGGTTAATTGGGGCATTTGTGTGTTTGACAGGGAGCAAAGCCATGGAGGTTCAGTGGGAAGGAGCAAAATATGGAGAGAGAGGACGTGAGGATTTTAGTGGAGAGATGGTGGAGTATTTATAACGATTCCTCCTTAGATGCGAAGGGAGAGAGTGGAGTTGAAGCAAGTTCGAGGAAAATAAGATCATGGCCGTTTGGAGGTGCAAGGCAAGCTCCTCCTCCCAAGTTCAGCCGTGCAACTCCAGCAGCCTAATGCGAGCTGCTACTTTGACTGTATAAGCTCATATTATATGTTTGTATATGTCAATACGATTTGTGCTTAGTTACCTTTATATATATATATATGAAGGCTAATGAAAACTTTCTGGCCGTCTTTATTTGTAAATACATGATTGCTGGAGAAAGCAATATATACAGAGTTTCATGTTTGCCATACGACACACAAAGATATTTGCCATCAGTTTTATCTAAACTTTTAACAAATTGTCATTCTTTGTAAATGTACGATCGCTGGAATAAGCAATATATATAAAATTTCTATGTTTGGAAAATGACAAAAAGAAATTTATCAGTTTTTTTCATGAATTCTTAACAAGTTAAATACAAGAATCGTTGCAATCTTTATGCTAGCGTACTTTTCCAATGTTAAAAGAATAGATAAATGTGAACAAGCACATGGCTAAATCCAAACGTACGTGTGGTAAATTCTACGTCGATTTTCCTCTTAGCACATATATATTTATTATAATACATATAAAATTACATATTTATTATAATATATTTAAAATATGTCAAAGAGATATTCTTTTTAAAGTGTTTATTGTATTTTTATGCGACAAATTGATAAAAAATAGGCACTTCATGAAAGATATCTCTCCACATATTTTATATATTATACGTATTTTATATATTATAATAAATATATATATGCTAGTAACATTCGTAGTGCAACATTGAAGACATAAAATTATTAGGGTTAGTGTTAGGGGTAAGGTTGGAGTTAACATTATGAATAGGGTTAAGGTTACGTTTAGGGTTAGGGGTAGGGTTAGAGTTAACATTATGAATAGGGTTAAGGTTACGTTTAGGGTTAGGGTTTGAGATTACGGTTGGGGTTAAGATAAAGAAAGGGTTAGGATTAGAGATAAAATTAAGATTAGGTTTGTTTTTTAAGGTGTTTATTGTATTTTTATGTGACAAATTGATAAAAAATAGGCACCTCATGAAAGATATCTCTCGACGTATTTTATATATTATACATATTTTATATCTTATAATAAATATATATATGCTAGCAGCATTCGTAGTGTAACATTGAAGACATAAAATTATTAGGGTTAGGGGTAGGGTTGGAGTTAACATTATGAATAGGGTTAAGGTTACGTTTAGGGTTAGGGTTTGAGATTACGATTGGGGTTAAGATAAAGAAAGGGTTAGAGATAAAATTAAGATTGGGTTTGGGGTTAACGATAGTATTGGGAATAGTGCCAGGGGTAGGTTGAGCGTTAGAGATTAGGGTTAGGGTTAGGGTTGGGGTTATCACTACGAAAAGGGTTAGGATTAGCGTTATAGTTAGGGTTAGAGATTACAATTGGGGTTAGGGTTGGGGTTTACATTATGAATAGGGTTAGGGTTAGGGTTAGATTTAGGGTTAGGGTTAGAGATCATGTTTAAGGTTAGTGATAGTTTTTAGAAAAGTGTTAGGGTTAGTTTTAGGGTAAGAGACTAGGGTTAGGGTTGGGGTTAACATTACAAAAAGGGTTAGGTTTAGAAATAGAGTGATAATTAGGATTAGGGTTAGGGTTAGGGTTAGGGTTAGAGATTAGGGTTGGGGTTAAGATTACAGATAGGGTTAGGGTTAGGGTTATATTAGGCTTAGAGATAAATTTGGGACAATGGTTGGGTTAGTGTTAGTAATAAAATTAGGGTTAGGGTTATAATTACAATTACAAATAGTTCTATTAAAATTTGGGTTGGGGTTATTATCACAATTAGGGTTTGGGTTAAGATTAGAAATAAAATTAGGATGAAGGGTAGGGTTAAGGTTAAGTTAATGGTTAGAGATAGAATTAGGGTTAAAGTTGGGGTTAACGTTAGTATTGGGGTTAGGGTTAGGGTTAGAGATTAGGGTTAGGGTTAGGATTAGAGATAAAATTAGGATCAAGGGTAGGGTTAGGGTTATGGTTAGAGTTAGAGTTAGAATTAGGGTTAAGGTTGGGGTTAACATTAGTATTTGGATTAGGGTTACGTTTAGGTTTAGAGATAGAATTGGTATTAGAGTCGGGGTTAGCATTAATATTAGGATTAATGTTAGGTTTAGAGTTAGAGATATAATTTGTATTTTGAGTTGGGATTAATGTTAGGGTTACGGTTAGTGGTAGAATTAGAATTAAACTTGCGTTAGAGATAGAATTATGAATAGAGTTGGGGGTTAGCAATATGATTAGGTTGGGGTTAACATAATGATTAGTGTTAGGGTTATGATTAAAGATAGAATTTTGATCAAGGTAAAGGTTAGGGACGTTAGAGATACAATTAAGGTTAGGGTCAAGATTAGGATTAGGATTAGGGTGAGATAAGGGTTATGATTACGATACTTGAGATAATATTAGAATTATGATTATGGTTAGGGTTAGAGATATAATTAGAATTTGGGTTGGGGTTATCATCATAATTAGGGTTACAATTAGGGTTATCGATAGGATGAAGATTATCATTAGGATTAAACATAAGAAAAAGATTTGGGTTAGGATTAGGTTTGCATATAATTAAGATTATAGTAAAGGGTTAGTGTTAGGATTAGAATTATGGTAATGGGTTAGGATTAGGGTTAAGGTTAGGGTTATTTTTTTTGATAGAAACAAGGTAACAATTATAATTACAACTAAGAGTTGTTATTATAAATTTTATATATGTTATGGTTATGATTTGAGTTAGAGGTAAGATTATAGTTAGGATTAGAGTTCAAATTAGAGTTAGGTATAGAAATAAAAATAGTTTAGTGTTGCATTTATTAATTATGTTAGAATGTTATATAAATTAGTAAATATATAGGTATATGTTATAAAATAATTTCTTATCCCAAGTATTTTAAAATTTTGAACAACAAAATATAATATTTAAGTAATAATAATTTTAATTTGAATATAAATAGAAATATTTATAATAATAAAAAGTCAACTTGTAACTTGTTCATCCATTGTATTTGGATTGAAGAATACATTGGTTAATGACACATGAATATATAGACATTTCAATTCAGATAAATAAAATAATAAAACAATATAATATTGATAAACACTATTACGGTCCAACATTTATAAAATTCTTTCAAAATTGGATTTAGTCATAGATACAATGTGTAAATAATTTGTAAACACAAAAAATATATCAAAATATTTTCTATCATAACTAAATAGTTTCTAAACACTCTCACATACTAAACAATTGACTAGTCACAAAAATCTCAAATCTCTATTTGTAGATTATGCAATTTAACATCTAAGCTCATTATCACCTTGTATTCATCGAGGAAGTTAAAGTAATTAGCGTAATTATCAAATTTCATGTGACTGGTGTTTGACTCATTAATGTTAATTCTCTTTACCATCTTGTCCCTCAACCTATAGGGGACACTCAATTCCTCTATCTGAAGGAGGACATTCCATGGAAGATACTATTGATAGTTGGTCAACCAAGTAGACACCCATGTATGCGCATTTTGAAATATTTCTTACTTGCATCAAAATAATTATTAGCTTTGACATTTTTACCATTCCAAAAATCATATATTGAAACACATTTTAAATTGCATAAAAAATAATTATTAGCTTTCACATTTTTACTATATGAAAATATATATATTGGCACACATTTTTTAAAACCACACATATGCTACCAAATATAACTACACATATGTAAGAATTGAGTTAACAATAACCATAAAGAAAATATAGATTATGATTGAAAATTAGTTTTATTTTATTGTTTACTTTAATGAATATAAGTTAATTATTTAAATTAATATTTGAAAATTTAGATTTAAAATAAATGTAGGCATTAAAAAAACATTTTTAAATATAAAAAAAATCAATTGGTTTATCCATTGTATTAGAATTGAAGAAGAGATAAGGCATGTAAATTGTTTGACACAATGCCTCAAATAAATGTTATCTCATGAAATTGTACATAGTGAACCATTTATCCTAAAATAATTACACATATTTATTTAAAATTCATTAAAGACACATGAATATAGAAAAATTTGAAGTGTTTGTTACACAAAATAAAAAAACACTACCATATCTATAAGAATTATTACAACAACATTTAAAAAATCTATTGGAAATTAAATTTTGGAAAATTTAAGAATCTAATTTGCTAGTGTTATTATTTGCTTATTTTGAAAATGTGCCATTGCATTTCAACTATCTATCATGAATAAAATGTTTCTATATAAATTTTTTCATAAGGTAGACTTGTATTTTTACTTCAACTATTTCCACCAATATATTAATAAATCCAAATTTATAAATTTAAGTTTTTGATATATGAAAGAATTCAACCAAACATGAGTACTATTGTAAGAACTTTATACATTATTTAAGTAAATTTGAAATTCTTCAACAATATGATTGGCATCGCCTTCATTGTATTGTTCATTGTAATATAATTCAATCAAGAAGCTACAAAATGAAGCTAGTTTCTTATGTTAGCATAGTAGTTATTATGTATTACATTGTTATTTTAACCGTTATGCAATTGTTAGTTATGTGGTTATACAACTGCATTTTCTCTTGTATAAATGTATCTTAGGTTTATCAAATAAAGTATCAATAAAATTCACCAACATTTGATATTAGAGCTGTGATAGAATGCCTAGGCATTTTAATTGGTAGGTATTCAAATCTAGCATGCAGATGACATTTTGACAGAATAATGAGAATTGAAGTGTGAAGATGCAGATCTCTTGCTAAGTGTGAAGATATCTAAACCCTCAGTTATATTGGGTGTATGATTTGGTGAAGTCACTATTTTCTCTTTGCATGGGCTGGGCTTAACAAGCACACTCTAAGGGTACACTCCTTAGGTGGCCGGGTCCACAACCTCTTTAAACTCGTCACTTTTTTCGTTGCCGTTTTCATTTTCTCTTTTGCTAATGCCGATTCCGTGGTCGGGTACCCTATTTGCTCTTCATAAGAATTATGTTGTTATTTTTAATCCATGTGCTGGGGAAACAACACAAGTGAGGAATAGATTATAAAATGATAACTTACAGTATGTATGTCCGTTCATAGAATATTTTAACTATGGTATTGCCATGCTTTTAATCTCTCGTGACTATATCCATATCCTATAAGAGTAATAGTTTTAGTTTATTTGACTTTTTAGATTTTATTAATTATTGACAAATAGATTATTATTAAAAATAATTAAATATTTTCAATTTTTATTTTAAAAATAAATCTATTAATAATAAATTATTCATAATTGGTATTTAGTTATATTTTTAAAAGATTTTTAGATGATGATAATAATAAATAATCAACAATCAATAATAATTACAAATAATAATAAATTAATTAAAATTATTAAAAATAATCAATAGATTATTAATTATTTAAAATTAAAAAATTAATTACACATAATAATAAATTATAAGTTATTTTTTATTTTTAATAACCATTCTAATTAAAAATATTGAAATTTATCAATAATAAATTATTTATTATTAATTATTTAAAATTAAAATTGATGAATAAATTACAAATAATTAATAATTTGACATTCTAGATTTTGACAACATGATCTATGATTTTATTAAAAGTTGATCATTTTGGATTTTGACAAACTTGGCACACAAATGACAATTGAGTTTCAAATTGAGTAACACAATAGAAACTAAAACAAATTGAGAGATTGTTATGAGGGTAGTGATGTAGCTTTTCTAATTAGAGTGTATTCCATAAAATTACAATTCTTTGAGATATTTTGTCAAATAGTTCACAAGCTTTGTCTATCCTCCCACATTTTGCATAGATTTGAAAAGGGAGTCTACAACCACAACATTTGAGAAAATTCATCTTCACATTATGCTTTGATGGATGTCCATACCTTGTTCCAAATCTCACATATTAAGGAAATTGACAAGGATTTTGGTGAAGGTTGTGAAATTTGTCTATGCATCTACCAATTGCATTTGATTGAAAGTTTCTAAAACCTTTTGAAAAAATCCATTATGTATATTCTACAATCATTATAGTCCACAATTTCACATTTATTTGGTTTCGCATCTAGCAATTGTATTTGCTTGAATTTTCCTACCAAATTTTCAATGTAGATCCATTTTGTGTATATCTTACAATCCTTGTATGGTCCACATGAATTTGAATCCTTTGTTGAAGAAACTATTACAATATATTTCTTATTTATGCACTTATTTTGCATACATGTTTATAAAAGTTTAAAATTATTAATAATATTAGTTTTGGCAAGACATAAAAAGAGTGTTGATTGTAAAAAAATATACATCCCAATATAAAAATGCAAACAATTGAAGCAATGACTGTAACACATAAATTTTTATGTAGTATCCAATTCAAAGAATCATGTTGCCCTCTACCTTGAATTTTTTAGTATACAAAGCTAAGGAAATGCTATAAATAAGATAATAAGTTGACTATTAGCATATACCAATTTTCATAGAGATGTAGGTATCTTCCATTATAAAACACACAAAACAATATTCAGTAGATAATCAACCATCTTTCATTTGTATAGTGATTAATTTGTCCCTATAGGAAACAAGTAGAGTATATAATAAAGAAAAATAACAAAGCCACAACTACCCCTATTTTCTAGTTTGGTGTGTGTTCCTTCCTCTCCCTAATCTTCTCTAATTATTTTGAAGAGACCAAGGGTTGTAACTAAACTATGGTTCATTCTATGTGCATGTAATTTTGATCTTGATAGAGAAAACTAAAAACATATTAATCTACTCTAGTCAAAACATAAACAACACTCAAATTTAGTATAAGAGTCAACCAATCATAATGAAAACATAATATGAAGATGAATTTTCTTAAATCTTGTGGTTGTAGATGCCCTTTTGAAATCTATGCAAAATGTGGGAGGATAGACAAAGCTCATGAACTATTTGACACAATGCCTCGAATAATTGTAATCTCATGGAACACACTCTAATTAGAAAATTTGCATCACTACCCTCATAAAAATCTCTCAATTTATTTTAGTGTCTATTGTGTTATACCCAATAAATGGTACATTGGGTATAATAAAATAGACACTAAAATAAATTGAGAGATTACTATTCTTTGAGACATTTTGTCAAATAGTTCACAAGCTTTGTCTATCCTTCCACATTTTGTATAGATTTTAAAAGGGTGTCTACAACCACAACATTTGAGAAAATTCATCTTCATATTATGCTTTGATGGATGTCTATACCTTGTTCCAAATCTCCCATATTAAGGAAACAAATAAGGATTTTGGTGAAGGTTGTGGAATTTGTCTTTGCATCTACCAGTTGCATTTGTTTGAAAGTTTCTAAAATCTTTTCAACTTGAATCCATTATGTGTATATTCTAAAATCATTATAGTACACAATTTCACATTTATTTGGTTTTGCATCTACCAATTGTATTTTCTTGAATTTCCCTACAAAATTTTCAATGTAGATATCTTTTGTGGATATCTTATAGTCCTTGTAGTCCACATCACTTTGAATCCTTTGTTGAAGAAACTATTACCATATATTTCTTATTTATGTTCTTATTTTGCATACATGTTTATAAGTTTGATATTATAATTAATAATATTAATTTTGGCAAGACATTAAAAGAGTTTTTTAATTTTAAAATATATGCATCCCAATGTAAAAATGCCAACAATGGAAGCAATTACTGTAACACATAAATTTTTAGGCAGTATCCAATTCAAAGGATCATGTTACCCTCTACCTTGAATTTGTTCGAATAAAAAGCTAAGGAAATGTTATAAATAAGATAATAAGTTGACTATTAGCATATACCAATTTTCATAGAGATGTAGATCTCTTCCATTTCAAAACATACAAAACAATATTCAATAGATAATCAATTGTCTTTCATTTGTATAGTGATTAATTTCTTCCTATAGGAAACAATAGAGTATATAAAGCAAACCAACTAAGCCACAACTGCCCCTATTTTGTAGTTTGGTGTGTGTTCCTTCTCCCTAATCTTGTTTGATTATTTTGAAGAGGCCAAGGTTCATAACTAAACTATAGTTCATTCTATGTGCATGTAATTCTAAGCTTGATAGAGAAAACTAAAAAAATATTATTCTAATCTAGTCAAAACATAAACAACACCTAGATTTAGTATAAGAGTCAACCAATCATAATGAAAACATAATATGAAGATGAATTTTCTCAAATGTTGTGGTTGTAGATGCCCTTTTGAAATCTATGTAAAATGTGGGAGGATAGACAAAGCTTGTGAACTATTTAACATAATGTCTTAAAGAATTGTAATATCATGGAAGACACTCTAATTAGAAAAGTTGCATCAATACCCTCGTAATAGTTTCTCAATTTGTTTTAGTGTCTATTGTGTTACTCAATTGTCATTTGTATGTCAAGTTTGTCAAAATCCAAAATGATAAACTTTTAATAAAATCATAGATCATGTTGTCAAAATCTAGGATTTCAAATTACTAATTGTTTGTAATTTATTCATCAATTTTAATTTTAAATAAGTAATAATAAATAATTTATTATTGAATATTTTTAATAATTTTAATTAGAATGGTTATTTAAAATTGTTTTTTAACTTATAATTTATTATTATGTGTAATTAATTTTTTAATTTTAAATAATTAATAATCTATTGATTATTTTTAATAATTTAAATTAGAATTGTTATTTAAAATTAATTTTTAATTAATAATTTATTATTATTTATAATTAATTTTTATTTATAATTATTATTGGTCGTTGATTATTTATTATTATCATCATCTAAAAATCTTAAAAAAATCTAACTAAATATCAATTATGAATAATTTATTATTAATAGATTTATTTTAAAAATAAAAATAAAAATATTTAATTGTTTTTAATAATATTAACTATTATTAATTAAATCTAAAAAGTCATATAAACTAAAACTATTACTCTTATAGGATATAGATATAGTCACGAGAGATTAAAAGCATGGCAATACCAAAGTTAAAATATTCTATGAACGGAAAGTTATCATTTTATAATCTACTCCTCCCTTGCGTTGTTTCCCCAGCACATGGATTAAAAATGAAAACATAATTCTTACGGAGAGAGAGAGGGTACCCGGCAACGGAATCGGCATCGGCAAAAGTGAAAACGAAAACAGCAACAGAAAAAATGACGGGTTTAAAGGGGTTGTGGGTCCAGCCACCTAACAAGTGTATCCTTAGAGTGTGTGCCCTTGACATAATGATGAAGCATTGGAGGAGGTCATAATAGGGTGAAGACTAGCCTCATTGTTTATAGCAGGTGTGTGCCATGGAAGGAGAGACAACACAAGTTTGAATTTAGAACTAAACGAATAGCAGTTTATGAGAGGACTTAACAATAGATAGCAATCCATGTTTGCAATAAATGTTGTTGGGCCGATCACTCTATACATATAGATCAAACTCAGGCCTCTGCTAGCGCTCTCATAAGTCTGCATAGATTCGGTGCCATAGAGAGGCGTGCAAAACCTGTGCTTGATAGTGAGAAAGGCACGAATCATATTGAAAGTTGTGCTCGGGAGTACAAGAATCGATCCAAAGCACAGTGATTCGTAGATGAAAAAAGAAAACCGTAGATTGAGTGTTGCTCTTGGCGGTTGCTCTTAGCGAACGAAATTGTGTGCAAGAAATGTAGAATCCTGCGAGAGGTGGAGCTACGTGATGTCTATTATAGTACTATAGAATAAGCATAGTAAGTTTATTAATTCCCCTATTTACAAAGTTTTTAATAGTCCAACCTTGCTGAATTGGAAGAAGGGTTCATTATTGTCCAACCTTCAATAATCAAATTATGGGAAAACAATATTGATAGAATGCAATATTTTCTACATGGGAAGGATTCACAAGATTCATGGGTATGTGGAAAAGATAGTGTAGGCTCTAATATGGAATTCATGAAGCACAAAAAAGGAATTATCATTTGTCATCAAGTTAATATTATTGATATATCTGGTTATGTTGATTTTATCATTGAAGTAGAATGAATATTGTTTGTGTTAGATGATGCAATCAAGAGTGGGACAATCATTTATTTGCAATATATAAGGATTCATAATTGTTACATAGTCATTTGAATGTATCTTTGATTAGTGGTAACATGGAGGTAAGTTTCTTTGCAAGAGAAGATGCAACTCAAATTAGTTTTATGAGCATTGTAAAATGCCAAGTAGTTGATATATATTCCTTGAGTTATGCCAATCAAGTAATCTACCTTCTTACTACCATTGCTTGGGAAAGTTTATTTCAAAACATTGAAATAATTGCTCAGTATCTTGTAGATGAGTTTATCAATGTTGCCAATGGATCTTCAAACAATTATGCTTCTCACTTTGAGGCTGGTGGTACTGGAGGATGGAGGAATTTCCATCATCTCAAGTCAGCTTCTCACTTTGAGATGATGCTTTGGAGAAGCATTTTTGGATTTAATTTCTTGTTATTGCTGATAAATTTGAAGAATACATATATTGAGAAGTTTGATTTTTGGAGACAAGTAAGGGGTTTGGTAAAGAGCTTAGTATGGATTGTTTCCCAGAGAGTTCACAAGACTGTGACCAAGGATTATACCTTTACGAGGGTTGAGGTGACAACTTGGAGGATGGTTGTCCAATATGTTAGGGTAAATAGGATTTACCTGCTTAAGTTTACTTAGGCATAATAGTGCAATTAATTATCTGGGTGGTTTTTTCCCGTTTCAGGTAGTTTTCCCACTCGTCATATATTTCTTACCTTTAAAGGCACTATTGTACATTATGTAAATTATCTCATCTCAATATTTTTTTCTCTAGTGAAATAGCCTTGTGTTGCTTTTCTCATCTATGAAGATCTATTTGCAGGTTGTGATCCCAGGCTCGATGGTTAACACCAACATGGTGTTGGATGTTGTGGTTGTATTGCTGATATGTGGTTGTCATTGATGTCAACACTATTAGCATTGGTGATTCTAAAGGTTGTATATGTAGAGGAGATTGAGAAAATTGTAATAAATATATTGCAGACAACCAGTGAAGGTGAGAAGGTTAAAGTGTTGGTAAGTGTTGTACATTGATAATCAAAAGGTGTGCATTAAAGGGTTTGTTGCTAAGTCTATCTAGTATGTTGTTTGAAAGTTTCAGTAGTACGCATCAAGAATCGAAGAAGTTATGAATTTTTGTGTTCCTATAGTCACTCTGTTACTGTAGAAGGTGCTCTTGGAAGAAGAGGATGAAATTCTGGCAATTTCAATTATTGCGCATGTTCTCGTGACGTTCGCGGATGAGTCTAGATCGTTCTCTATCCCTACTGTACATCCATATTGATCAGAGTGCTCGCGATTGAAGATTTTTCCTTGTGTGTTCAAGTTTTTCATGTTCTTGGTCGACATGATGGTGATAGCGTGTTGCGGATCTCTATGGATTAAAAATTTATTTTTTGGCGTGCTCAAGGGTGTTTATTTGGGTCCTCATTATGTTGTGACTGACTTGTGTTGGTGTGCATTAAGATTTATTTATGTATTGAGGCCGACAGTTGTAATTTATTTTTTATTTGTGGTCGACAGAGTAGTTGATGTAAATCCATGTAGTGGATATATAAGAGCGGTTGTTTTCCTCATTTTGAGGCATGCTCAGTGTGTGTATGCAAAGTACATGTGAAAATAAAGATCAAATCATTCAAGAGCAGAGCAGAGTGTGAAAGAGTTTCAACAGAGTGTGTAGAAGTTTTATGTGCTTAACTAGAACTGTCATCAGATTTTTGTAGAAGCTAATTCTTTAGTTCAACCTCATCAAATGGATTTAATCTGATTGTCTTATGTAAGGTAGTGAGCCTTCCTCTGAGCAGTGAGCTCTAGGTAGTGTGCCTGAATACATGTGCATTCCCTATTTACTCTTCATTATAATTTTAACAAGGTATAATCTTGTGGACTAACATCCACCGTGGTTTTTCCCCTAACAGAGTTTCCATGTATAAAATCTTGGTGTTTATGTGTCTCTGATATGTTATTGATTTATGCTTGCACTACTAATCATCAGATCTGAGATTAAAGGTTGATTAGTGTTGAATATGTTTGATTTTGGTAACAACTGATTCACCCCCCCTCTTAGTTGTCTATTCTTGTTTTTCCAGCAATTGGTATCAGAGCTGGTTCCTCTAAAAGAAAAGCTTAAAAACTTGAGGTGATCCAATATGGCATCATACAAGAAGGAAAGTCCTAGATTCGATGGAACAAACTACTCTCTGTGGAAAGCTAGAATGGAATTTTGTTTGAAGTGCATTGGTGAGCCTTTCTAGAAGATTACAAATAATGCATATACTATCCCTCAGAATGGTCCATCTACTGTTGATGAAATCAAAGAAGCTGAAACAAATACCAGGGCTATTGAAGCATTGTTGAGTGCTTTGATAGATTCAGATATGAAAAATGAGATAGGTTTGAAGACTGCACATGAGATCTAGAAAAAGTTGGAAACATTGTATTAAGGAGATCCACTAGTGAAAGTTGCTAAGCTACAGAGTCTAAAAGGCAAGTGGGAGGACATGAAGATGAGTGAAGATGAGAACATTCTTTCTTTCTCTCAAAAGGTAAATAAACTGGCGATGAGCATCAAATGTGCTGGTGGAACCTTGGATGAAGAAGAAATTGTGGCTAAGATACTTAGATCTGTGCATCCTTCCTACAAAGCAAAAGCTCATGCTATTGATGAACTTAGGATAGTGATAAATGTGACAAGAGGCATGGGTATGTGCAGGATCATGATGGGCCAAAAAGTGGCAATGAGAAAAAAATCACGTTTTGGATCGACTCAAAAACGCGAAAATGTCGAGTTGACTTTTCTAGGTTCGGGTGTCAATACATTTAGCTGAACCAAAGCCCAAACCTAGTTTCTACAAATCGGATATCCAATTTGTGGAAACATTATATAAAAAACAACCGACTCTTATAACTTCATTTCTCACAGTTTACACACGGGCGCACAAGGAAAAGCAAAAATCCGATATCCGCTTCTATCATATATCTGATTTCAAAGGTAAGTAATTGGTTTTTTAAATGTTGTAATCAATTTTTCAAGTAAATTCTCTTAATTTGAAGTAGTTTTTATGAATTTTTTTAATCAAAAATAGGGTTTTCTATTTATTTTTATCAAAAACTAGAGTTTACATTGAATTTTTATTAAAAATTAATGTTTCTAAATGGATTTTGATTAAAAACTAGTGTTGTTGATTTATTTTTATCAAAAATTAGAGTTTGTTATGGATTTATGTGAAAAAGTAGGGTTTTTTTTGGATTTTTATTAAAAACTAGGGTTTTTTTACAATAATTTCATTTATATTGTATAATTTCAATTAGATTAATTAGTTTTTAATTTTAATCAGGTATTATGGCTGAGAATGAAAATCCACAAATGCCAAACACTCCACCACCTCCGTAGCCAAATGCTCCACCACCTCCGTAGCCACCAATTGAAGACTTAATTGGTGAAAAATTGGGGCAATTGAAGGGCATTAGTGAAGTTTATAAGACAATCCCTCGATTGAGAGATATGACAAACACATTTAAGGAAATAATAAAAAATATAGAAACCCTCTCCACCCAACATAATTCCTTTCATTTGTGGCGAGAAGACATTAGGGACTATTATGGATGTGGATTGTCTTACGATGATGTGAAAGATCTCCAAATAACCAAAGCCCAAATAACCTCTTTATTCATTGACCCTCGCACCAGTTTTCCAGTGAATGTTAATAAAACAAAACTTTCTATAAAATGGTGCATGCATAGGGACATTGTAGCTAACTTTTGGGATCATTGGTGTATGGTTTTTGATAAACCCCCGAACAATAATTCTGATATACCATTTTACTTTATTAAAAAATTATATGCTGAGTTTGTGTTAGGGCATCATATCAATTAATTTGACATTAAACCCTTCCAGGGCATCGGTGGAGGTATACCCCAGGATAGACTAGGGGCAGTTAGGGTAGTCCCGCACCCAAATGTTCCCCTTCCTTCCCTTCCTTCGGCACCTCCAATATATCATCTAGAGATTATCCAGGATGTAACCACACAGACTATTCAGGCTATTCACTCTTTGAGTGGTCATTTGGTTTTGCATGCTTCTATAGTAGCTTAGCCACATTCTGGTGATGTTGGCGAAAGCTCGAGTGCTGTTGCATCATCCTCCTCAGGTCCACATATTTGTGTGCCACATACTTGCACTATGTGCCACCAGATATGCTTGGGTCCTCTTGTATAGCCCGCTGAGCATCCCTTGGACACTTCTGATTATGACCTCCATGATTTGGACATTATAGATCAATCGCAGGGGAGTGGAGCGCACCCTACAGAGTCCTCTCCTGCTAGAGAGGGGGATGCTGGAATAGTGACACATGTAAGATTTAAGTTGTAATTTCATAACTTGCATTTGTTTTTAAATGAATATTAATAAGAGATAGTATCAAGAACTAATATTTATTTACATGGTCTATTTAATAGTTGATGTCTGAGGAGGAGCTAACACGGGTGACTGATAGCACCCTTAGGGCCATTTCATTTGTCTTGGACACACACAAAGTATATATTTTCGCACTCAATCATTTACATTTTATATTATATACTTGCTTGTCATTTGAATTGTCATTAATGAAATTATATAATAACTTATATGCTTATCTTATTTTCCTCTTGTAGGAAATACCTAGTGCGAGTGAGGTGCAGCCTCGTCTAGACTATGGAGGCACAAAGTTAGATAAGGGGAAGGTAATTGAACTCAAATTAGATTGAATTAAGATTTTTAAGATCTTATATTGATTATACATACATCGACATAGATTGGTAGTTTCATATGTACTTGTCAATTTTATGTATAGGCAATTATGAGCTATACAGATTTGTTGACAAGTGACACACCGCCTAAAGGAGTAGGTATTGAAACACCTCAAGGAGGAGGTGTCAAAACACATAAAGGAGATAAAGAAAAAGATCAACCTAAAGAGGTATGTGTTTATTTTATTTTGTGTCTGGTAAATGTGTTCCTATTACCAATAATCATATGCTAACTTGGATCAATTTTATGTTTTTGTTCACATATATAGATTGGCATTTCAAATGTTGGTTTGGTATATTCTAGGACTCCTAACCCTTTGAAGAGACATATATTTTAGGTAATCAAGATTTCAATTTTAGAGTTCAATTAAAATTCAATGTATATTGATTTTGATGTTAATTATTCAATTTTAAATTATATA
>CM021105.1:670827238-670906193 GCA_007115665.2 Sequoiadendron giganteum | reverse complement strand
GGCTTAACTGGCACACTCTAAGGGTACACTCCTTAGGTGGCTGGGCCCACTGCCCCTTCAAACCTGTCACTTTTTCCGTTGCCGTTTTCGTTTTCACTTTTGTCAGTGCCGATTCCGTTCCGGGGTACCCTCTCTGCTATAAGAATTATGTTTTCATTTTGGGGAAACAACGCAAGGGAGGAGTAGATTATAAAATGATAACTTACAGTGTGTACGTCCATTCATTTTAATCTCTCCTGACTATATCTATATCCTATAAGAGTAATAGTTCTAGTTTATTTGACTTTTTAGATTTTATTAATTATTAACAAATACATTATTAATAATTAATATTATTAAAAATAATTAAATATTTTTATTTTTATTTTTAAAATAAATCTATTAATAATAAATTATTCATAATTGATATTTAGTTAGATTTTTTAAAGATTTTTAGATGATGATAATAATAAATAATCAAGAATCAATAATAATTATAAATAAAATTTAATTATAAATAATAATAAATTATTAATTAAAATTATTTAAAATAATCAATAGATTATTAATTATTTAAAATTAAAAAATTAATTACACATAATAATAAATTATAAGTTATTTTTTATTTTTAATAACCATTCTAATTAAAAATATTGAAATTTATCAATAATAAATTATTTATTATTAATTATTTAAAATTAAAATTGATGAATAAATTACAAATAATTAATAATTTGACATTCTAGATTTTGACAACATGATCTATGATTTTATTAAAAGTTGATCATTTTGGATTTTGACAAACTTGGCACACAAATGACAATTGAGTTTCAAATTGAGTAACACAATAGAAACTAAAACAAATTGAGAGATTGTTATGAGGGTAGTGATGTAGCTTTTCTAATTAGAGTGTATTCCATAAAATTACAATTCTTTGAGATATTTTGTCAAATAGTTCACAAGCTTTGTCTATCCTCCCACATTTTGCATAGATTTGAAAAGGGAGTCTACAACCACAACATTTGAGAAAATTCATCTTCACATTATGCTTTGATGGATGTCCATACCTTGTTCCAAATCTCACATATTAAGGAAATTGACAAGGATTTTGGTGAAGGTTGTGAAATTTGTCTATGCATCTACCAATTGCATTTGATTGAAAGTTTCTAAAACCTTTTGAAAAAATCCATTATGTATATTCTACAATCATTATAGTCCACAATTTCACATTTATTTGGTTTCGCATCTAGCAATTGTATTTGCTTGAATTTTCCTACCAAATTTTCAATGTAGATCCATTTTGTGTATATCTTACAATCCTTGTATGGTCCACATGAATTTGAATCCTTTGTTGAAGAAACTATTACAATATATTTCTTATTTATGCACTTATTTTGCATACATGTTTATAAAAGTTTAAAATTATTAATAATATTAGTTTTGGCAAGACATAAAAAGAGTGTTGATTGTAAAAAAATATACATCCCAATATAAAAATGCAAACAATTGAAGCAATGACTGTAACACATAAATTTTTATGTAGTATCCAATTCAAAGAATCATGTTGCCCTCTACCTTGAATTTTTTAGTATACAAAGCTAAGGAAATGCTATAAATAAGATAATAAGTTGACTATTAGCATATACCAATTTTCATAGAGATGTAGGTATCTTCCATTATAAAACACACAAAACAATATTCAGTAGATAATCAACCATCTTTCATTTGTATAGTGATTAATTTGTCCCTATAGGAAACAAGTAGAGTATATAATAAAGAAAAATAACAAAGCCACAACTACCCCTATTTTCTAGTTTGGTGTGTGTTCCTTCCTCTCCCTAATCTTCTCTAATTATTTTGAAGAGACCAAGGGTTGTAACTAAACTATGGTTCATTCTATGTGCATGTAATTTTGATCTTGATAGAGAAAACTAAAAACATATTAATCTACTCTAGTCAAAACATAAACAACACTCAAATTTAGTATAAGAGTCAACCAATCATAATGAAAACATAATATGAAGATGAATTTTCTTAAATCTTGTGGTTGTAGATGCCCTTTTGAAATCTATGCAAAATGTGGGAGGATAGACAAAGCTCATGAACTATTTGACACAATGCCTCGAATAATTGTAATCTCATGGAACACACTCTAATTAGAAAATTTGCATCACTACCCTCATAAAAATCTCTCAATTTATTTTAGTGTCTATTGTGTTATACCCAATAAATGGTACATTGGGTATAATAAAATAGACACTAAAATAAATTGAGAGATTACTATTCTTTGAGACATTTTGTCAAATAGTTCACAAGCTTTGTCTATCCTTCCACATTTTGTATAGATTTTAAAAGGGTGTCTACAACCACAACATTTGAGAAAATTCATCTTCATATTATGCTTTGATGGATGTCTATACCTTGTTCCAAATCTCCCATATTAAGGAAACAAATAAGGATTTTGGTGAAGGTTGTGGAATTTGTCTTTGCATCTACCAGTTGCATTTGTTTGAAAGTTTCTAAAATCTTTTCAACTTGAATCCATTATGTGTATATTCTAAAATCATTATAGTACACAATTTCACATTTATTTGGTTTTGCATCTACCAATTGTATTTTCTTGAATTTCCCTACAAAATTTTCAATGTAGATATCTTTTGTGGATATCTTATAGTCCTTGTAGTCCACATCACTTTGAATCCTTTGTTGAAGAAACTATTACCATATATTTCTTATTTATGTTCTTATTTTGCATACATGTTTATAAGTTTGATATTATAATTAATAATATTAATTTTGGCAAGACATTAAAAGAGTTTTTTAATTTTAAAATATATGCATCCCAATGTAAAAATGCCAACAATGGAAGCAATTACTGTAACACATAAATTTTTAGGCAGTATCCAATTCAAAGGATCATGTTACCCTCTACCTTGAATTTGTTCGAATAAAAAGCTAAGGAAATGTTATAAATAAGATAATAAGTTGACTATTAGCATATACCAATTTTCATAGAGATGTAGATCTCTTCCATTTCAAAACATACAAAACAATATTCAATAGATAATCAATTGTCTTTCATTTGTATAGTGATTAATTTCTTCCTATAGGAAACAATAGAGTATATAAAGCAAACCAACTAAGCCACAACTGCCCCTATTTTGTAGTTTGGTGTGTGTTCCTTCTCCCTAATCTTGTTTGATTATTTTGAAGAGGCCAAGGTTCATAACTAAACTATAGTTCATTCTATGTGCATGTAATTCTAAGCTTGATAGAGAAAACTAAAAAAATATTATTCTAATCTAGTCAAAACATAAACAACACCTAGATTTAGTATAAGAGTCAACCAATCATAATGAAAACATAATATGAAGATGAATTTTCTCAAATGTTGTGGTTGTAGATGCCCTTTTGAAATCTATGTAAAATGTGGGAGGATAGACAAAGCTTGTGAACTATTTAACATAATGTCTTAAAGAATTGTAATATCATGGAAGACACTCTAATTAGAAAAGTTGCATCAATACCCTCGTAATAGTTTCTCAATTTGTTTTAGTGTCTATTGTGTTACTCAATTGTCATTTGTATGTCAAGTTTGTCAAAATCCAAAATGATAAACTTTTAATAAAATCATAGATCATGTTGTCAAAATCTAGGATTTCAAATTACTAATTGTTTGTAATTTATTCATCAATTTTAATTTTAAATAAGTAATAATAAATAATTTATTATTGAATATTTTTAATAATTTTAATTAGAATGGTTATTTAAAATTGTTTTTTAACTTATAATTTATTATTATGTGTAATTAATTTTTTAATTTTAAATAATTAATAATCTATTGATTATTTTTAATAATTTAAATTAGAATTGTTATTTAAAATTAATTTTTAATTAATAATTTATTATTATTTATAATTAATTTTTATTTATAATTATTATTGGTCGTTGATTATTTATTATTATCATCATCTAAAAATCTTAAAAAAATCTAACTAAATATCAATTATGAATAATTTATTATTAATAGATTTATTTTAAAAATAAAAATAAAAATATTTAATTGTTTTTAATAATATTAACTATTATTAATTAAATCTAAAAAGTCATATAAACTAAAACTATTACTCTTATAGGATATAGATATAGTCACGAGAGATTAAAAGCATGGCAATACCAAAGTTAAAATATTCTATGAACGGAAAGTTATCATTTTATAATCTACTCCTCCCTTGCGTTGTTTCCCCAGCACATGGATTAAAAATGAAAACATAATTCTTACGGAGAGAGAGAGGGTACCCGGCAACGGAATCGGCATCGGCAAAAGTGAAAACGAAAACAGCAACAGAAAAAATGACGGGTTTAAAGGGGTTGTGGGTCCAGCCACCTAACAAGTGTATCCTTAGAGTGTGTGCCCTTGACATAATGATGAAGCATTGGAGGAGGTCATAATAGGGTGAAGACTAGCCTCATTGTTTATAGCAGGTGTGTGCCATGGAAGGAGAGACAACACAAGTTTGAATTTAGAACTAAACGAATAGCAGTTTATGAGAGGACTTAACAATAGATAGCAATCCATGTTTGCAATAAATGTTGTTGGGCCGATCACTCTATACATATAGATCAAACTCAGGCCTCTGCTAGCGCTCTCATAAGTCTGCATAGATTCGGTGCCATAGAGAGGCGTGCAAAACCTGTGCTTGATAGTGAGAAAGGCACGAATCATATTGAAAGTTGTGCTCGGGAGTACAAGAATCGATCCAAAGCACAGTGATTCGTAGATGAAAAAAGAAAACCGTAGATTGAGTGTTGCTCTTGGCGGTTGCTCTTAGCGAACGAAATTGTGTGCAAGAAATGTAGAATCCTGCGAGAGGTGGAGCTACGTGATGTCTATTATAGTACTATAGAATAAGCATAGTAAGTTTATTAATTCCCCTATTTACAAAGTTTTTAATAGTCCAACCTTGCTGAATTGGAAGAAGGGTTCATTATTGTCCAACCTTCAATAATCAAATTATGGGAAAACAATATTGATAGAATGCAATATTTTCTACATGGGAAGGATTCACAAGATTCATGGGTATGTGGAAAAGATAGTGTAGGCTCTAATATGGAATTCATGAAGCACAAAAAAGGAATTATCATTTGTCATCAAGTTAATATTATTGATATATCTGGTTATGTTGATTTTATCATTGAAGTAGAATGAATATTGTTTGTGTTAGATGATGCAATCAAGAGTGGGACAATCATTTATTTGCAATATATAAGGATTCATAATTGTTACATAGTCATTTGAATGTATCTTTGATTAGTGGTAACATGGAGGTAAGTTTCTTTGCAAGAGAAGATGCAACTCAAATTAGTTTTATGAGCATTGTAAAATGCCAAGTAGTTGATATATATTCCTTGAGTTATGCCAATCAAGTAATCTACCTTCTTACTACCATTGCTTGGGAAAGTTTATTTCAAAACATTGAAATAATTGCTCAGTATCTTGTAGATGAGTTTATCAATGTTGCCAATGGATCTTCAAACAATTATGCTTCTCACTTTGAGGCTGGTGGTACTGGAGGATGGAGGAATTTCCATCATCTCAAGTCAGCTTCTCACTTTGAGATGATGCTTTGGAGAAGCATTTTTGGATTTAATTTCTTGTTATTGCTGATAAATTTGAAGAATACATATATTGAGAAGTTTGATTTTTGGAGACAAGTAAGGGGTTTGGTAAAGAGCTTAGTATGGATTGTTTCCCAGAGAGTTCACAAGACTGTGACCAAGGATTATACCTTTACGAGGGTTGAGGTGACAACTTGGAGGATGGTTGTCCAATATGTTAGGGTAAATAGGATTTACCTGCTTAAGTTTACTTAGGCATAATAGTGCAATTAATTATCTGGGTGGTTTTTTCCCGTTTCAGGTAGTTTTCCCACTCGTCATATATTTCTTACCTTTAAAGGCACTATTGTACATTATGTAAATTATCTCATCTCAATATTTTTTTCTCTAGTGAAATAGCCTTGTGTTGCTTTTCTCATCTATGAAGATCTATTTGCAGGTTGTGATCCCAGGCTCGATGGTTAACACCAACATGGTGTTGGATGTTGTGGTTGTATTGCTGATATGTGGTTGTCATTGATGTCAACACTATTAGCATTGGTGATTCTAAAGGTTGTATATGTAGAGGAGATTGAGAAAATTGTAATAAATATATTGCAGACAACCAGTGAAGGTGAGAAGGTTAAAGTGTTGGTAAGTGTTGTACATTGATAATCAAAAGGTGTGCATTAAAGGGTTTGTTGCTAAGTCTATCTAGTATGTTGTTTGAAAGTTTCAGTAGTACGCATCAAGAATCGAAGAAGTTATGAATTTTTGTGTTCCTATAGTCACTCTGTTACTGTAGAAGGTGCTCTTGGAAGAAGAGGATGAAATTCTGGCAATTTCAATTATTGCGCATGTTCTCGTGACGTTCGCGGATGAGTCTAGATCGTTCTCTATCCCTACTGTACATCCATATTGATCAGAGTGCTCGCGATTGAAGATTTTTCCTTGTGTGTTCAAGTTTTTCATGTTCTTGGTCGACATGATGGTGATAGCGTGTTGCGGATCTCTATGGATTAAAAATTTATTTTTTGGCGTGCTCAAGGGTGTTTATTTGGGTCCTCATTATGTTGTGACTGACTTGTGTTGGTGTGCATTAAGATTTATTTATGTATTGAGGCCGACAGTTGTAATTTATTTTTTATTTGTGGTCGACAGAGTAGTTGATGTAAATCCATGTAGTGGATATATAAGAGCGGTTGTTTTCCTCATTTTGAGGCATGCTCAGTGTGTGTATGCAAAGTACATGTGAAAATAAAGATCAAATCATTCAAGAGCAGAGCAGAGTGTGAAAGAGTTTCAACAGAGTGTGTAGAAGTTTTATGTGCTTAACTAGAACTGTCATCAGATTTTTGTAGAAGCTAATTCTTTAGTTCAACCTCATCAAATGGATTTAATCTGATTGTCTTATGTAAGGTAGTGAGCCTTCCTCTGAGCAGTGAGCTCTAGGTAGTGTGCCTGAATACATGTGCATTCCCTATTTACTCTTCATTATAATTTTAACAAGGTATAATCTTGTGGACTAACATCCACCGTGGTTTTTCCCCTAACAGAGTTTCCATGTATAAAATCTTGGTGTTTATGTGTCTCTGATATGTTATTGATTTATGCTTGCACTACTAATCATCAGATCTGAGATTAAAGGTTGATTAGTGTTGAATATGTTTGATTTTGGTAACAACTGATTCACCCCCCCTCTTAGTTGTCTATTCTTGTTTTTCCAGCAATTGGTATCAGAGCTGGTTCCTCTAAAAGAAAAGCTTAAAAACTTGAGGTGATCCAATATGGCATCATACAAGAAGGAAAGTCCTAGATTCGATGGAACAAACTACTCTCTGTGGAAAGCTAGAATGGAATTTTGTTTGAAGTGCATTGGTGAGCCTTTCTAGAAGATTACAAATAATGCATATACTATCCCTCAGAATGGTCCATCTACTGTTGATGAAATCAAAGAAGCTGAAACAAATACCAGGGCTATTGAAGCATTGTTGAGTGCTTTGATAGATTCAGATATGAAAAATGAGATAGGTTTGAAGACTGCACATGAGATCTAGAAAAAGTTGGAAACATTGTATTAAGGAGATCCACTAGTGAAAGTTGCTAAGCTACAGAGTCTAAAAGGCAAGTGGGAGGACATGAAGATGAGTGAAGATGAGAACATTCTTTCTTTCTCTCAAAAGGTAAATAAACTGGCGATGAGCATCAAATGTGCTGGTGGAACCTTGGATGAAGAAGAAATTGTGGCTAAGATACTTAGATCTGTGCATCCTTCCTACAAAGCAAAAGCTCATGCTATTGATGAACTTAGGATAGTGATAAATGTGACAAGAGGCATGGGTATGTGCAGGATCATGATGGGCCAAAAAGTGGCAATGAGAAAAAAATCACGTTTTGGATCGACTCAAAAACGCGAAAATGTCGAGTTGACTTTTCTAGGTTCGGGTGTCAATACATTTAGCTGAACCAAAGCCCAAACCTAGTTTCTACAAATCGGATATCCAATTTGTGGAAACATTATATAAAAAACAACCGACTCTTATAACTTCATTTCTCACAGTTTACACACGGGCGCACAAGGAAAAGCAAAAATCCGATATCCGCTTCTATCATATATCTGATTTCAAAGGTAAGTAATTGGTTTTTTAAATGTTGTAATCAATTTTTCAAGTAAATTCTCTTAATTTGAAGTAGTTTTTATGAATTTTTTTAATCAAAAATAGGGTTTTCTATTTATTTTTATCAAAAACTAGAGTTTACATTGAATTTTTATTAAAAATTAATGTTTCTAAATGGATTTTGATTAAAAACTAGTGTTGTTGATTTATTTTTATCAAAAATTAGAGTTTGTTATGGATTTATGTGAAAAAGTAGGGTTTTTTTTGGATTTTTATTAAAAACTAGGGTTTTTTTACAATAATTTCATTTATATTGTATAATTTCAATTAGATTAATTAGTTTTTAATTTTAATCAGGTATTATGGCTGAGAATGAAAATCCACAAATGCCAAACACTCCACCACCTCCGTAGCCAAATGCTCCACCACCTCCGTAGCCACCAATTGAAGACTTAATTGGTGAAAAATTGGGGCAATTGAAGGGCATTAGTGAAGTTTATAAGACAATCCCTCGATTGAGAGATATGACAAACACATTTAAGGAAATAATAAAAAATATAGAAACCCTCTCCACCCAACATAATTCCTTTCATTTGTGGCGAGAAGACATTAGGGACTATTATGGATGTGGATTGTCTTACGATGATGTGAAAGATCTCCAAATAACCAAAGCCCAAATAACCTCTTTATTCATTGACCCTCGCACCAGTTTTCCAGTGAATGTTAATAAAACAAAACTTTCTATAAAATGGTGCATGCATAGGGACATTGTAGCTAACTTTTGGGATCATTGGTGTATGGTTTTTGATAAACCCCCGAACAATAATTCTGATATACCATTTTACTTTATTAAAAAATTATATGCTGAGTTTGTGTTAGGGCATCATATCAATTAATTTGACATTAAACCCTTCCAGGGCATCGGTGGAGGTATACCCCAGGATAGACTAGGGGCAGTTAGGGTAGTCCCGCACCCAAATGTTCCCCTTCCTTCCCTTCCTTCGGCACCTCCAATATATCATCTAGAGATTATCCAGGATGTAACCACACAGACTATTCAGGCTATTCACTCTTTGAGTGGTCATTTGGTTTTGCATGCTTCTATAGTAGCTTAGCCACATTCTGGTGATGTTGGCGAAAGCTCGAGTGCTGTTGCATCATCCTCCTCAGGTCCACATATTTGTGTGCCACATACTTGCACTATGTGCCACCAGATATGCTTGGGTCCTCTTGTATAGCCCGCTGAGCATCCCTTGGACACTTCTGATTATGACCTCCATGATTTGGACATTATAGATCAATCGCAGGGGAGTGGAGCGCACCCTACAGAGTCCTCTCCTGCTAGAGAGGGGGATGCTGGAATAGTGACACATGTAAGATTTAAGTTGTAATTTCATAACTTGCATTTGTTTTTAAATGAATATTAATAAGAGATAGTATCAAGAACTAATATTTATTTACATGGTCTATTTAATAGTTGATGTCTGAGGAGGAGCTAACACGGGTGACTGATAGCACCCTTAGGGCCATTTCATTTGTCTTGGACACACACAAAGTATATATTTTCGCACTCAATCATTTACATTTTATATTATATACTTGCTTGTCATTTGAATTGTCATTAATGAAATTATATAATAACTTATATGCTTATCTTATTTTCCTCTTGTAGGAAATACCTAGTGCGAGTGAGGTGCAGCCTCGTCTAGACTATGGAGGCACAAAGTTAGATAAGGGGAAGGTAATTGAACTCAAATTAGATTGAATTAAGATTTTTAAGATCTTATATTGATTATACATACATCGACATAGATTGGTAGTTTCATATGTACTTGTCAATTTTATGTATAGGCAATTATGAGCTATACAGATTTGTTGACAAGTGACACACCGCCTAAAGGAGTAGGTATTGAAACACCTCAAGGAGGAGGTGTCAAAACACATAAAGGAGATAAAGAAAAAGATCAACCTAAAGAGGTATGTGTTTATTTTATTTTGTGTCTGGTAAATGTGTTCCTATTACCAATAATCATATGCTAACTTGGATCAATTTTATGTTTTTGTTCACATATATAGATTGGCATTTCAAATGTTGGTTTGGTATATTCTAGGACTCCTAACCCTTTGAAGAGACATATATTTTAGGTAATCAAGATTTCAATTTTAGAGTTCAATTAAAATTCAATGTATATTGATTTTGATGTTAATTATTCAATTTTAAATTATATAGTATAACTAATCTCAATTGTGGTTTGAATTTTTCTTGTGCAGCTACCTTTAGAGCCAATGAGTGCTTCAAAGAGGCTCCATTTTGATGATCCACCAGTAGTTTAGGATGAGATAGACATTTTGGCATGTAAATTTTGAATACATATTGAGATGGCATATGCCACATTTTGTAAAACTTTGTTTGAGTTGGCGTCGATGCCATTTTTGTATCTGGACATACACTTGATTATTGGATAATTTGATATATAGAAGTTGACAATCAAAATTTAATTTGTTCCTCATGTGCATGATTAAACTCTTTGAAAGTTTTATCTTGAGCAATGGTTAAATATCAATGTACAATAGCATAAAAAAGAATGGTTATATTATGTAGTTTATATTTATATCGCTGATTACATTGCATTACACATCTTTCAAAATCAAATCATTACTTCACATTGCATAACTAACTAGATGTTCATAGATGAAAAAATTTCAATTACAATATAGTTTTTACAAAGTCAACCTAAGCAGTTATTGGTGCAGGAGCACCTAGGCTTACCTTCATTGTTTGGAATTTTGGCTTGTATCTAACCTTAGCCAAGTTAGAATGTTTGAGCATATTTTTTTTGACCTTAGATGGTCTTGCTTTTGTTTGGGCTAGGTGACCTTAGTCCTTAAGACTAAGGTCACACTATTTGCCATAGTTAATAAGTTAGATTTCTTAATGTTTATTGTCTAGGGGAGTAGAGTCTTTAAGTTGTTCAAATGCTTAATGAGGTTGTAATGATGCCTTAAGGCCATTTATGGAGTTGGTTCCTCGAATTATTGAGGGAAGGATGGTCCTAATAAATAGGCTCAAAGCATGGAAAAAGATGCCAAAGGTTAGAAGGCAGTTTGCATTGTTTGTTGCATGCAATTCGATTACCCTTGGATTCCCTTGGGAATAGGAAGTGGAGGAGGAATTCAACCAACAAGCCTAGAATCATGGAGTGGGCATCCATTATGACCAAAAGAATCAAATCATTGAGTAGAGAGTAGTGTTTTGTGAAAGGAGTTAGTCATTTTTTGTAATGAAGCTTTCATGAATGAGAAAATAAGCAAGTCTACAAATTCTGTGTTTTCTAGTTGATGCCGATTGTTGTTGAGTGTATGTGACTATAGATACTTCAAATGTATTGAATTATTGTTAGAATTGTGTTGATAGCATAGTTTTAAGTCATTTCCATTTGTTAATCAAGCTAGTTTAAGTTAGATTTAGTGTTAGTCGAGTCATTTTTGTGGTAGAGCTCCTGCTGGTCCTGTCCTGACCAGTTGGTGTTCTCATGGCTCCCCCATGAGCTCTAACCTTGGGAAACACTTGAGGAAGGGTGTAATGGTAGGGGAGTCAGTAGTGTACATAGTTAGTAGAGTTAGGAAGCATGACAGTGAGTGGAGAAGCTTCTTATAGCTGCTGATCTCTAGGCGAGCAGGAGGAGCCCGGTTAGAGAGCTAGAGAAGAAGCTTTAAAGGTTTCTTGCAGGAAAAGGCCATATAGTACGGTTTCAATACGGTTCTAGGAGGGTTAGGGATAGGTATTGATGTGATAGGAGGTTAGAGATCTCATGGAGTCATTAGAGTAAGGTTTGAAAAGGAAAAACAGTGAATTCCTAGAAACTAGGTCTTCAAACCCTTCACACCCTAGGTTATAGGAATCACCTGTACGGACCCTGTCAGGCTAGGAGACCAATTGGGAAATTTAAAACTCTTAAAAGGGTACTCAAATATGTCTTTATATTTATAGATTCTTTGGAATTATTTTGCAAACAATAGCAATTGAGGACTGGTAAAGACTACTAGAAATAGGCCTAATTTGAGGTCTTCTAATGGTGGAAACTTGAATCCGACCAGAACAAGGCTCAAGAACCTATGGAAATGGTTTAATTTTGCAATGTTATGAAGGTCCTGAAAAGCATGAACACCCCTGCAATGAGGAGAATTGGAGAATGAAGATATTCAAGAAAAAGACACTTAGAGTTCTCTAAGTGAGGAAGGAAAGTGAGTAGGAAATTGAACTTGTGAAATGTTGTCTGACCTCCAAGGTGAAGCACAAAGGGAGAGCTCATAGAATAGAGCTAAGATTGGACTTAGTTGCTAATCAGGACCTAGAGGAGACTAGGTTCCTAGAAGAGACTAGCTAGATCTCTCAGCAAGGTGCAAGCAAACCAAGGAGCTCATACATCATATTGGTATCAGAGCTTGATCTGATCAGGCTTGTGGTGGATGTTTCAACCTACTGAATCTATGGGAGAGAACACATATGTGGAAGGTGCTACAATGGTGACTAATTCTGAGTTAGCCAAAAAGGCAGAGGAACAAGAATAAGACAACAAGTCTTTAAGAGAAAGGTTGGCTCGAATGGAGCAACTTTTGGATGAAGTCCAAGAAACAGCAGACAGAGTAAAAGACAAGGTAGATCAGAAGGAAGAACAAGAAGCAAGGGAAAAGGAAATAGAGTTGGAGGAGGAATCTCCAACACCTGACCCTGTGATTCCTAAAGAGCCTTTCTTAAAAGCACTAAAAGCATTGAGTGACAAAGCTTTGGAAGGTGTGCCACTATTTAGTGGACAAATGGATCCATATTCAGTTGTGGATTGGATAGATAGCATTGAGAACCATTTTGAATTTGATGGTATCTCAGAGGCACAAAAATTTATGGTTGCCAAGTCTAGACTAAGAGGTTCAGCTCTTACTTGGTGGAAGTTTGTGTAAAGTGAAAGAGAAAAGGATGGAAAAGGTCCTATAGTTACTTGGAAAGGTATGGTGAACAAAGTGAAGCAGACCTACCTTCCTGATGATTATGAAGTGCAAATGCGTAGAAGGAGACACAATCTAAGACAAAAGGATCTAGATGTCCAAGCCTACACCGAAGAGTTTCAAAAACTATGTTTGAGATCAAGGGTGGTAGAAGATGAGAGCATTAAGCTTGCAAGGTACTTGAATGGTCTCAAGTGGTCTATTCAAGAAGACATGAGTTTGGTGAACTTCAAAACCATTTGCCAATGCTATCAAATGGCCTTGAAGATAGAAGAGAAAAGCAAAAGGAAGCAAGAGAAAACCTCCAAAAGTAGAGGTAAAGGAAAAGATGGTAGAGGACAAAGAGGTGGCTATGGTGGAAGAAGTTCTAAAACGAAAACTTAGGGAGACACAAAATACAGTGAGCAGCAAGAAGGAAGCTCAAGTAGAGGTGGTAGAGGAAGGAGTTCTAACTCTAACTCTAGAGGAAGAAATGGTGGACAAGGAGGAAGAGGCAACTACTTTTCCAACATGAAATGTTACCATAGCAATCAAATGGGGCACCCAACTTATAGATGTCTAGATAAAGGTGGTTCTTCACATGGTGGTGACAAGAGAACTACTCTAGTTCATGAAGAATCAAATGTAGCTGATAAACATTCTGAGGTTCCATTGCATTCTAAGGAAGGTGAGAATCTCATGATGAGGAGAACTTTGATCAAAGAACCGGTGAAGGAGGAGCCAAGCCAAAGAAGGTCTTTGTTTAGGATAAAGTGCAAGATGATGGGGAAGGTATGTAGAGTCATCATAGACTCAGGCTCTACTGACAATATTGTGTCAGAGGAAGCAGTCAGCAAGCTGAAGTTGACAAGGATACCCCACACCAACCCTTACAAGGTCACTTGGCTCAATAAAGGACAACATGTGTTAGTGAACGAGCAAGCATGGGTGGAGTTCTCTATTGGGAGGTATAAAGATAAAGTCTTGTGTGATGTGCTACCTATGGATGCATGTCACTTGCTCCTAGGTAGACCATGGCAATTTGACCATCAAGCCATACATGATGGAGGAAGGAATTCATATTCTTTCAAGAAAGATAATGTGACTTTCAAAATTCAGTCACTGTTAGAAGATGCTGAGGTGAGGACAACAGGCTCAAATATTCTTGTGGTGAGTGAAAAAGAGTTCTTAGAAGCTTTGGAAGAAGGTGAAGGAGTTGGTTATGCATTGGTGCTAAGACTAAGAGAAGGAGATGAAGGTAAGGTGACCAAGAAGACAAAATTACCAAAGGAGATTCAAGACGTGTTGGAAACTTACAAAGGTGTAGTGAGTGATGGTCAACCAACAACTTTACCCCCTAAAAGAGCCATAAGTCATAGGATAGACCTTATCCCAGGAGCTACCCTTCCCAATAAGGCAGCTTACAAAATGACCCCTCAACAAAATGAGGAAATTGCTAGGCAAATACAAGAACTTCTAAACCAAGGTCTCATAAAAAAGAGTATTAGTCCATGTGCCATACCCACTGTCCTAGCACCTAAGAAAGGAGGAGATTGGAGGCTTTGTACTGATTCAAGAGCCATTAATAGGATTACCATAAGGTATAGGTTCCCTATTCCTAGAATTGAAGACCTAATGGATTGTCTAGGTGGAGCTACGTATTATAGCAAGATAGACTTGAAGAGTGGCTATCACCAAATAAGGATACATGAGGGAGATGAGTGGAAAACAGCCTTCAAAACTAATGAGGGTCTATATGAGTGGCTAGTCATGCCATTTGGATTATCTAATGCCCCCTCCACATTCATGATGTTCATGAATGAAGTCCTCAAAGACTACACTAGAAAATTTGTAGTGGTATATCTTGATGATATACTGATATTTAGCAAAACAAGAGAAGAGCATCTCAAGCACCTAGAGCTAGTTTTCAAGAAGCTACATGAAGAGGAGTTGATGATCAACTTGGAGAAGTGTGATTTCATCAAAACAGAGTTGGTGTACCTTGGGTTTGTGCTAGCTCAAGGAAATCTACAAATGGATGAAAGCAAAGTGGAGGCTATCATGAATTGGCCTACTCCAAGGACAACAACTGAGGTAAGAATTTTTCATGGTCTTGCACAATACTATAGGAAATTCATAAGGCATTTTAGTGCAATTTGTGCTCCTATGTTAAATACTATTAAGGGAGGCATGAAGACCAAATTTGTATGGAATGAGCATGCTAACAAGAGCTTTGAGTTGCTGAAGGAAAGGATATCTACCCAACCTATTTTAGTGTTGCCAAGTTTTGAGAAACTTTTCACCATTGAGTATGATGCTAGCAATGTGGCAATTGGAGCTGTTCTAAGTCAAGAGGGCAGACCGGTGGCTTTTCATTCTGAGAAGTTGAGTGAAGCTAAGAAGAAGTACTATTCTTATGACCTTGAAATGTATGCATTGGTCCAAGCTCTAAGGAAATGGAGGCACTACTTGCTTCCCAAAGAATTCATTGTGTATTCAAACAATCAAGCACTTAGTTTCCTGAATTCACAAGACAAGTTGAGCCATAAGCACATGAAGTGGGTTGAGTATTTACAAGCTTACACCTTCAATATCAAGCACAAGAAAGGTGTCCTGAACAAAGTAGCAGATGCATTGTCAAGAAGAGCTCTCACAATTCAGGAAATACAGTTGAAGAGCATGGGAATAGATCACTTCAAGGATCTATATGCAGATGATGAAGATTTTGCAGACATTTATAAGGTATGTGTGGAATACAAGAACCATTTTCATAGTAAATATGCTGAATATACTTTGCAAAGTGGTCTATTGTTTAAAGGAAATCAATTATGTGTTCCTAGAGGTTCTATTAGAGAGAATTTGATACAAGAAAAGCATAATGGTGCTTTGAGTGGTCACTTTGGGATCACTAAGACTCAAGAACTTGTTCAAAGGTTCTATTTTTGGCCTAAGATGAATCTTGATGTTAGGAAATATGTGGAAAGTTGTGTAGTGTGTCAAAAGGAAAAAGGCACTTCTTCTAATGCAGGACTTTACCAACCACTACCTATTCCTACTAGGCCATGGGAATGCTTGAGTATGGATTTTGTAGTTGGATTACCCAAGACAAGACAAGGTATGGATAGTGTTTATGTTTTTGTTGACAAATTCAGCAAGATGGATCACTTTGTGCCATGTAAGACAACTAATGATGCTAGCCAAATAGCATCTCTTTTCTTCAAGGAGATAGTGAGAATCCATGGGTTACCTATCAGCATTGTATCAGATTGAGACACTAAGTTTATGAGCCACTTTTGGAAAACACTTTGGAAAAGGTTAGACACAAATTTGTCCTTTGGATCAGCCTACCATCCACAAACTGATGGTCAGACCGAGGTTGTGAATAGAAGCCTTGGGAATCTACTGAGATGTTTGACAAAAGAGTATGGGCAACAATGGGATCAGCTGATTGGGCAAGCTGAATATGCCTATAATGACATTATAAACAGATCCATAGGGAAGAGTCCCTTTGAAATTGTCTATGGCCTTCATCCTAGAGGAGTGTATGAGCTGAGAAACTTGAAGGATGGAGTGAAAGGAAGTGGATATGCTGATGACTTTGCCTATGCAATGCGAGAGATACATGATACAGTGAGAAAGACTTTGATAGAGAACACCATGAAACATAAAGCCAAGGTGGATGAGCATAAGAGGACAGTCAAGTTCAATGTGGGTGACATGGTAATGGTGCATCTAAACAAGTCAAGACTTCAAAACGGAGTCCCTCACAAGTTGCAGATGAGAAGGATAGGTCCCTGCCCTATCTTAGCAAAGTATGGTGAGAATGCATTCAAAGTGGAGCTACCGGATGACAGTGGATTGTCCCCTATTTTCAATATTACAGAATTAGTCCATTACAAAGGACCACAACCAGACATGGATCAGAACCTTCATGAGGTGATCAGGGATGTGTAAGAGCTACACTTACCTACTACTACAGTCTCAGGACCTGACAGTATACTATACACTAGGGTCTACAAGAAGACTAGAACCAAGGAATACAAAGAGCACTTGATCAAGAAACATGTCCAAGCTGATGCTGATGTAGTATGGATCAAAGAAGTTGAGTTCAATAAGATGGGGATTGATCCAAGCCTCATCAATCCGAGGATGGATTGAACTTTCTGTTTTGGGGAGGATGGTGTAGGAGCACCTAGGCTAACCTTCATTGTTTGGAATTTTGGCTTGTATCTAACCTTAGACAAGTTAGAATGTTTGAGCATATTTTTTTTGACCTTAGATGGTCTTGCTTTTGTTTGGGCTAGGTGACCTTAGTCCTTAAGACTAAGGTCACACTATTTGCCATAGTTAATAAGTTAGATTTCTTAATGTTTATTGTCTAGGGGAGTAGAGTCTTTAAGTTGTTCAAATGCTTAATGAGGTTATAATGATGCCTTAAGGCCATTTATGGAGTTTGTTCCTCAAATTATTGAGGGAAGGATGGTCCTAAGAAATAGGCTCAAAGCATGGAAAAAGATGCCAAAGGTTAGAAGGCAGTTTGCATTGTTTGTTGCATGCAATCCGGTTACCCTTGGATTCCGTTGGGAATAGGAAGTGGAGGAGGAATTCAACCAACAATCCTAGAATCATGGAGTGGGCATCCATTATGACCAAAAGACTCGAATCATTGAGTAGAGAGTAGTGTTTTGTGAAAGGAGTTAGTCATTTTTTGTAATGAAGCTTTCATGAATGAGAAAATAAGCAAGTCTACAAATTCTGTGTTTTCTAGTTGATGTTGATTGTTGTTGAGTGTATGTGATTGTAGATACTTAAAATGTGTTGAATTATTGTTAGTATTATGTTGATAGCATATTTGTAAGTCATTTCCATTTGTTAATCAAGCTAGTTTAAGTTATATTTAGTGTTAGTTGAGTCATTTTTGTGGTAGAGCTCTTGCTGGTCCTATCCTGACCAGTTGGTGTTCTCATGGCTCCCCCATGAGCTCTAACCTTGGGAAACACCTGAGGAAGGGTGTAATGGTAGGGGAGTTAGTAGTGTACATAGTTAGTAGAGTTAGGAAGCATGACAGTGAGTGGAGAAGCTTCTTATAGCTGTTGATCTCTAGGCGAGCAGGAGGAGCCCGGTTAGAGAGCTAGAGAAGAAGCTTTAAAGGTTTCTTGGTGGAAAAGGTCATACAGTACAATTTTAGTATGGTTCTAGGAGGGTTAGGGATAGGTCTTGATGTGACAGGAGGTTAGAGATCTCATGGAGTCATTAGAGTAAGGTTTGAAAAGGAAAAACAGTGAACTCCTAGAAACTAGGTCTTCAAACCCTTCACACCCTAGGTTATAGGAATCACCTGTATGGACCCTGTCTGGCTAGGAGACCAATTGGGTGATTTAAAACTCTTAAAAGGGTACTCAAATATGTCTTTATATTTATAGATTCTTGGGAATTATTTTGCAAACAATAGTAATTTAGGACTGGTAAAGACTACTAGAAATAGGCCTAATTTGAGGTCTTCTAATGGTGGAAACTTGAATCCGACCAGAACAAGGCTCAAGAACCTATGGAAATGGTTTCATTTTGCAATTTCATGAAGGTCCTGACAAGCATGAACACCCTTGCAATGAGGAGAAATGGAGAATGAAGATATTCAAGAAAAAGACACTTAGAGTTCTCTAAGTGAGGAAGGAAAGTGAGTAGGAAATTGAACTTGTGAAATGTTGTCTGACCTCCAAGGTGAAGCACAAAGGGAGAGCTCTTAGAACAGAGCTAAGATTGAACTTAGTATCCAATCAGGACCTAGAGGAGACTAGGTTCCTAGAAGAGACTAGCTAGGTCTCTCAGCAAGGTGCAAGCAAACCGAGGAGCTCATACATCAGTTATGCAATTACTTCACATTGCATAACTAAAAACTATGAGCAGTTGTCAATTGCATTTGTTTTTCATTGAATTCTATGAGACCACATTTCTTTGAAGTTTTTTTTCAAATAGTCCACTACCTTGTCTATGCTATCACATTTTTCATAGATGATAGCGATCACATTAAGTTGTAATAAATTAAATGATAGCCTATGACTATTTAATTTATACTCATTTTATTTAAATGGATGAGGCCGACCTTCCTTGATATTATTTTGTAATTTATTATTTTCAAGAGAGGTCGACCTCCTTGAAGAGTCACATTATTTTTTATAAATACAAGGTGATGTTTGTTCATTTCCTCAATCAAGTTCATTCAACAAAATTCACATTCCAAGCAGAAGTTTGCACTTGAGCAACAACGCTTCATCTTGCAGCAACAGGCTGATTTCAAGGAGAAGCATATTCGATTGTATCTTTGCATCTAGGAGAGGTGCTATTATTCATTGTATCAAATTCAGCCATGGGCTAGGTCTGAGTTGTAAGCAGATTTCTTGCTGTGTTTATTGTCCTATGTGTTGCATTTTTTGAGTGCTTTCAGTTGTATTATCTGATCATTAAAACACTAACATGGTATCAGAGTGGGTTTGAAAAAGATCGTGTTGGGACCAGTTATTGCAGCGATACCTCTATTTCCTTTTTTTTTTATCTATCTCTATCTTAGTCAAGATGGTGAATGGTCTTAAAATTGAGGATAGACTCGAAGGAGCATCAAACTTCACTTCATGGAGATTCAAAATTATGCTCACTTTAGAGGAAAATGAATTGGTTGAGCGTGGAGAGAAAATTTTCTGAACCTACAGATGAGGAAGAGAAAGTTCAATGGAGGAAGAAATATATCAAGGCGAAGAAGATGTTAGTTGATTATGTGAAGGACCATATTGTTCCTATTATCTCTAAGTTGAAGACAGTGAGAGAAATGCTTAAGACTTTGGAGGAGATGTATGGGATCAACAGCACAAGTCATGCTCTAGCCTTGAAGCAACAACTTCATCATGTTAAGATGGCATAAGGAGAAATTTTCATCACCTATTTCATGAAGATTTATGAATTGAGAGATCAACTCTCTACCATTGGTCATATTGTTGATGACAAAGATATGACCATGTTGGCTCTTAATGGTCTTCCTTCATCTTGGAAGTCTTACATTCAAGGAGTCACATTTTTTTGAAGTCAGTCAACTTGGATTTAACATTGGTAGCTCCGCAAACCTATTCAGAATAGAGTGATATGAAGAGGACATCCCTAAATCTCTACAGAGGTGTAAAGTTGCAAAGTGGTGCAAATTTCATTCTCAAACTCGTACGACCAAACAAACTATTCCAACATGTCTAGATGGGTATGTTTATGCTAGGTATGGTCCTCTTTTGCACCCAAATACGTCGAATCACTCTGAGCTGCATTGGACCGACGATTTCCTTTAAGAGTCCAAAGTGCTAAAAGGCAGCAATCTTTGACAGACTATTCCTCAGAAAACATGATGCCTATAGACTCTTCATTTGATGATATGGGATTGTGTTGGGACCATCTACAATAACCTCTCTCATTTTTAGCTATCTTGAAGGAATTTTCCCGTGGTGATGAGTTTTCAGTTGAGGGAAAAGTTGCCAGATGCAAGCAGTGTAAAGTTGCAAAGTGGTGCAACTTTCATTCTCGAACTCGTACGACCAAACATATTGTTCCAACATGTTTGGATGGGTACGTTTATGCTAGGTATGGTCCTCTCTAGCACCCAAATACGCCGAATCACTTCGAGCTACATTGGACCGACGATTTCCCTTAAGAGTCCAAAGTGCTAAAAGACAACAATCTTTGACGAACTATTCCTCGAAAACCAGGATACTTATAGAATCTTCCTCTAATGATATGGGATCGTTTTGGGACCATCTACAATAACCTCTTTCGATTTTTGCTATCTCGAAGGTGTTTTCTCGTGGTGATGAGTTTTCATTTGAGGGAAAAGTTACCAAATGCAAGCAGTGTAAAGTTGCAAAGTGGTGCAAATTTCATTCTTGAACTCGTACGATCAAACGAACTATTCCAACATGTACGGATGGGTACATTTACTCTAGGTATGGTCCTCTTTTGCACCCAAATATGCTGAATCACTTTGAGCTGCATTGGACTGACAATTTTCCTTAAGAGTCCAAAGTGCTAAAAGACAACAATCTTTGACGGACTATTCCTCGGAAACTGTGATGCTTACAAACTCTTCATCTGAGGATATGGGATCGTGTTGGGACCATCTACAATAACCTCTCTCGCGTTTTTCTATCTCGAAGGTGTTTTCCCGTGGTGATGAGTTTTCAGTTGAGGGAAAAGTTGTCAAATGCAAGCAGTGTAAAGGTTCAGAGTGGTGCAACTTTCATACTCGAACTCATATGACCAAACAGACTATTCCAAAACATCTATATGGGTACGTTTATTCTAGGTATGGTCATCTTTTTCACCCAAATACGTCAAATCACTTCGAGCTGCATTGGACCGGTGATTTCCCTTAAGAGTCCAAAGTGCTAAAAGGCAGCAATCTTTGATGGACTATTCCTTGGAAACCGTGATTCTTACCGACTCTTCATTTGATGATATGGGATCATATTGGGACCATCTACAATAACCTCTTTTGGTTTTTGCTATCTCGAAGGCATTTTCCCGTGGTGATGAGTTTTCAGTTGAGGGAAAAGTTGGCAGATGCAAGCAGTGTAAAGTTGCAAAGTGGTGCAACTTTCATACTCAAACTCGTACGACCAAACAAACTATTCCAACACATCTAGATGGGTACGTTTACGCTAGGTATGGTCCTCTTTTGCACCCAAATACGCCGAATCACTCAGAGCTGCATTGGATCGACGATTCCCCTTTAGAGTCCAAAGTGCTAAAAGGTAGAAATCTTTGACAGACTATTCCTCAGAAATCGTGATGCTTACAAAATCTTCATCTAATGATATGGGATCATTTTGGGACCATCTACAATAACCTCTCTTGGTTTTTTCTATCTCAAAGATGTTTTCCCGTGGTGATGAGTTTTTAGTTGAGGGAAAAGTTGCCAAATGCAAGCAGTGTAAAGTTGCAAAGTGGTGCAAATTTCATACTCGAACTCGTACGACCAAATGGACTATTCCAACACGCCCAGATGGGTATGTTTATGTTAGGTATGGTCCTCTTTTGTACCCAAATACGCTGAATCACTCTGAGCCGCATTGGATTGACGATTTCCCTTAAGAGTCCAAAGTGCTAAAATGCAACAATCTTTGACAGACTATTCCTTAGAAACCATGATGCTTACAGACTCTTCTTGTGATGGTATGGGATTGTGTTGGGACCATATACAATAACCTCTCTCGGTTTTCGATATCTCGAAGGCATTTTCCCATGGTGATGAGTTTTCAGTTGAGGGAAAAGTTGCCAAATGCAAACGGTGTAAAGTTGCAAAGTGGTGCAACTTTCATTCTTGAACTCGTACGACCAAACGCACTGTTCCAACATGCCTAGATGGGTACATTTACGCTAGGTATGGTCCTCTTTTGCATCCAAATACGTCGAATCACTTCGAGCTACATTGGACCGACGATTTCCCTTAAGAGTCCAAAGTGCTAATGTCAATGAAATGTGGAGGCAGAAAGATTTAAGGTTGGATCAAGATTCTACAAGTCCTAGCTCTTGCATCAAAAAAATCTTACCCAATCAACTTGAATCAATTACATGGGAAATGAAATTCACATGAACTTTTTACATTTTTATTTTTCGAAAAAGTGGCAAGCCACTCTAATTTGTTATATATAAATAGGATATATTACAAAACTTGGTTCAAACAAGCATACCGACAGGAAAAAACCAGGAAGAAAACCTTCGGTTGTAGCTCGATTAAGTACAATTTTTTTTTCCATTTTAAACATACCCTTTATACAATGCCAGACATTTGACCCATATTTCAAAAAATATCACTAGATATAGATTATGCCTATACACAATTATGACATTTTTACGTTGTTTCACATTTCAAAATTTTCCTATTTGAGGCATTCAGGGCACAGTCTTCTAGAAGAGTAGTATGTTGGCATTTTGGAGTGACAAGCACCTGTACAAACCATCAAGGTAGTAGTTAAACTACATATAATAGAAAATATGCTTAGAATAACCAATCTATATTATTGTAATTTGTCACATACCTCTCCCAAAGGATCATAGCTGCCTATTGTTGCAGCAGGTCCATGATCAATCATGCCAGGAATATCGTAAAATTTGTCAAATCATAAATCTATATTGTCACAACATATCCTGAATTGTTGATCCAACCACTAAGGCCTATGACTATGCCTTGCATATTTGTAGAAAATATTATCCTTAAAATCTAAAATAAAATTAGCAACACTGCATTCTTTTGTAACCAACTCGCATCTAGAACCTTCACCTCCACTTTGCAAAGTATATTTGACTGTCTCATATCTCTTTTTCTCAACAATATTCTTTCCAAATTCATGTTCGGAACCCTCATGAAAAAATTGAACATACTTTGACAAGCCAACACATTGTGAGCACTTCGCATTTAAACAATCATTTCTATAGAAAAAGGAACCATCATCCCTAGGACATAAAAATAGATCTAGCAAGTCCCTTGATGATTTCGGAAGATGCATTGCACCACACTCTTGCAACATTTCATTAGTATGCAAAGTAGAACAGATATAGCATAATAGTTCATGGTACATTGAAAACTCCACAAGGTATTTGCAACAACAAGTATTACGAATCTTAAGAGGCACACAATAAAATGGATTCAAACCTTCAAAATTTATTTGTGAGATTTCCATATTTGGATGTGTTTGAATAAATTTGTTGAACAACATTGTTTGGCTTGATTCCAAGAAATGTTTAGGATGCGGTGTACGGTCTCGACTGTCAATTCTTAACTTTAAAACATCCTTTGCATTGGGTGATACTCTAGAGTTATCATGCCAAAATTGTTGAATTGCCTATTTTACATTATTGGTTAGCTTCTTATCAACACGTGGAAGCCTCCCGACAAAATCCCATGTATCATTTTGAAGAGGATCATCTATTCTTTCTCTTCTTGCAAGTGCTCTATCCAAAGTTTTACGATTTAAGTCAAAATCAATACAAGTTGGTCTCATAAAGCGAGCCTTTTTCAATTGATGGCTTACTAGGGCGGTTGTAATGACTCTCCAAGCAACTCTCTTATCTTTTTCCTTGTTATTTTTCCAATAGAATTGAGAGCATTAAAAAGATTTTTGACAATAATAAATTTTTTTTCGGTCCTCTTGTTCACACAATCTTCAATTTGGCTAGTAAAGGTCTCATCTTTTGCATCTTTAGCAATTGTACAAAAATTTGGCATTGCTCGGTCAATGTCTTATCGCTAAAATATTGGTTGAAAAGTATTCTAGCCCACAACCAAATAGTTTGTGTTGACCTATTGCCTTCAAAATTGTTTATAATGTTATCATCAATTTCAACTAACCATTTAGGGGTCCTTGAAGGTCTTGAATTTGGAATATGTCTTTCTTCCACACAAGGTTCTTCATTTCTCATGTAATCTGGTGAAACATAATTTACACTTGCTTCAATATTATGTTCAACATCTTCATTTCAAACATTTTCACCTTGAAAATTTTCAATATCAATTTGAATAATTTCATTCCCAATTTCAATATCATGTTCAACATCTTCAATTCCAACATTTTCATTATCAATTTCAATATTTTCATTTTCAATACCATGTTCAACATCTTCAATTCCAACATTTTCACCTTGAAAATTTTCAATATCAATTTGAACATTTTCATTCCCAATTTCCATATCATGTTCTACATTTTCACCTTGAACATATTCAATTTGCTCTTCACTTGAAAGACCATAGGGCTTAGGTTCACCAATATTTAACATACCTTGTCTTTTCTCCTATGACCTTCTCTATCTCTTTGTCTATATCCTTCAATTTGTTCTTTTGTCAGCTTTTCTTACATTTTTTGCTTCCAACGACTGTTGCTCCCCATTATACCAAATAAAAGATGCTAAAAAATCATTAAGTATGACAAATTTGAGTACAAGATGCTCCATTTTTTTTTTATCTTTGTCTCTTCTTGTCTGAAACCGCGCGTTTATCGCCCAAAGTGCAAAGTGCTACAAACATAATGTAGGGTTTGTTGGAATGCACAAAAATGGCCCACATGGGCTTTTTCTATGATCCACAAATACGATATATGATATAATCAGATATCTGATTTGTAAAACATGTTCTACAACGGTAATATTTTGGCTCTACACATTGAAGTTTCACAAATCGGATATCCGATTTTTACACACATAGACCTAAGGGTTAATGGTAGAGAGTGGGAGAGAGGGAGGAGAGTGGGAAGGAGGGAGGGAGAGTGGGAGGGAGAGAGGGAGGGATAGGGAGAGAGAGGGAGAGGGAGAGGGAGAGAGGGAGATGGAGAGGGAGAGGGGGAGTGGGAGAGTGAGAGAGTGAGAGTGTGTGTGTGTGTGTGTGAGAGAGAGAGAGAGAGAGAGAGAGAGAGGTGGAGAGAGAGAGAGGGAAATAGATAATATTTAAATATTTTATATATTGGTAATATATATATATATATTTAAATATTTATAGATTAACTAAAATATTGAAATAATATTTAAAAATTATACATTTAATAATATATTATATATTAAATACATAATTCGGTAAGAGATTATCATAAATTGTATATTAAATATATTACTTTATAAAATTTATTGGATATTATATATATTAAATTATAAACTTTATTGTATATTATATATATTAAATTAAAAACTCTATTGCATTTTAAAATCATATATTAAAGATTGTATAATTTTTTTAAAACTCATATCTAAAACATATCATATATCGAATTCAAATCGGATATCGGATTTGAATCGGATATCCGATATGCTGACACAAAATTTAATGCCTAGGGATTAGGCTCGGGATTTGGTTCGGACCTGCCAATCCTAAAAAGTCAACATGTAAAACGTGTTTAACAACTTACCTTGCTTTTCTAGACTTCGACCATGTGGCTGACGACTTTTATCTTACCTAAAATCGATGAAACGAAAAGGGTTTGTAAAGGACCTTCTCAGCTTTCTACCAATATAAATTATATTTTACTTAGAATCTAATAAATAATTATTATTTATTTATTATTAGAATTACGACTAAAGTCTTGATTGATAGTCTGATAGAAAAACATATATAGCTTTCAAACGGTATATTTTTTGAATCCAAAACATGCGTCACATTATATGCTTGACATACTATAGGATTAAAAAAAAAATGAATTTCATGAAGTTTTGACCAAGTTAAGGTGGTCAGACATACGAGTTTTTATATTTTTTAAAAGTTGTAATAAAAAATTCCTAATTAATTATTTATTTGAAAAAAAATTACAAAAAAATATGCATCACATCTGGACATGAGTCCTCTACTTATATCTAAAATCTTATAAAAAAATATTATCATTTTATTATGGTTAGGGTGGTTAGACAAACACCTACTTCTTATTTTTTCCTTGAAATTTTAGTACTACTGCATTGAAATTTCAAATTTTCACCAAATAGATTTTTTTTTTACAAAAATTAACCTAGTAGTTTAGAAACTACATTCAATTTTCCGTAGATTCTATTCTTACATATTTTTGAAATAATATAGATAACTTATTCAAATTTTTATGTCAAGTTGCCCAACTCTGATTTTCTGAATTTTCATTGCCACTTAAGGGCCTATTTTTTCCATGATGATCCTACACATACCTGCATGCTAATTGGAAAACTTGCTGCCTTTGAGTTAAGTGAATTTGGTGAATCTACTCCTAAGATAATCTGCATTCAAAGCTACTGTATCTGGGAAAAGCAAGCAGATATATGATTCGGGAAAGAGTTCCAAAAAGACATTCAAGTATGAAGATGAGATGAAACAAATTGAAGATGAAGAAAGAGAATTAGAAGAACTAGAAGAATTTATTATGAAAAGAGAAGCCATAGGTCATGGTAAGTACAAAGGAAAGTTACCTATTAAATATTTTTCTTGCAGTAAAATAGGTCATTTTTCATCAAGGTGTCCTGAAAGAGTCTCTAAGTATAAACCTGAGAAGACTATATTTCAAAAGAAATGTTATTATGATGAAGAAGGTGTTACTGATGATGAATTTGATAAAGAAACTATAAATGAAGATGAATGGGTATTCATTGCTATCAAAGAAAATGGTAAGGTGTCGATTGAATCTACTAGTAATGTGAATGTTGAGAAAGCTCTTGCAGAAAAAATTGAAGAAAAGGATGAGTGGGTAATTGACAGTAGATGTTCACATCATATGACTGGTGAAAAAAGCAAGTTTGTAAGCTTGGAAAACTATGATGGTGGTGTTGTAATATTTCGAGATAACACTTCTGGCATGATTCGTGGTAGAGGCACTATTTTGTTTGGTGGTAAGCACAATAATGATGATGTTCTTTATGTAGAAAGTTTAAAGCATAACTTATTGAGTGTTGGACATATGGTAGACAAGGGTTACAATCTTCAGTTCAAGGATGGTAAGTGCAGAATAAGGGGAAGTTCTAGAAATATGATTGCTTCAGGTAGAAAGACAAGAGGAATATTTTCACTTGAATGCTGCTAGTGAAAGTTGTTTAATTGCTCAAGTTGATGTAAGCTAGTTATGACATAGGAGGTTGTGTCATGTGAGCTTTGATAAAATTGTCAAGATAAGCTCTACGCAAGTAGTCAGAGATCTTCCTAAGTTAGTGAAGCCTAATAACACTATGTGCAAGGAATGTTAGATAGGAAAGCAGACTAGAAATTCTTTCTGGAGAAAATAGTATAACTCTAATGGAGTACTTGACTTGATACATACTGACTTATGTGGTCCATCCAGAATCAAAAGTCTTCAAGGTGAAAGGTACTTTATGTTGCTTATTGATGATTACTCTAGAATGATATGGGTTGCTTTCTTAAGATAAAAACATGAAGCATTAGAAAATTTCAAAAGCTTCAAAGCTATGGAAAAATGAGACATGTCAAAATATCAAATGCTTAAGGTTAGACAGAGGTGGTGAATTCACTACCCGGGATTTCAATTCTTTTTGTGAAGAGCATGGAATCTAAAGACAACTATTTTCTCCCCGGATCCCTCAACATAATGGAGTTGTTGAAAGAAAGAACATAACCATTCTAGACACTGCTAGAACCATGATGCTGGAAGCAAATGTTCCTCATTTCTATTGGAGAGAAGCTGTAAGTAATGCTGTGTATACCATTAACCAGGTAAATGTCAACAATAATTGTGGTAAGACCCCTTTTGAGCTATGGTTTGGTTATAAGCCTACTGTCAAGTATTTCAAAAAAATTGGTAGTAAATGCTACATCAAGAGAGATGATGATATAGACAAGTTTGATGCTAGAAGTGATGAAGGAATCTTTCTAGGTTACTCTACTAAGAGAAAAGCTTACAGGTGCTTTAATAAAAGGTTGAAGAAAATGGTCGAAAGTGAAAATGTACAAGTTGATGAAGAGATTGATAGACCATCCAGATGTAGTGGATATGATTCAGATGATCAACATGATAGAAAATGGAAATAATGTTCAGACATAGAATCAACTTCAAATTGTTCCAATGAACCAAGGGAATCAAGAAGCAGAAACTAGCAGAAGTGCAGAAGAAAGAACACAAGAACAAGAAGTCAGAGAAAATCCTAAAACTCCCAAGTATGTAAGGCGAAATCATTCCGACAGTCAAATCATAGGAGATAAGAGAAAAGGTGTGCAAACTAGAAGAAGAATTTTAGAAGAGTATTATCTGATTTCCAAAACTAAGCATAGCAATATCAATGAAGCATGTAAAGATGAATATTGGATGGAATCCATGAAAGAAGAACTAATGAAGATAGAGAAAAATGATACATGGGATCTTGTTCCTAGACCTCAGAACAAAAATGTGATTGGAACCAAATGGGTGTTTCAGAATAAGCTAAATGAAAAAGGTGAAGTGGTTAGAAACAAAGCAAGACTAGTTTGCAAAGGGTACTCACAAATGGAAGGTATTGATTTTGAAGAAACTTTTGCCCCTGTTGCTAGAATTGAAGCTGCAAGATTATTTCTTGCTTATGCTACTTTCAGGAATTACAAAGTCTATCAGATGGATGTAAAGTCAACATTCCTAAATGGTGAGCTAGAAGAAGAAGTCTATGTTGAGCAACTAGATGGATTTCAACTGACTGACAAAGAAAACATGGTATGCCAATTGAAGAAAGCTCTATATGGACTTAAGCAAGCTCCTAGAGCTTGGTATGCTAGATTGGATAAATACTTGTTGAAGCTTGGATTCAATAAAGGTACTACTGATAGCAATATGTATTTCAAGTTGGATTAGAATAAAGAATTGATCATTGAAGTCTTTATTGATGAAATTATTTTTGAAGGTGATGATGATTTGTGTATGAAGTTTTCTAATGAAATGAAAAGTGAGTTTGAAATGTCAATGATAGGAGAGCTGAAATTCTTCTTAGGACTATGAATTACTTAGTTAGATGATGGAATTTTTATATCTCAGTCTAAGTATGTGAAAGAGTTACTAAAAAAATCTGGTATGGAAGATTCAAAGCTATTTGGTACACCTATGGTAAATAGATGCAAACTTACATAGAATGATGATTCCCCTAAAGAAAATAAAACAAGATACATGTCAATGATTGGTGGATTACTCTACTTGACTCAGACCAGGCCAAACATAATAAATGTTATATGCATGGTTGCTAGATATCAAGCTAATCCTAAAGAGTCTCATGTGATTGCTATGAAAAGAATCTTTAGATACCTGAAAGGGACATTTGACCTTGGTCTTTGGTATCCCAAGGATGATGATCTTATCCCGAGTGCTTTCACTGATGCTGATTGAGCAAGAGATGTGAATGACAGGAAGAGTACTATTGGTGGTGCATTCTTCTTAGGGAAGAAGTTGGTATCTTGGCTAAGCAAAAAGCAGAATTATGTTTCATTAGCTACTGTTGAGGCAGAATATATTGCTATTGGAAACAATTGTACTCAAGTATTGTGGATGAAGCAGATGTTGAGAGATGTCAGAATTGAGTATGAAGAACCTATTGCTATATTCTATGAAAATTCTAGTGCCATAAACATTTCTAAGAATCCAGTGCTGCATTCAAAGACAAAGCATATATCCATCAAATATCACTTCTTGAGAGATAAAGTAAGTGACAAAGAAGTTAAACTGGAGTATATACCTACCAAGGAGAAAATTATAGACATCTTTACTAAGCCATTGCCTAAGGATACTTTTGAGTACCTCAGAGGAAAGTTAGGGGTGATTTCCCCTCCTGATCAAAACTAAGCGATGCAGGTCTTTGCACCAATCTGTGAACTCATAGCCATATGTTATTCCGGATTGATGTTGTGGTGGCTAATACTCAGGGGGAGTAGTTAGATATGATAAATTTAAGGATCAAAGGTTGTGTACCTTTGCCATTGATGTCAAAGGGGGAGAGGAGCAATGCAAAAAACATGAGAGGAGCAATGTGAAAAATATGGGAGAAGAAAACATGAAAAGAGTGCATAATCTAAGGGGGAGATTGTTGGAGAAGAGCTAGTTGTGTTGATGGTATTATTTTTCACATGATGTATTGCCATCAATGCCAAAGGGGGAGATTGTTGGATGTTGTGGTTGTATTGCTGATATGTGGTTGTCATTGATGTCAACACTATTAGCATTGGTGATTCTGAAGGCTGTATATGCCGAGGAGATTGAGAAAATTGTAATAAATATATTGCAGGCAGCTAGTGAAGGTGAGAAGGTCAAAGTATTGGTAAGTGTTGTACGTTGATAATCAGAAGGTGAACATTAAAGGGTTTGTTGATAAGTCTATCTAGTATGTTGTCCGAAATTTTTAGTAGTACACATCAAGAATCAAAGAAGTTATGAAAATTTGTGTTCCTAGAGTCACTCTATTACTATAGCAGGTGCTCTTGGAAGAAGAGGATGAAATTCTGGAAATTTCATTTGTTGCGCATGTTCCTATGACGTTCGTGGATGAGTCTAGATCATGCTCTATCCTTGCTGTACATCTACATTGATCAGAGTGCTCATGATTGAATATTTTTCCCTGTGTGTTCAAGTTTTTCATGTTCTTGGCTGACATGATGGTGATAGCGTGTTGCGGATATCTATGGATTAATACTTTATTGTTTGGGGTGCTCAAGGGTGTTTATTTGGGTCCTCACTATGTTGTGACCGACTTGAGTTGGTGTGCATTAAGATTTATTTATGTATTGAGGATGATAGTTATAATTTATTCTTTATTTGTGGCCGACAAAGTAGTTGATGTAAATCCATGTAGTGGATATATAAGAGCAGTTGTTTTCCTCATTTTGAGGCATGCTCAGTGTCTGTATGTGAAGTACATGTGGGAATAAAGATCAAATCATTCAAGGGCAGAGCAGAGTCTGAAAGAGTTTGAGTAGAGTGTGTAGAAGTTTTTCTGTGCTTAACTGGAACTGTCATCAGGCTTTTGTAGAAGCTAATTCTTCAGTTCAACCTCATCAGATGGATTTAATCTAATTGTCTTATGTAATACAGTGAGACCTCTGAGCAGTGAGCTCTTGGCAGTGTGCCTGAATGCATGTGCATTCCCTATTTACTCTTCATTATACTTTTAACAGGGTATAATCTTGTGGACTAACATCTATCGTGGTTTTTCCCCTAACAGGGTTTCCACATATAAAATCTTGGTGTTTATGTGTCTCTGATGTGTTATTGATTTATGCTTACATTGTTAATTATCATATATGAGATTAAAGGTTGATTAATGTTGAATAATTTTGATTTTGGTAACAACTGATTCAACCCCCCTCTCAGTTGTCTATTCTTATTTTTCCAACAATTGGTATTAGAGTTGGTTCCTCTGAAAGAAAAGCTTAAAAAATTGAGGTGATCTGAGATGGCATCATACAAGAAGGAAAGTTCTATATTTGATGGAACAAACTACTCTCCGTGGAAAGTCAAAATGGAATGTCGTTTGAAGTGCATTGGTGAGCCTTTCTGGAAGATTTCAAATAATGCATATACTATCTCTCAGAATGGTCCATCTACTGCTGATGAAATCAGAGAAGCTTAAAAAATACCAATTATATTGAAGCATTGTCGAGTGCTTTGACAGATTCAGAGATGAAAAATGTGATAGGTTTGAAGACTGCACATGAGATCTGGAAAAAGTTGGAAACATTGTATGAAGGAGACCAACTAGTGAAAGTTGCTAAGCTACAGAGTCTAAAAGGCAAGCGGGAGGACATGAAGATGAGCGAAGATGAGAACATTATTTATTTCTCTCAAAAGGTAAATGAATTGGTGATGAGCATCAAATATGCCGGTGGAACCTTGGATGAAGAAGAAATTATGGCTAAGATACTTAGATCTATGCCTCTTTCCTACAAATAAAATTCTCATGCTATTGATGAACTTAGGACAATGACAAATGTGACAAGAAGCATGCTAATTGGAAAAATTGCTGCCTTTGAGTTAAGTGAATTTGGTGAATCTACTCCTAAGACAAAATTTTTATTCAAAGCTACTGTATCCGAGAAAAGCAAGCAAAGATATAATCCAGGAGAGAGTTCCAAAAAGACATTCAAGTATGAAGATGAGATGAAACAGATTATAGATGAAGAAAGAGAATTATAAGAACTAGAAGCATCGTTTGTGAAAAGAGACGCCAAAGGTCATGGTAAGTACAAAGAAAAGTTACCTATTAAATGTTTTTCTTGTAGTAAAATAGGCCATTTTGCATCAAGGTGTCCTGAAAGATTCTCTAAGTACAAACTTGAGAAGACTAGATTTCAAAAGAAATGTTATTATGCTGAAGAAGGTGTTACTGATGATGAATCTGATAAAGAAACTAGAAATGAAGATGAATGGGTATTCATTGCTATCAAAGAAAATGGTCAGGTGTCCATTGAATCTACTAGTAATGCGAATGTTGAGAAAGCGCTTGCAGCAAAAATTGAAGAAAAGGATGAGTGGGTAATTGACAACGGATGTTCAAATCATATGACGGGTGACAAGAGAAAGTTTGTAAGCTTGGAAAACTATGATGGTGGTGTTGTAATATTTGGAGACAACACTTCTAGCATGATTCGTGGTAGAGGCACTATTTCTTTTGGTGGTAAGCAAAATACTGATAATGTTCTTTATGTAGAAGGTTTAAAGCATAACTTATTGAGTGTTGGACATATGGTAGACAAGGGTTACAATCTTCAGTTCAAGGATGGTAAGTGCAAAATAAGGGGAAGTTCTAGAAATATGATTGCTTCAGGTACAAAGACAAGAGGTAATATTTTTCACTTGAGTGCTGCTAGTGAAAGTTGTTTAATTGCTCAAGTTGATGTAAGCTGGTTATGGCATAGGAGGTTGTGTCATGTGAAATTTGATAACATTGTCAAGATAAGCTCTACTCAAGCAGTCAAAGATCTTCCTAAGTTATTGAAGCCTACTAACACTATGTGTAAGGAATGTTAGATGGGAAAGCAGACTAGAGATTTTTTTTCCAGAGAAAACATTATAACTCTAATGGAGTACTGGACTTGATACATACTGACTTATGTGGTCCATCTAGAATCAAAAGTCTTCAAGGTGAAAGTTACTTTATGTTGCTTATTGATAATTACTCTAGAATGATATGGATTTCTTTTTTAAGAGAAAAACATGAAGCATTAGAAAAGTTCAAAAGCTTCAAAGCTATGGCAGAAAATGAGATAGGTCAAAATATCAAATTCTTAAGGTCAACCAGAGGTGGTGAATTCACTTCCTGGGAATTCAATTCTTTTTGTGAAGAGCATGGAATCCAAAGACAACTATTTGCTCCCTGGACCCCTTAACATAATGGAGTTGTTGAAAGAAAGAACATAACCGTTTTAGACACTAGTAGAACCATGATGTTGGAAGCAAATGTTCCTCATTTCTACTGGAGAGAAGTTGTAAGTACTGCTGTGTATACCATTAACGGGGTAAATGTCGACAGTAATTTTGGTAAGACCCCTTTTGAGCTATGGTTTGGTTATAAGCCTACTGTCAAGTATTTCAAAAAATTTGGTAGAAAATGCTACATCAAGAGAGATGATGATATAGACAAGTTTGATGCTAGAAGTGATGAAGGAATCTTTCTAGGTTACTCTACTAAGAGCAAAGCTTACAGGTGCTTTAATAAAAGGTTGAAGAAAATGGTTGAAAGTGAAAATGTCAAAGTTGATGAAGATATTGATAGACCATCCAGATGTAGTGGATATGATTCAGATGATCAACATGATAGTAATAAAAATGGAAATAATGTTCAGACACAAAATCAACTTCAAATTGTTTTGGTGAACCAAGGGAATCAAGAAGCAGAAACTAGTAGAAGTATAGAAGAAAGAACACAAGAACAAAAAGTCAAAGAAAATCCTAAAACTCCCAAGTATGTAAGGCGAAATCATTCTAACAGTCAGATCATAGGAGATAAGAGAAAATGTGTGCAAACTAGAAGAAGAATTTTGGAAGAGTATTTTCTAATTTCCAAATTTGAGCCTAGCAATATCAATGAAGCATGCAAAGATGAATATTAGATGGAAGCCATGAAAGAAGAACTAATGCAGATAGAGAAAAATGATACATGGGATCTTGTTCCTAGACCTCAAAATAAAAATGTGATTGGAACAAAATGGGTGTTTTGGAATAAGCTGAATGAACAAGGTGAAGTGGTCAGAAACAAAGCAAGACTGGTTTGCAAAGGGTACTCATAGATGGAAGGTATTGATTTTGATTAAAAATTTTCCCTTGTTGCTAGAATTGAAGCTGTAAGATTATTTATTGCTTATGTTGCTTTCAAGAATTACAAAGTCTATCAGATGGATGTAAAGTCAACATTCCTAAATGGTGAGCTAGAAGAAGAAGTCTATGTTGAGCAATTAGATGGATTTCAATTGACTGACAAAGAAAACATGGTATGCAGATTGAAGAAAGCTCTATATGGACTTAAACAAGCTCCTAGAGCTTGGTATGCTAGATTGGATAAATACTTGTTGAAGCTTGGATTCAATAAAGGTACTGCTAATAGCAATCTGTATTTCAAGTTGGATCAGAATAAATAATTGATCATTGAATTCTTTGTTAATGAAATTATTTTTGAAGGTGACATGATGATTTATGTATGAAGTTTGTTGATGAAATGAAAAGTGAGTTTGAAATTTCAATGATAGGAGAGCTGAAATTCTTCTTAGAACTGCAAATTACTTAGTTAGATGATGGAATTTTTATATCTCAGTCTAAGTATGTGAAAGAGTTACTGAAAAAGTTTGGTATGGAAGATTCAAAGCTAGTTGGTACACCTATGCTAACCGCATGCAAACTTACACAGAATGATGCTTCTCCTAAATCAAATAAAACAATATATAGGTCTATGATTGGTGGATTACTCTAATTGACTCAGACCAGGCCAGACACAATGAATGTTGTATGCATGGTCACTAGATATCAAGCTGATCCTAAAGAGTCTCATGTGACTGTTGTGAAAAGAATCTTTAGATACCTAAGAGGGACAGTTGACCTTGGTCTTTGGTATCCTAAGGATGATGATCTTATATTGAGTGCTTTCACTGATGTTGTTTGGGCAAGAGATGTGAATGACAGGAAGAGTACTAATGGTGGTGCATTCTTCTTAGGGAAGAAGTTGGTATCTTGGCTAATCAAAAAGTAGAATTCCGTTTCATTATCTACTACTGAGACATAATATATCGCTGCTGCAAACAGTTGTACTTAAGTATTTTGGATGAAGCAGATGTTGAGAGATGTCAGAATTAAGTATGAAGAACCTATTGCTATATTTTGTGACAATTCTAGTGCCATAAACATTTCTAAGAATCTAGTGATGCATTCAAAGACAAAGCATATATCCATCAAATATCACTTCTTGAGAGATAAAGTAAGTGACAAAGAAGTTAAACTGGAGTATATACCTACCAAGGAGAAAATTGTAGACATCTTTACTAAACCATTTCCTAAGGATACTTTTGCGTACCTTAGAGGCAAGTTAGGGGTGATTTCCCGTCCTGATTAGAACTAAGTGATGCATTTCTTTGCATCAGTCTGTGAAATCGTAGCCATATCTTATTCTGGATTGATGTTGTGGTGGTTGCTACTCAGGGGAGTAGTTAGATGTGCTAAATTTAAGGATCAGAGCATGCGTACCTTTTCCATTGATGTCAAAGGGGGAGAGGAGAAATGTGAAAAACATGACAGGAGAAATGTGAAAAACATGGGAGAAGAAAACATGAAAAGAGTGCACAATCTAAGGGGGATATTGTTGGAGAAGAGCTAGTTGTGTTGATGGTATTATTTTTCACATCATGTGTTGCCATCAATGCCAAAGGGGGAGATTGTTGGATGTTGTGGTTGTATTCTTGATATGTGGTTGTCATTGATGTCAACACTATTAGCATTGGTGATTCTGAAGGTTGTATATGTCGAGGAGATTGAGAAAATTGTAATAAATATATTGCAGGCAACCAGTGAAGGTGAGAAGGTCAAAGTGTCAGTGTTGTACGTTGATAATCAAAAGGTGTGCATCAAAGTGTTTGTTGCTATCTAGTATGTTGTCTGAAAGTTTCAGTAGTACGTATCAAGAATTGAAGAAGTTATGAAGTTATGTGTTCCTACAGTAACTCTGTTATTTTAGTAGGTGCTCTTGGAAGAAGAGGATGAAATTATGGCAATTTTAGTTGTTGCGCATGTTCCTATGACATTCGTGGATGAGTCTAGATTGTGCTCTATCCTTTCTATACATCCACATTTATCAGAGTGGTCGTGATTGAAGATTTTTCCTTGTGTGTTCATGTTTTTCATGTTCTTGGCCGACATGATGGTGATAGCATGTTGCAGATCTCTATGGATTAATACTTTATTGTTTTGCGTACTTGAGGGTGTTTATTTGGGTCCTCACTATGTTGTGACTGACTTGTGTTGGTGTGCATTAATATTTATTTATGTATTGAGGCCGAAAAATGTAATTTATTCTTTATTTGTGGTCGACAAAGTAGTTGATGTAAATCTATATAGTGGATATATAAGAGCGGTTGTTTTCCTCATTTTGAGGCATGCTCAGGGTGTGTATGTGAAGTAAACATGCAGATAAAGATCAAATCATTCAAGAGTAGAGCAGAGTGTGAAATAGTTTGAGAAGAGTGTGTAGAAGTTTTTCTGTGCTTAATTGGAATTGTCATCAAGATTTTATAGAAGCTAATTCTTCAGTTCAATCTCATCAGATAGATTTAATCTGATTGTCTTATGTAAGGCAGTGAGCCTTCCTCTGAGAAGTGAGCTCTAGGTAGTGTGCCTGAATGCATGTGCATTCCCTATTTACTCTTCATTATAATTTTAACAGGGTATAATCTTGTGGACTAACATCCACCTTGGTTTTTCTCCTAAGATGGTTTCCACGTATAAAATCTTGGTGTTTATGTGTCTCTGATGTGTTATTGATTTATGCTTGCACTGTTAATTATCAGATATGAGATTAAAGGTTGATTAATTTTGAATAAGTTTGATTTTGGTAACAACTAGTGATTCACCCCCTCCCTCTCAATTGTCTATTATTTTTTTTCCAACACATGGTATCAGAGCCTTCAACCCGTGTCTTCTTCTTCCAGTTAGAGTTTTCATCAGAATTTGAGATCATTTTTTTTCTAAAAGATTTTTTTAGCATTTGAAATTTATCAAATTTCAAAGTTGCCTTTATTCTTCATTTTTCTTTTCTTCATGATTGTTGGGAATGATTTTTGTTGCTTGGTGGCCATGATTACCACATTTGTTCCCAATGATGGTTGTTTCAACTACATTGAAGAAAATGAGGAGGCTCATTTTTTTCTATAGAAGTGATTCATTTGAAAGAGGCATTATTTTTCGGTTACAAGGAGGTGAAAAAGCATTTAGAGGCTGATTCTTAGTTTAAAGAGACATTTGAAACTTGAGAGGGCACTATGTTTGGTAAACTCTAGCCACCTGCCATCTACAAATGCATTTGCAGGTAGTGAAATCTCTCTGGTGTGTGATTTTCACATTTTTTGTAAGTGCCATTGGAGGCATTATTTTCTATTTGGAGGTGCAAAAAATTTTTCAAGCCTTGAGCTTTATAAAGTTTCAATTGAAATATTTAGGGCTTCTATGCAGCTGAAGTGGTGTGGGCCCCAAGTTTTTGAAGTTAATTTTGGGAACATTTATCCCGCATTCTTTAGCCGTAGGAGTTCTTTTGTGTTCATAAATAACTCTTTGCTTGTGGTTGTTGTGAGAAAGTATCATAGGAGTCTATCTTGCTTGTGTGCTCAGTTGAGTTGATTTCATGTTAGCATGGAGATCAAGAAATTGGTCTCACTATTTTTTGCACCAAATCAAGGTTTTTTTTTTGGAAGTTTTTGAAAGCACTATCTTTGAATTTTTTTGAAGAATTCAGTTATAATGGTTTCTTTGGAGAAAGGGAAATTTAGGCAATGGAGTGATTTGATTCTCACTCATCTTAGTGAGCTTAATATATTGCCATATTTGTATAATGAAGTTCCTATTCTAGACACATGGTAGGTATATGATTTGGAAAGGATATAGGGCTACAGTCTTTGGAGTTATTCTTTAGTATATAAATGATGAGGACCTTTTGGATTCACTTGTTCATTTTGAGTGCCCTTATGCTCTTTGGACTTACATTAAAGAATCATATGGAGATATTGATACTTCACCATCTCTCGATGATCCTCTTTCCAATACCAGTGCACCTCTTTGTTCTTCAGAGAAGATAAACCATTCTTTTGATCTTTTGGAGGTTTTTGAGACTTTAGATGAGGTTGCAGTTGCTTCAGAGGTTCTTGATTCTTTGTCAGAGATAGTTGATCCACCTCCATTAATTACTTCCATCATTCTTGAGCAATAGGATTATCATTGTCTTCCTGATTGGGATTCTTATTTTTTGAACATTGGTTCCTTGTTTGTGGAGTCTCACATTTCAGACTTGGAAGACACATTTGAAGGATTAACTTTCTTATTTGATGATATTTGTGGTACAACTGTTGTCATTTCATCTCTGTCTTTGGAGAATGTTCAAAATCAGTTTCCAGTGGGGTGATCCCACAATACTGGTTTATAATTTTTGGGCAAACTGGACACTAAACTTATTTTTTTTAACTAAATCTTCACTTTTGGGCTCCTATAGCGGCTAAACCATGAGGAGTTTGAAGATGATGCAAACTAGTGATTTGTGAAGTTTTGTCTATAGATTCTAAATATATTTTTTCAAAATTTTTGGAATCGGATTGTACTTTTTTTTTCATCTCCTTCGAAAACCTTTTTATCAGTAAACAACATTTTTAAGGAGCGATGCTCACAGTATACAACATAACCTTTTTTGTTTGAAGGATAAAATTTTAATTTTTTCAAATTTAGATTTTTAACTACGATATCTAACCAGTTCATTTGGTTTCATAGTGTTTTATTAAATATTTTTTTCTTAATCAAGTTTCGAAGTCAACCCAATTACAATTCAGACATAGGTGAATTGCATACAACATAACTTTTTTGTATGTATCGAAATTCAATTTTTTTTTTTAATGGATCAAGGACATCAATACCTAGCTTGAACATATTTTTTATTTTTTTTTGGGATAATCTTCTATTTTTCCACATGTGTAGAACAAAGAGCTTGATTTTCGATGAAAAACCTACATTCACAAGAAATAAAAAATAAATATAATAAAAGAAGTAAATTTAATTAAAATTATACATTTTTGGAAGCTTATAATAAGGAATACATACTTACAAAAAATAAATTTTAAATGAATTCATTTGATCCCCCAAAAGGTAAATCAAAATTGGTTTTTTATTAACATTTTGATAGGTGTAGAGGAGACTCTGTTATAGGTATGGTTTAAAAATAGCAGGGTTATATACAAGGGGGCTTGGTCTAAGGTGGTTTGATCAAACCCTCTTTAATTGGAATCCTTTAAATGGAACTTTTCAAGGTTTAAATCATTATATTTTCTAAAAATATGTGATTTCAACAAAAATCAGGATCTCCCAGAAAGTGTAAACCACTATTGTGGCAGCACCGAGTGGTGCCTTGTTTGTAACCATCTATTGTGATTGGGCATGTTCCTGATTGGTTCATGGCATCATCTTCCAAGGTCTTGGTGACACATGAGCTGATTTCAGAGACATTATCATCTTACATTTGGATTTCACTTGCTAATTCCTATCTAGAATGGGAAGCATACTTGCATTTGTACTTGGTTTTGTTTTTTCCAAAAGGGAGACAAGTTGTTTGTCGACATTGGATCATGCTTTGTCTTCAGGCGCTTACCAATTTTGTAGGTGATTACACATTGTGGGGGGGCTACATAGTCTGTCTCTTTCCCTCTTATGGGAGGATCATTGATTGTATATACATGATGTATGTATTCCTTGGCGGGTGTTATTGAGTCCTCCATCAATGCATCTTGTTTTTCTTTTCTCTCTTTTGGAGAGGAGATTTTCCCACATGGTTTTTCTCCTTTTCTTCGGTTGTGAGAGATTTCTTTTTTTGCATTGTAAATGGGTACCTAACATGGTTATGTAGTCAGGACCCATATTGCATTTTCATATTGCATAATATTCTCCCTAATTTGCACTTAAGGTGGGGTGTTAGAGTAAATAGGATTTAATTGCTCAAGTTTACTTAGGCATAATAGTGCATTTAATTATCCGGGTGATTTTTTTTCGTTTTGGGTAGTTTTCTCACCCATCATGTATATTTCTTGCCTTTATAAGGCACTATTGTACATTATGTAAATTATCTCATCTCAATACTTTTTTCTTTGGTGAAGTAGCATTGTGTTGCTTCTCTCATTTGTGAAGATCTGTTTGTAGGTTGTGATCCTGGGCTTGGTGGTTGACACCAACACAATAATTATGGTATGGACCAAGGATTATACCTTTATGAGGGTCGAGGAGACAACTTGGAGGGTGGTTGTCCAATAATTACAGTATGATTTGGGAGTTCATGGGAGGACGAACTCAAGAATTGAGCTTAGAGCTACACTTTTTCGAGGGTTACAAGGCAACTTGGAGGAGTTCCACTTGATTCAAGATTTGTTTCTTCAAAAGGAAAATTTTCTCAAGAATTTATATCTATTTTGTAATCAACAAGTTTTGTTATGTAAATCTTAAGGGGGGGTTCCTTGGCAAGGTGAATTGTATGGTTTTAGGGATACATTTGTAGGAACAATGTAATGAAGGGGGAATGTTAGCATAGTAGTTATTACATATTACATTGTTATTTTAGGGTAAAATTACAAAGTTGTGTCACACTTTCAGCCAAATAAATAGTTCTGAGTGAAACATTTTCGACTGGAAAGGTTTCGACTAAAACCACGTGGCCTATATGTGGCACACAGGGTTTTGACCGAATCCAAAAAATTAAAATTTTCCCTTTGCCACTTTGAAATTGGCTTATTTTATGTGTGGGGTTTCTATAGAAAAGGGTTTTAGCCGAAACCCTTTCTATAGAAACCCTTTCTACTGAAACTATCTATGTGTCATCCTAGTTGGCAGCCAACTTAGAAATTTTTAGAATTTTCTAAAACTTTCAACTTCAGCTAAGTATTTCTTCAGTCAGAATGATGTTTAAAAAAATAAAGAAAAATACCCTTTTGTAGAGCTTAGAGTGGTGACTATGAATATGTAATATTTTTAATATTTTGATTAGTATATTTTATTTTTTAAAATAATGCAAGTAGGTTGTTAAAGTTAAAAAAGAGGCCGATTAGAAATTTAAAAAAAAAGTAAAATAAAAGTTTTAAAAAAATATATGGTGCACTAGAGGAGAGAGTCCTCTTCAAAAGGTTATATTTTTTTAAAAATGATTTAAAAAATAAACAATATTTGATGTCCCATGAAAACTGTCAAATTCTGACAAGTTTGACTTTAAAAAGTTAACGAGAAAAATATAAATCAAAATTTTATTTTATTTTTTCCATGCACTAGATATTGAAGTTACCTATTTGGAGAAAATAAATTCAGGGAAAAATGAAGGTTTTTTCAATTTGTTTCTTGACATCCCGTGAACGTCATTTTTTTTTTGAAATTTTTAGCATTCCAAAATTTGTTCTTAAATTGATAGAAAAACAATGAAAATAATTTTTTAAAAATCTCAAAAATTGAAATTATACCGAGAGGTTTTGATGGGAGGTGAATGAGCTATGCTAGGGTTTCTTGTGTCTGCTATCATCCTTGGCCCCTCTTGTGTCATATCGTGCCTTAGGCATAGGATTTTCCTTTACTGTGTGTACATCTGTATTTACTGCGGGATTTTTAGTTTTATTATGCCCTCAATTGGTTCTAACCCAGTAGTTCTTGCTGGTGTTGGCAGTTCAATGGATCTACTCAATGGATCCCCCTCTAAACAAGTGACCACACAAATTTGTTCCGAAAGTGTTTAACGAGGCAAGTCTTTTGACTCCCCGGCTGATGTGGTTTTTCCCTTGCCAAATTTTAATTCTGCATGTCAATGGCTTGAGCATCATACTCTTATTGGTTATTTTGTTGGGAGGACACCCCCTGCAAGTGTGCTTAAAGAATGGGTCCATAAGGCCTAGGTCCCTCATGAGGTTCGCCTTGATATGGTCCAAATTTTAACCAAGGGTTTTTTTTTTCGCTTTGCAGAGGTTAGTCATGTTCAGGCAATCCTGAATCATGGTCCCTGGTATGTTTGGTCATCTTTGTTGGTTTTCCAGCCATGGACCTGGGACTGTGCTGTCTCAGATGACACCAAGTTATGGGTCTCGATCTGGATTGAATTTTTGGCTTTTCCTTTGCCAAGTGTGTTCTTTTTTTGAACAATATTGTGTCCTTTCTGGGGAAGGTCATTTGTATTGAGCCGGATAGGTTCTTTTAGGCTCAACCCCATAAATGGGTCTCTGTCAAAGTGGACCTTTCACAAGATTTGAAGGAGTTTGTTGATATCAAATTTGAGTTCTTCAACATACCCAAAAATTCACTTATTTCAATCTGTCGAATATGTGTTATAAATGTCAATCTGCAGGCCACAAGATTATGGACTGCCCTTTTGCAGTTCCTCATACTCTAACGCTGCGGAATTTTGAAAAGCCCCATTAGGTGGATACTTCTGCTGCCAAATCTAAGGAGAAAGGGACAACGGTTATGAATCATAAAAATAAGTCCAATGGCTCTGGGATGGTTTCCAAATTCCTAGATCCAGCTAAAGATGTTTCAAACCCTTTGGTGAAGGGGATAGAGGCCCAAGTTGGGTCTTTCAATACTTCGGCGCGCCCAAGGCTTAAGGCTACGCCTCAACCTGCTTCCATCATGATAGCACAACTGACTAAATCTTCTCCCGTGTCGGGAGCTCAAAGGTGATCTCACAACCCTTCTCCACCTCTACAAGAAGGAGAATATGTGCAGGAGAAATGAAGACTTTCTTCTCCAAACATATAAATTGGTTCAGTTCCACTAGAAGTTTTGCAAAATTGCTTCTCTACTTTGGTTGAGGAGCCGGACTTCGATGATATGGAGGAGTTTCACTCATGAATTTCCTCTCATGGAATGTTCGAGGTCTGACAGACCTCTCTAGGAAGTATTCCATTAGGGATACTCTACAAAAGTATGCTAGTATTGAAGTGCTTTGTCTCCAAGAAAGTGAAAATCACTATTTTTTTGCTTGCGTCAACTTGTCGATCTATTTGGCTAACCAGTAAATTTATTTGTACTAATCATGAGGCTAGACGTGGCAGAGAAGTCACCCTTATATCCCCATGGTGGCATGCTTGTGTGTTTGATCATGGGTTTGACCCCACAAATTGACTCATCTGGATTCTCCTTAACATTGATAATCACTCTTCTGGGATTATTAATATCTATGATTCGAATGATGTTGTGGAAAGATATTAGCTCAAGCCCTGGATTGCTGATTCATTGCCAGTTGCTACCTGCATTTTGTGTGGGGATCTCAATATGGTTAAGATGACATACGAAAAATATGCTACTCTTCCATTCAGATGGGAAGTTGTTGAACGAGAGGCGTGGTTTTACATGTGTAATAAATTGGGGCTCTTTGATCCAATATTGGCCGCTGCCATTCTCATTCTCTTTGGCACACTTGGTGTAATTACCGAGTTGGTTCTGATAGGATATTTAAGCACCTTGACCATGCCATGATCTTGGCTCAATATTTTATCTCTTTTGATAGCTCTTCACTTCCTATTAAGCTGTTAGTGGATGTGACACCACTGCTAGATCATTTCCCCATCTCTTTTTGCATTAAATGGGGGATAAGACAACCTCATGCCTGCAAGACCCAGTTATTTTTAAACACGTCTTTGCTGCATCATCAGCTCACGTTGGCCCACATTCATGCGGTTTGGAATATGGAGTGCAGGCCACCTCACAATATAGGTTGGATTACTTGGTGGAATGATTCTATCACTCGTATGATGAGCTTTCTTCATATTTATAGGTGCCAGCTGGCCATTTTCCATAGTCGGTCTTATGAGGCGACCACAGTTGACCTCCATTCAACCACCGAGGCTCTGATGGCTAGCCCTTTCTCCCCATCATTGCAATTATGAGTGACAAAATTAAGGCACAAAAAGAAAGTTGCAGATAATTATGCTGCCAGAGGTGCACAAATCAAAACCAGATTAAATTGGTTAAAAATTGGTGATTGTGCCTCCAAGGAGTTTTTCCTGGCCCTTCGTGCCAAGCACTCATCTCCTAGCATTAAAAAAATCAAAGAAGGCATCCAAGTGCTTTCTGAGCTACCTGACATTCTCTAGGCCTTTTTTAGGCATTATGAACAAGTTTTCACCGCTCAAGAGTATATGCCAGAGTGATAGCAAGAACTTCAAGATTGTCTTGCTGTTGTGCCAAATAGGCTATCTTCAGCCCAGAAAGCCTTTTGTGAGCAATTGCTCACTGTTGAAGACTTGAAGGAGGTTACTCACACCATAGTGGATGACAAGACCTCGGGCCTCGATGGCTTCTTGTGTGAATTTTACAAAGTCCTTTGGGACTATGTTGGGCATGATTTACATAAAGTCTATCTTGAGGCCTATCATTCTAAATCCCTTGGTAACATAATTAATAAAGAGAATATTAAATTCATACCTAAACCTGGAGATCTCAAGGATATCTGCAACTGGCAGCCTATCATGCCCCTCAATGTTTCATACAAAATTATTGCAAAATCCTTGGATTTGAAAATCTACCATCTTCTGCCTCAGATTGTGCGCCCAGAGCAAACTAGTTTTATTAAATATAGATTTATCCTGGATAACATTATTACCATGTAGGAAGGTATGGAATGGGCCAGGTGCTCTAACCAGAAAGCCATTTTTCTCAAAATAGATTTTGCTAAAGCCTACGACCGCATTGAGTGGCCTTTTATTCTCACCATGTTGAATGCCTTAGGGTTTGGGCCTAACTTCATTCAAGCTATCCAAATGATTTTCTCAGATGCCTCTATTTGTATAACCATTAATGGTCACCAATTCCTTGCCTTTGACTTGTTTCGCTCCATCAGGCAGGGTTTCTTGCTTGCTCCCTCTCTCTATGTGCTTGTTGTTGAAGGGTTTGATTATCTGCTTACTAATGCAGTTTCTCAGCAGTGTGTTAGAGGAATTACTTTGCTCAAATCGTAGGCTCAACTTGTTAATGGCCATTTTTCTGATGAATCATTCCTCATCCTTCTGGAGGATGAACATAACATTAAGGCAACTCTTGAATGCCTTGAAATTTTTTGCCTTGCTTCTTGCTCTGCCATTCAATGGCATAAAAATTTGTGCTATAGACAGTCTATCCTTCCCACTCCCCACTAGTTTCAATGGTATGGTTGGAAGTGGGTTGGGCCAAGGGAAATCTTTTGGTTTCTAGGCATTCCCTTTGCCTTTTAGGCTTCCCCACCTGAGTTGTGGAAAGTTGTTCTCTCCAGGATTGAGAAAAATCTGGCCTATTGGATTACCAAGCCTCTCTCTCTAGTTGGGAAACTTTAGGTGTGTTCTAAGATCTTGGCTGCTACACATGTTTATTATTCTTGTTGTTGGGCTCCTTTGAAAGCCACCTATTGCAAGCTTGAGAAGATGTTGCACGACTTTCTTTGGGCCTCTTATGAAACCCATTGAGGGTTTCACCGTATAGTCTGGGAGTTTTGTTGCCTGCCTAGAGATTTTGGAGGGCTTGGCCTACTCTCCACTCAATAACAAGGGACTACCTTGTGTGCGAAATGGATAATCAAAACTCTTACTGGGGTCGATGAAGCCTAGAAAATTCTCCTCAAGCATTGCATTCAACTCGGATTTCCTGTTCACAGACCTACCTAGAAAGGGATTGGCTTTCAAACCTTTTGGCTATGAAGGAACTAGTCTAAATTGTGGGAAATTTTGTGGCCAAAAGAATTTGGAGAGCTTTGGAAGAGGTTAAGCCCTGGCTCTGGTTTCCATGATGGGCTTTTGCTCAATCAACAAAATATATAGTGGTCACCTTTGTTTTCTAGTAATGATCAACCGTTGGTTAAATAACCTTGGCTTAAGGCTTTAAGATTCCACAAGAAAGGTATCCAGACCTTGCAACATGTGTTTCACAAACCCACAATGCATATTATGTTGTTGGAGGATTTTCGTGCTCTCTATAGTCTTCAAAACTTGGACTGTGATACTTATGATGGTCTGGTGAATGCTATTCCTACAAATATGTTTCATAAGGTAGGAATTCATGGTACCAAGCCCTGGTGGAAGGACTGGAAGTGGTATCCAGATACCTTTTTTAGAAATTACAAGCTTAGGATTTGGTATATGTGGCTTTCGTTGCACTTTCCTATGATTGAGAGTCTGAACCAGAGGTGGCATCTTCAGTCTTCTGTGTGTTTGGAAAACAAATTCTATGCCACTTGGTTTGCAAGTATTGAGCCTAAGCTCGACCACTTTGCTTGGTGTATTCTTTTCCAAGGCTTACCTGTGGGGTCTCGACTTGTTCACTTGGGGGTCCAGGACCCTTGGTGCCCATTTTGTGGGCAAGCCAAGTCTTTTAAGCATCTCTTCTAGTTTTGTACTAGAGCCTAACCATTCTAGAATTGGATTAATGACTTCTTTTGGCCTTTCCAATCAGACCCATTTTCTTGGTATATGGTTTTGTTGGGTGATTCACCCAGGCTTCCTTTGAGTACACCTAGCTTTGGCACACTTTTAGGGTGGAAATCCTCTTCAGAATCTGGAAAGATAAAAATTCCTACATATTTTCTCATATCCAAATGGATAAAAATGTTTCTTTGCATTCTAAAACTATTATTTGCTCTAATGTGCTTTTGCAGATTCAAATTCAAGCGAACAAAGTTGCACTTGAGGTGTCTCACCTTCAGGTGCTTCTGAACCATTGGGAAAATTCCTTGTGCATTGTGGCTTGAGTGCCCTCTTCACCCACCTCCTTCTGCAGCCAGTCACCCTCTCGGGGCTGACGGTAGAGTGGTTCTGCTTGGCCTCACTCTCAGGTTCCTCCTCGACATATATCCCGCCCTCCTTGGCAGTCACATTCTCCTCCTCTGTGGTTTGACCTGGGGTGGCCCTCTAGAGGGGTGGCAGGGAGCAGCGGTGGTGCTTCTGGGTGGCCCTCTGATAATGCTTTTGGTAGTAGCTCTAGTTGGTCAAACACTAGCAGATGTTTTTCGCATCTAGTGCTTACAATCTCACCTCGATGTGAGGAAAAGGAAGAAGATAATGATGGTTGGGGTCCTCCTGATGTCACTCCAAACCCCATTGATGTATGGGGGGAAAATGGATGACAAATACCCTCCTGGCTCTTCTCTGGCCACATAATGGCCTTTTTTGTTATATGTTTGTAATTATGGATTTATAGGCTAGGCCCAAGTGACTTCGCTTTTTTGGTTTTCTGGGCGCTACCCATGTGACTCTCGGGGTGTGCCTTCTTATCACTTACCCTTTTTTTTGTGAATATGTATCTTTATATTTATTAATAATATAGATAGCTACTTATTCATAAAAAAAAAACTTAAAAATTACAGGAATAAACTTCATCAAAAGTTCATTTCATTAGTTTACATCATTTTAAAATTCAAATTATATAAAGACCACTTTTATGTGGTCGAAGTTTAATTTTTTTTTTTGCTGTTGGCCGATTCCTTTATAAAGTGTGACACAAGTTTATTCTTTTACCCTTTAACCGTTATGTAGTTATCGGTTATGTGGTTATGCAACTGCATTTTCTCTTGTATAAATGTATCTTAGGTTTATCGAATAAAGTATCAATAACATTCACCAACATCTTATAGGTGGCATTAAATTTTTTAACACTTTCTTCAATTGTTATCACTTCTTCTTCAATTTTGTGTGCAGAAATACTTGTCACTTCAAGTTGTACAATAATTTTGTCACAATTTTTTGAAAGAGATCTTCTAAATTTTTCAATTTCAGTTTCAATAAATCCATTTGATTTTACTGAAACATTTAATGGACTTGTTATAGAATTTTTTGATGTAGTATTTGGAACATCATTTATTTCATTTTCTTGTACATGATTTTCCATGACCTAGAAGGAAAGACACCTAGATTAATATATATTTAATGTATTAAAAACTATTGAATATCTGAGAAACATATGAAATTGTAGTGTAGAAAAATGTATCCCTTTACATTTTCACACTCGTTTGGGCCCTCCCTAATAAAACTAGGCTTCTTTATACCTTATTTGGTCCTATTTTGCATCCACAAGCCTAATTAATTGCATCTTTATGTGGATAATCCTCACACTTACCAAATAACCAATCATAATTCAAATTTTTTGGTTATGTGTTCTAGATCTAGTGATCTAGGACTCATATGCCACCTTGGGCATATGAGTTCTGATGAGCCACGTCTTTGGCACATTTTGATCATACTTTTATAAATACTTTTCTATTTGTATTATGCTAAAACAAACATTCAGTCTGATTATGGGATAGGTCATAGACCTTTTTATGAATTAAATATGATGAGTATATTATGATAAAAATTCCCATGATTATTACCTTTAATGTTTTATTAGTCTGATAAATACTTTATGGCTTTTTGTGATCATAAAACCTTCCTGCAACCTCCACTACCAAAACTTCCTGCAGCCATATCTGAAACAATGTTTGCCTTAGTTTAATACTTAATGAATGAATGAATAAAGTAATGGATTATCTTAAAGGATGAACATGTTGATCTAACCTTCTCCTCCAGGAAAAGATGGCGAGATATTTTGCAGGTACCATGATTGGAGGAAGGAATTCAATTTCCACTTGAAGAATAGAAGACCAAATCCGCAAAGACTGGAAAAACAACAAAAGATGGGGAGACAGTTTCAACTCATCCGCCATGTAGGGAGAGTGTTCCAGAAATCTACGCCAGGCATCTTGGAGGTGCATGAATCTAGGATGATGGCGCTTTAAGACTGATAAACTGATTTTACTTAGTTCTTGCATTGTCATTCACCTCTTTACTTAAGTTAGTTAAATGTAATAAATGCCTCCCATTTTATAAGGGAAGGTTGGTTAGTAGTTAGAATCAGTTTTCAATAAATAGCCTATTCTCCTTCGGAGAATGGGTTGGAAGAACTTTCTATTGTAATACATTTTTCAGTTTCAGAAATACAGTCAAGAGATTGCGCTATGTACTTGTTTACATTGAATCAATAAAGATTATGAAATTTTTCGCCTAATCTGTTGTCTACTTTTGGCATTACCTAAGGGGGCCCACTTAGGGAAATGTCCATACCTTTATTCTGCAAGTAAGAGTAACTACATTTCCCTTCATAGAAGTTAATGTGACTATTCTTGTAGCTGGCAGAAACACAAAGCTATCAACTATTCTTGCAGCCACTAGATGCAGAATAGTTTTATCTTTCAAGTTTTCATTTCCAAGCAAGTAATTCAGTAAAAGTTGTTTCTAGTAATTTAAGTTCTAGCATAAAGCATTTTAGGAGTCATGTATGTCTAGAAGGGTGATTAGTGCATATATTGTGCTGACCCATTTCAAGTTTACGTCCCTGGGTTGATGATTAAATGAGGTTCTTTAGTAGGTTATGACTGCCAGTTGTGATGTTCAATCCCTACGTATAGGAATTCATGTTCCTAGTTATTGAGTTGATTAAAGTACACTATATTTTTGGCACCGTTTCCGGGGATGTTGTCAAACTAAGGACCTATTACAGGCATGCTAGTAAAGAGCTTAAGAATTCATTCTTAGTATTTTTAGTTTAGAATCCTTCATTCCATCATCTCCATAGTTAGTTCACTTTTGCTGTATGCATAGAAGAAGAGACCAATTTGGAAGATTCCTTCCTGGGAGCATAGATATTGAAGAAATTGAACCAAACCTATTTCAAGATGACCCATATTTGGATGCTGGCCAAGACTTAGTTACCTCATCTTCTTCTTCCTCCAAAGAGATAGAATCAAATAATTCCCTTGCTCTTGTAGTTCATCAACCAGGAGCCAATCCAAGGACACAACCAAGAATGGAAAACCCTATTTTTCCATTCCCAATCCCTGACCTGCATGACAATAATAACCTCAAGAACATCCCTGCTTCAGTACTACCAAAGTTCTATGGACTTATTACTGAGGACCCTCATACCTTCTTGTTTGAATTTGACATCCTTTGCAGAAGCTATGACTATACAACCTCAGCACACAAGCTGAAATTGTTTCCCTCCACTCTAAAAGAGACAGCCTTGAGATGGTTCATGGGATTGGGAGCCAATGTAGCTGACACTTGGAATGAAATGAAGACTCTATTCTTGGGTAAATATAAAGAATATTGTAGAGGAAATGATATGAGAGGAGATGACATCTTCAAAATGTCACAAAAGGAGGATGAAACCTTGGAAGATTATGTGTCAAGGTTCTTGTTTAGTGTGCAGAAGAATACTCATCATGAGCTGAATGAGGAATCTCAAAAAATTCTCTTCTTAAGAGGAGTTAATGATACTTGCATGGAGGCCCTTGACCTCATGGTAGGAGGTGATGTCACCCAAAGCGATTGGGATGATATCAAGAAAATCTGTCTCAATTACTCTAGCACAGCTGTGAAGAAGGGAAGGGGGTTTAGACCCTCTTCTATAAAAGGAAGTGGCTCTGGAGTATCTAAAGGGGAGATTACTAATCTCTTGTCTGACTTCAAATAGGATATCATCAATGATGTAGCTACTCAACTGGATACTATGCAAGCTAGAAGGAAGAAGGAAGAAGCTGAGGCAATGTGAGCTGAATATTGCCCCCACTGCTGACAAAGAAAGAAAGTTTGTAGATGCAAAGCAGTGGCTACTTTGGAGGTGCAACATCTCCCTACTGAGTTCAAAACCATTGAAGGAGAGGAGGAAGTGTTCTTTGTTGCTCAGCACAGGCCATGGGCCCCAAGACAAGGTATGCCTCAGGACGCTTTGCAAAATTTTGGTTCATATAATAGTCAGTGCCAAAACTAGTACCCTCCAAACTATGGGCCATACTCCCAACCTCAGTGGAATAACCCTTGGCCAAATGCCCAGCAAAACCGTTGGCAATCCCCACAAGGGAATTGACAATCACCACAGCAAAATCAGTGGCACCCTTCGCAAGGGAATTGGCAACAGTCTAACCAATGGAGAGGAGGCCAGCAATGGTCAAATCCACCCACTGGTTTCCTACAAAAATCCCAACAACAATCCATTATGCCACCTCCTGCAGCTAATCAAGGTTAGAATCCAAAGCCAACCCAACTACCTACTTAGGAAACACCCAATCCAAATAACCAGCAGCAGCAACAAGTCTATTTTACTGATCCTAATCATCAACCTGCCTATGCTCTCAACCTGAATAATATCAATTTACGCTCAAGAAATGTGTTTCCCACACTATCTCCTCCCATAATATCAGAATTTCCATCTGAGGAGGTTGAACAAGAAGAAGATACCAACAACCTAGCCCAACCGAATGAGCCAGTTCAGATTCCATCATTACCTAAGGCATCCAATAAAGTGTAACCTCCTTTCCCACAAAGGTTGGAAGGTGAAAATGTGAAAAAACAAGAACCTACCTTTGACATCCTTGACCAACTAAAGCATATATGTGTGAAAATTCCCTTGTTCCAAGCAATCAAAGAGGTACCTATCTATAACAAGGCCATCAAGGAGGCATGTTTGAAGAAGTCGGGGAGAAAAAATAAAGACCCTCAAACTGTCCATGTCATGGCCCAACTCTTTGACTTAATGCTAGGGAAGCTTACCATCCCAAAATATTCAGACCTAAGCAGCCCTGTTGTGGAGATCAATATTAATGGGGTGCAAATTACAAATGCTTTAGTGGATCTTGGTGCAGCTATCAATGTCATTACAAAGGACCTGGTTGTAAAACTTAGTATTTCTAACATAATGGCTACACCTACAATATTGTAGCTTGCTGATAGCTCAGCTGTCAAACCTAATGGGGTAGTTGAAGACTTGGTTGTCACCTTGGATTCCTGGGAGTATCTTGTTGAGTTTATGGTCTTATCTCCAAAAGGATCATTGGGAGGATACCCTGTCATACTAGGAAGGCCTTGGTTGGCTACTGCTGATGCTTACATTGGTTGTAGGTCGGGTAACATGACAATATCTGATGGGTATAGCAAAAAGAAGCTTACCCTCTATTCTTCAGCCCAACCCCAACTTGAGTCTGGAGAGGCTGTTTGGCCAGATTTGGGAGAAGAGGAGGGAGTGAACTCCGTGGCCAATTTAATGATGATTTCCAGAGAGCCTTTTATTGCACAACAAGAAGAAGAGGATATACTGTCCAATATCTTGCTGAATAACTATGGTACCAAATACTTTCATTGTGAAAAAAATCTATGCTCCTTGGAGACCATTCTTCCTCCATCTAGATTAGCTCATCATCCTGCAACAATTGACTAGTTGCACACCTTGCTACCCCATGAAGTTGAAATGCCATTCCTACCTGAAGTATCTATGGTTGATTTAACCTCCCAAGTCGAGGTGGCAACAGGAAAAACCTTGAGTATCAATAAAAACCTCACCAGTAAACAACAAGAATCTATGGTCAAAATGCTCACCAGTCATAAGTGAGCTTTTGCTTGGGAATATGGTGACATGAAGGGTTTAGACCCGAAACTCTGCACACATCGCATATTCTTTAATAGTGAGTTCAGACCTGTCAGGCAGCCTCAAAGAAGAATAAATCTAGCCTTGAGAGAAATTGTTAAAGAAGAGTTGCAAAAAATGTTAACAGCTGGCTTTATCTACCCAATTTCAGATAGTCAGTGGGTTTCCCCATTGGTTATTGTTCCTAAGAAGGGGGAAAATGGAGGGTATGTGTAGATTACAGAGAGCTTAACTTGGAAACAAAGAAAGATTACTTTCTTCTTCCCTTTATTGATCAAGTTCTAGATAATTTATCTGGAAAAAAAGTATTTCTCATTCTTAGATGGCTTCAGTGGGTACAATCAAATCAAGATTGCTCCTGAGGATCAAGAAAAGACTACTTTTACATTCCCTTGGGGAATGTTTTCCTATTTAGTTTTTCCTTTTGGTCTTTGTAATGCACCTGCAACTTTCTAGAGAGCAGTCATTAGTATCTTCTCAAACATCTCATATGATTGCATGTAAATATACATGGATGAATTTACTGTTTATGGTGCAACATTTGAGGAAGCTCAAGCCAACTTGAAGAAAGTACTATAGAGATGTGAAGATCATAACCTATCGCTGAATAGTCAAAAGTGCTTCATGATGATGCAGGAGGGAATAGTGCTTGGTCACTATATTTCTGCTGTAGGAATATAGGTTGATCCTTCTAAGATTGAGGTCATCTCTAATTTACCCTTTCCTACCAAGCAGAAGGAATTAAGAAGCTTTCTAGGCCATGCTAGATACTATAGGAGATTCATCAAGGACTTTAGCCAAACAACAGGCCCCTTATACAGTCTGCTGAAGAAAGATGCAGATTTTTCTTGGACAGAGGAATGTGAAAAAGCATTCCTTGATTTAAAAGTTGCCCTTACACAAGAACCTATTTTGAAAGGACCTGATTAGTCACTTCCATTTCATACTCATACTTATGCATTGGATTATGCCATTGGAGCCGTGTTAGGACAGAAGGGTGGTTCAACAGAACATGCACTCTACTACATAAGAAAAAATCTGCAAGGGGCTCAACTAAACTACACTGTTACAGAAAAATAGATGTTGGCAATCATCTATGCCCTCAATAAATTCATGCATTATATCATAGGTTATCAGATATTTGTCCACACTGATCATGCAGCAATCAGGTATCTCATGAAAAAAAGCTCAATAGCCAGGAGACTGGCAAGGTGGTTGTTGTTGATGCAAGAATTTGACATTACAATTATGGACAAGCTAGGTAAAGCAAATGTGGTTGCTGATTTTATTTCTAGAATTCAAAGGCAAGATGACTCTGCACTTATTGAAGATTCCTTTCCTGATGAGCACCTATTTGCAATCAAGGTTATTCACCCATGGTATGTCGATATAGCAAATTATCTGGCTATAGGAAGAACTCCTCCTCAATTCTCCCTTAAGGAAAAGAGATTATTGGTAGAGAAAAGTTTTAACTTTTATTGGATTACAGATTGCATGTTTTATACAGGGCTAGATCAAGTTATGAGGAGATGTGTACAGGAGGAAGACACTCATGATATACTGCATGCAAGCCATGATGAGCCATGTGGTGGAAATTTTGCTGCCAAAAGAACAACAATGAAAATTTTAAATACTGGCTACTATTGGCCAACTCTACATAGAGATGCAGCCAAATATACCAGGAGGTGTGACAAATGCCAAAGGATGGGAAGACAACTTAGATCTGATGAGATGCCTCTGTTTCCACAAGTTGTTGTTACACCCTTTGACAAATGGTGACTGGATTTTGTAGGACCAATTGATCCACCTTCCAATGGTAAGTCCTACATCCTTGTATGCACAAATTATGTGACAAAATGGGTAGAAGCTAAACCTATGAAACATGCTAGGGATAATAAAGTGGTCGAATTCCTCTATGAGGAAATATTCACCAGGTTTGGTGTCCCTAGGGAAATAGTGAGAGATCAAGGAGCACAATTCACTTCTACACTAATCACAACCTTAGTCAATGAATACAATATATGGCACAGGAAATCAACTCCTTATCATCTCCAGGCTAATGGCCAGGTTGAGGTCACCAACAGGGACATAGAGGCCATTTTGACTAAAACTGTAGATTTGCATAGGAAGGACTGGGCTACAAGATTACCAGAAGCTATATGGGCCTACCGTACTACCTGGAAGACTACTACAGGATATACACATTTTGAAATGATGTATGGAAAAATAGATATGATGCCAATAGAATTCGAACATAAGACTCTAAGAACAACATTAGAGATGGACATGGATTTAACAAATGCACAAAAAGACAGAGTCATGCAGCTCAATGCTCTGGATGAGCTCCGAAAGAATGCCCTACAACACACTGAGATGATACAAAACTAGAGAATAAGGTGGCATGATAAATACATCAAGGAAAATAAATTCAAAGCAGGAGATTGGGCTCTACTTTATGACTCACAGTATAAGGACAGTCCGGGAAAATTGCAAACCAGATGGTTGGGTCCATATGAGATAGAAGAGGTATTCACCAATGGTGCTGTTCAATTAAGGGCCATTGATGAGGTCCGATTCAAGCTATTAGTCAATGGGAATCACCTAAAGCTCTATTCTAAACCCATTGAAAAGGAAACATTTCTGAGACAGTTCGAAATTGAGCAGGACAGTAGCGATCCTGCAGCCAAAAGAATTGAGCCTAGGCTCAAATTCCTAGGCCTTGCATAAAAGTGCATACCACATCATAATAAAGAGGTATCTATTAAGATCCCCAATCTATTCATTCACTCCATCCACAATCCGTACTCACTCTCTCTCTTCCACATCATCCACTTATCATTTTCCATATCATCCACATTTCTCCATGTCACATATTGCAATGAAGAAGGAGGTCACATTAGATAATTATGGTGATTCTCTCTAGGTATGCTCCACTTCACTTTAAAATTGTTTAGGTTGCTTTATTTATTGCATTTAATTTAGTATTAATTAGTGCAAACAAATTTTCTATATGGTTGCCATTCCCTTTGGCTCATTCGCACGATTGAGCACATTTCTCTATGACATAACTTCCACCACGTCCTTATTATTGCCGCCATAACCTTTGTCCCGTTAGTTGTCAAGAATCCTCAATATTTGAAAACTGTAATTAATAATCAAACAGTCTTTCTTTCCTGCAATAATAAACCTAAATTTATTCCGATTATCCATGATTACTCTCTCCCTCAAAAAGATTTCATGATCACATTATTTTCCCTATTTTTCTATCACTTTTGAAGAGTAGTTCAAAAGTTTCGATTGAGGGGAGAGGCAGAGTGCTGAAGAATTGTAGAAGATTCATTACTTGGGTTGCAGGAAGTTTAGTTGGAAAAGCCAGGTGAGCATTGCTTAAACGCATTTAATTATAGAGAACCAAGGAAATGGGAGGTCAGTCGATTCGGCACGAGCCTATAGACCATAGCATCTTGTTGTAGGATGCACTGCATGTGCCACTATTTAGACAATATGGGTGGCTCAATTACTTCCTAAAGCTCAAGAATTTCAATACAGACATTGCAGAGGAATTCACAAGGACATTTCAGGATGGGGAAGCAAAAGTTAGAGGCATAATAGTCAATGCGTCAATTGACAGAATTGTTGAGATAATTGGATTACTTCAAGTTAGAGAACCATTTCCCAGAGGAAGAGATGCAAGAAGCGCCAGGGCTAAGTTCACTCAGCCAAATGACCCTCCTCTATGAGTAGATAAGCAAGGTGCGCAAAGAATGAGTCTGCCGCAAGACTGGGTGTCACGGGCGGGATATATCATCAAATATATAACCTGTGAAGATAGGTTTTCAATCCCGCATTCTCATCACTTTAAGCTTTTGTCTCATTTACGTCATGCCTTGTTGATGAATGTTCCTGACTTCCTTTACAACTTGTTATCCAATAGTGTCGCTAAATATAGAAAAAGTAGGGCTAACTCCGTATCCCACCACTGCCTCATTAAATTGCTTGTTGAAAAATCTATTCAAGATACATCAAGGATGACCTGGGAGGAGTTTATTGTCAAATTTAATCCCAAAATTCAAAATGTAGGACCGGGGGGTGAACCTCATACCTTTAAGCGATGAACCTCCCAGTCCGTAGGCCAGACCTCTGCTGCTATGTCCCCTCCTCGGGAATCATCCAATTCACAGGATGATGTTCCTCTTTCTGAAAGAACTCCCAAGCAGTCGGCACAAGGTCCTATCAAAATTCCTAAGCCACCTCCCAAGGATAGGAAGGGAAAGTCACCTGTTGTAGCAACCCCTGAGCCTATAAAAAGAAAGCAAAAAGAAAACTTCTCTGTTCCTAAAGAAAAACCTTCCAAAAAGCATAAGACAGTTCCTACATCCATAAGAAGGAGCTCTAGGCTCCAGAACTAGGCAGCCTGCCAATCACTTAATACTACTCCTACCACACCACCTTCAGATCCTTCCAGTCCTGAACTGAGAGAAGAAGAACCTGTTATCGAAGAGGTTGTGAGTACACTTGAAGGGGCTAGCCTGAATGAATTAGCTGCCATTGCAGAGCAGCTACAGGAAGGAATGGAATGTGATGAGAAGGAGGAAGAACCAGTTGTCTTTCCATCAAAAGAAGAACATGAAAACATTGACATGACTGATGAGATTCTTGCTGATCGGGAAGAACATGAAGGTTAGCAACAGGATGATAATTTGGGACAAAATAACCCTGAACAACCACATAGTGCAGAGGTAATTGAAGAAGTACATGAGACACTTGCAGTATGCTATAATCATAGACCACCACTCCATATCACAAACTTTGCTGTAGGAATGACATGTTTTGAAGAACTTCAGCAACAACAGACTGCTTCTGCACTTGAAATTGAGAGACTACAGAGGATAATCCAGAACAAGAATCTGGAAATTGCTAACTTGAATGACACTCTCAACCAGGTGGTAGAACTTGTTCCACAACTGATGCAATGTCGAGCACTTTCACCGGTTTACACAATGTACCTCAAGGAACTGTATTTGAACTTCCAACGGATTAGAGTCTGGAAAGGTAAGAGTCCTTCTTTGGATACACTTGAAGAATTTTATGAAGCATACAGGGATTCACCTTTGCACATCAGGAACCTCCTGTGTGAATTTTATCTGCACAATTTGGTTGTATCCCAAGATAAGGAATGGAATCCCTTATGTTATGTCGGTGATATTCATATTAGCACTCTAATCTCCTGGATCACCAATGAAATAAGCAGAGGGGAACAATTTGATAGCCATATGCATGATGAAGTAAATATGCCATTGTCTATGAGAAATGAATCTAGAAATGGAATGGGTATTTACTTTGATTGGAAGAAGTTGTGGAGAGATGAAAGAGCCAGGCCACTGATTGAGCCTCTAACACAAGAGGTATTTTCTCAATATTCCCAAATTGTAAATAGTGATTTTAATGCTGCAACCCTACACATTCAGAACAGATGGGAGCATCTTTCATTTTAGTTAAAAAGAGCAGAACCACATACTCCCAATACCTTGTATGTAGCAACCAGAAGGGCAGAGAGGTACATGAGGAATGCCAGAGGAAAGAGGGAGAATTGGTTGCCCTTGGTTATGCAGCCGCCTATTCTCCTATGGCCATTATTGGCTATACAAGGCGACAACATCATTTATAACAAAAGTTCATAGGATAACAGATGGAAAAGGCTGGAGGCAATGCAGACTCACTTCTGGAGTTTCCAGAATGGGGAATGTGGATAGAAACTGAGTGCAGATCTGAGAGAGTTTTCCAGAAGAAGGAATGCTAGACTTGCTGAAGGGTCCAACAAGTAGTTGGTTGAGGGGAGTGATGAGCCACGTCTTTGGCACATTTTGATCATACTTTTATAAATACTTTTCTATTTTTATTATGCTAAAACAAACATTCAGTCTGATTATGGGATAGGACATAGACCTTTTTATGACTTAAATATGATGAGTATATTATGATAAAAAGTCCCATGATTATTACCTTTAATGTTTTATTAGTCTGATAAATACTTTATGGCTTTTTGTGATCTTAAAACCTTCCTATAGCCTCCACTACCAAAATTTCCTGTAACCATATCTAAAACAATGTTTGCCTTAGTTTAATACTTAATGACTGAATGAATAAAGTAATGTATTGTCTTAAGGATGAACGTGTTGAGCTAACCTTCTCCTCCAGGAAAAGATGGTGAGATATTTTGTAGGTACCACGATTGGAGGAAGGAATTCAATTTCCACTTGAAGAATAGAAGACCGAATCCACAAAGACTGGTTCAATAACAAAAGATGGGGAGACAGTTTCAACTCATCCGCCATGCAGGGAGAGTGTTCCAGAAATCTAGGCCAAGTGTCTTGGAGGTGCATGAATCCAGGATGATGGCACTTTAAGACTGATAAACTGATTTGACTTAGTTCTTGCATTGTCATTCACCTCTTTACTTAAGTTAGTTAAATGTAATAAATGCCTCCCATTTTATAAGGGAAGGTTGGTTAGCAGTTAGAATCAGTTTTCAATAAATAAAATTTTCTCCTTTAGAGAATGGGTTGGAAGAACTTGCTATTGTAATAAATTTTTCAATTTCAGAAATATAGTCAAGAGATTGCGCTATGTACTTGTTTACATTGAATCAATAAAGCTTATGAAGTTTTTCGCCTAATCTGTTGTCTACTTTTGGCATTACCTAAGGGGGCCCACTTAGGGAAATGTCCATACCTTTATTCTGCAAGTAAGAGTAGCTGCATTTCCCTTCATAGAAGTTAATGTGACTATTCCTACAACTGACAGAAACACAGAGCTGTCAACTATTCCTATAGCCACTAGATGTAGAATAGTTTTATCTTTCAAGTTTTCATTTCCAAGCAAGTAATTCAGTAAAAGTTGTTTCCGGTAATTTAAGTTCCAGTATAAATCATTTTAGGAGTCATGTATGTCTAGAAGGGTGATTAGTGCATATATTGTGCTGACCCATTTCAATTTTACATCCCTGGGTTGATGATTAAATGAGGTTCTTTAGTAGGTTATGACTGCCAGTTGTGATGTTCAATCCCTGCGTATAGGAATTCATGTTCCTAGTTATTGAGCTGATTAAAGAACACTACATTTTTGGCGCCATTGCTGGGGATGGTGTCAAACTAAGGACCTATTATAGGCATGCTAGTAAAGAGTTTAAGATTTCATTCTTAGTATTTTTAGTTTAGAATCCTGCATTCCAGCATCCCCATAGTTAGTTCACTTTTTTTGTATGCATAGAAGAAGAGACCAATTTGGAAGATTCCTTCCTGGGAGCATAGATATTGAAGAAATTGAACCAAACCTATTTCAAGATGACCCATATCTGGATGCTAGCCAAGAGTTAGTTACCTCATCTTCTTCTTCCTCCGAAGAGACAAAATCAAATAATTCCCTTGCTCTTGTAGTTCATCAACCAAGAGCTAATCCAAGGACACAACCAAGAATGGAAAACCCTGTTTTTCCATTCCCAATCCCTAACTTGCATGAATATAATAACCTCAAGAAAATCCCTACCTCAGTACTGCCAAAGTTCTATGGACTTATTACTGAGGATCCTCATACCTTCTTGTTTGAATTTGACATCCTTTGCAGAAGCTATGACTATACAACCTCAACACACAAGCTAAAATTGTTTCCCTCCACTCTAAAAGAGATAGCCTTGAGATGGTTCATAGGATTGGGAGCCAATGTAGCTAACACTTGGGATGAAATGAAGACTCTGTTCTTGGGTAAATATAAAGAATATTGTAGAGGAAATGATATGAGAGGACATGAAATCTTCAAAATATCACAAAAGGAGGATGAAACCTTGGAAGATTATGTGTCAAGGTTCTTGTTTAGTGTGCAGAAGAATACTCATCATGAGCTGAATGAGGAATCTCAAAAACTTCTCTTCTTGAGAGGAGTTAATGATACTTGCATGGAGGCCCTTGACCTCATGGAAGGAGGTGATGTCACCCAAAGCAATTGGGATGATATCAAGAAAATTTGTCTTAATTACTCTAGGGCAGCTATGAATAAGGGAAGGGGGCTTAGACCCTCTTCTATAAAAGGAAGTGGCTCTGGAGTATCTAAAGGGGAGATTACTAATCTCTTGTCCGACTTCAAGCAAGATATCATAAATGATGTAGCTACTCAACTGGATACTATGCAAGCTAGAAGGAAGAAGGAAGAAGCTGAGGCAATGTTAGCTGAATATTGCCCCCATTGCCGACAAAGAAAGAAAGACCGCAGATGCAAAGTAGTGGCCAATTTGGAGGTGCAACATCTCCCTACTGAGTTCAAAACCATTGAAGGAGAGGAGGAAGTGTTCTTTGTTGCTCAGCGCAGGCCATGGGCCCCAAGACAAGGTATGCCTCAGGACCCTTTGCAAAATTTTGGTTCATATAATAGTCAGTGGCAAAACCAGTACCCTCCAAACTATGGGTCATACTCCCAACCTCAGTGGAATAAACCTTGGCCAAATGCCCAGCAAAACCATTGGAAATCACCACAACAAAATTAGTGGCAGCCTCCACAAAGGAATTGGTAGTAGTCTAACCAATGGAGAGGAGGCCAACAATGGTCAAATCCACCCACTGGTTTCCTATAGCAACCCCAACAACAATCCATTATGCCACCTCCTGTAGCTAATCAAGGTCAGAATCTAGAGCCAACCCAAGTATCTGCTCAGGCAACACCCAATCCAAATAACCACCAGCAGTAGCAGCAGCAACAACAATTCTATTTTACTGATCCTAATCATCAGCTTGCCTATGCTCTCAACCTGAATAATATCAATTTACGTTCGGGAACTGTGCTGCCCACACCATCTCCTCCCATAATATCAGATTTTCCATCTAAGGAGGTTGACCAAGAAGAAGATACCAACAACCTAGCCCAACTGAATGAGACAGTTCAGATTCCATCATTACCTAAGGCATCCAATAAAGTTTCACCTCTTTTCCCACAAAGGTTGGAAGGTGAAAATGTGAAAAAACAAGAAGAACCTACCTTTGACATCCTTGACCAACTAAAGCATATATGTGTAAAAATTCCCTTGTTCCAAGCAATCAAAGAGGTACCTATCTATAGCAAGGCCATCAAGGAGGCATGTTTGAAGAAGTCGAGGAGGAAAAAGAAAGACCCTCAAACTGTCCATGTCATGGGCCAACTCTCTGACTTAATGCTAGGGAAGCTTACCATCCCAAAATATTCAGACCTAGGTAGCCCTGTTGTGGAGATCAATATTAATGGGGTGCAAATTAAGAATGCTTTAGTGGATCTTGGTGCAGCTATCAATGTCATGACAAAGGACCTAGTTGTAAAACTTAGTATTTCTGACCTAAGGGCTACACCTACAATATTGCAGCTTGCTAATAGCTCAACTGTCAAACCTGATGGGGTAGTTGAAGACCTAGTTGTCACCTTGGATTCCTGGGAGTATCCTACTGACTTTATGGTCTTATCTCCAAAGGCATCATTGGGAGGATACCCTGTCATACTAGGAAGGCCTTGGTTGGCTACTGCTGATGCTTACATTGGTTGTAGGTCGGGTAACATGACAATATCTGATGGGTATAGAACAAAGAAGCTTACCCTCTATTCTTTAGCCCAGCCCCAACTTGAGTCTTGAGAGGCTGTTTGGCCAGATTTGGGAGAAGAGGAGGGAGTGAACTCCATGGCCAATTTAATGATGATTTCCAGAGAGCCTTTCATTGCACAACAAGAAGAAGAGGATATATTGTCCAATATCTTGCTGAATAACTATGGTACTGAATTTGGGTGATTTAGTCCCATATTAGGTCTGAATCTACATTTTACAACATTAAAAACTTCATTTCTATGCTTCTATTTGCTATTATCAGATCTTTGTTTCAGTTTGTTGAGTTTTTTTTTATTCATTTCATCAGACCTAGTTTAATTGGATTCATTTAGTGCATTGCTTAATTTCATAATTACATTTACATTTCATTTTTAGATTGTTGCATAGTGTAATCAATAAATTACCTCAAGTTTAGAATCTGAAAATTGCATTTACACACTTCATTCTAAGCCATTGCATTGCATTCCGGGTTAGCGTACTAAGTTTGTATAGATTAATTCTCAAAAAATTTAGTATCTTTCTTTTCCAAGTTTGCAAAGTAAAAATTCATCAATAAGCATGTTAGTCATTCATTCAATACATTTCCTAGTTATGAGAGTCTCCTAGTGCAAGAGAGTGAAATTTTTGACACCTTCCTTAATTTGAAACCCCCTCGTATCTCTCCTATTTGTGGGAATGATTTGATAGAAGAAGATACAAGCATAGATAATCATGAAGATCATAGTTGTTTTTCTCTCGATACCTCTCCTATTAGTGACAAAGGTATCTTGGTGAAAGAAGATGCAATCATTGAGAATTGTGAAAGTCTTGCTTGTCCTTCTCCTCCCCCCTTGGAAAGATACTATGAAAAAAGAAGATGAGATCCTTGCCACTACTTAGTCTAAATTCATCTCCCAAAACCTCCCCTACTTGTGAGAATACTTTAGTGAAAGATGATACAATCGTAAATGATCATGAAAATCGCATTTGTGAGGAGGATATGTTGGTGTTAAGAAATCCAATGATTTAGAGCTATGAAAATCCTACATCTACTACATGGGAAGACATTATAGGACATGGGGATGTAATTGTAGATGACAATCAAATTTGTTCTTCTCCTAATATCCCTCCTAGGTGCGAAGAAGATAGTCTGATGTTAGAAGATACACTTATTGAGAGTCATGAGAATCTTGTCCCTCCCTTTCCTAATTCCCCTACCATTTGGGAAGACCTATTTGAATGAAAGATTCCAATCATTGGTAAACATGAAAATCATAGTTATTCTTCTCTTGATGCCCCCCTTATTTGTGATGAAGCTACTTTAATACAAAATCTAACTATAGGAATGTGATGAAACTTTTGTTTACTCCTCTCCTAAAAGCTCTCCTACTAGGGTAGATGTTATGGCACAAGAGAACGAGACCTTAGAAAACAAGGATGAAATCATGAACAATCATAACAATCAAATTTGGCCCTCTCCTAATATCTCTCCTATTTGTGATGAAGATATTTTTGTGTTAGAAGTGTTAGTGTAATTAATTATCTAGTTACACTTTATTAAGTTTAATTAGGTTTTTCTTAGGTAATAATTAGTTTACTTAATTAATAAGTAAGCTTTATTTAGTTGAGTTATTTTTAGGTCAACATTAGGGTTGCATACATTGCTTTTATAAAGCAAATCATCTCTTGTAATTTTTTAATTCTGAATATATCAATTTACACATCTTCATGCAAAGCTCTTGATTTTTATTTTTTTTCTCTTCTATGGAAGGACTTTTGGTTTGCATGTCTGATCTTGGTTTCTAACATGGTATCAGAGCCTTGACATGCAACCCCTTCTCAGATTTTGGAGAAAATCATCGCAGAGTTCATTCGGGGTTCCTTGAGGATTTCATGCCTTGAGCCTATCTATGTAGTGTTTTGGATCAGATTGGGCTTCACCATTGGAGTCAGAGCGCTGGAAAAAGTCAAGATTGGCTTTCATTTTAATGATTTTGGTCATCGTTGAAGAAATTTGTGAGGGTTTCAAGCAAGGTGATTTTTTGCAAGCTTAGGAGGTAGCTGATTTTTCAGAGCATTTTGAGCATGAATCACCATTGCATTCGCAACGGCCAAAAACCCTAAGGATGCCTGTCATTTGGTCGATTTCTAAGCAGTTGATCTGGAAGGCAAAAAAAATTTTCTAGGGAGGCCTCCCAACACGCACTACTAGGCCCCTCATGCCTATCCCTCTACCGACTCCAACCCCCTGCCCTGCGCCTTTGGTCACATGGGTGACCAGGGGCCCAAATTTTTTTGCAGGGGGGCAGATTTTTTGTGGCGACGGCTAGATGGCCATCAATTTTTCACTCACGAAGTGCTGACGTTAGCATGACATCAGTGGCCGTACAACCCTCTATGCCCCCTCCTAGCCCTGATTTTCCTTCAAGGAGCAGTTGTTTTCTTTTTGGCATAGCTTGGGCATACGGTATCGAAATCGAGCAAACGAGATATCGCTGGAAAGCTAGTTTTGAGCACTATCTAGTGGTGTAATTTTTTTTCAATATTTTTTTGTTTTACTGAATTTATTGCTGTTTCAAGTAAGATGTTCATTTATCGCTTCCAAGCTCATAACATTTTGCCATGATCTCCGATTTTCACTATCTTTACGACGTTGGAAGGGTATTGAGGAGTTGTACGTTGCTGTCCATACAATTTTTTTGTATCTATCTTAGGTTGATTGCTTAATCCAGGTTTGGCCTGATGGGTTGTTTAGAGATTACTTGGATGTTTTGGTAGTTGGAAGGGTGGAACTTGAATCTTTCCACTTCATTTCAGTATCACATCATCATATCATCTACTGTTGCTTTATGGATTCCAGGGTTGTTCCCGTTTGGAGTTTACAAGTGTTTTGTGGCATCAGGTCTGTTGTTGCATTATAATGATTCCGTTATGGTTTCTTGTAAACAAAACTATCTTTCCTTGCTTATCGGATTCAGGTTCCAATGTTACTCCATAGTGTTCTTCCAGTGCTTCTTTGCCGCAGGTCATCTCATTGAGGGGGGGGTTTGTCCTACTGGGTTTTCTCCTCTTTCTCTTACTCTTTCATTGCATTTGTACATGGGTACCTAATCAAACCTTATTGTTGGGACCCATTCATGCTTTCTTGCATTAATCTTGATTTTAGGTGCATGCTTTTTTAGTCTCCCTAAGTTGCACTTAACGGAGGGTGTTGGTGTAATTAATTATCTAATTACACTTTATTAAGTTTACTTAGGTTTTTCTTAGGTAATAATTAGTTTACTTAATTAATAAGTAAGATTTATTTAGTTGAGTTGTCACTACTAAATTTGACCCCAATTTTTGACGGTCGTTCATCGAAATTTCAACGATATATTGTCGGTTGACTGACGAATCACAGAAATCAGCGTCGTCGCTCAATTTTCGTCTATATCCTGACTGACTGTAAAACATCGACCTCATGACGCAAGCTCGTCGTAACCGTGACGCCCACTTCATTGATCGTGCTACGAATAGTACCCAGAGCATGGGAGGCATACCTTTGCCAAACCATCAGATTAACAACATAAGTTTGTCACTATTATGACAAAAGTTCGACGTATTGCCAATATCATTAAGAGATCAAGACTGTTATAGCGATCAAAATTGCCTAAGAAGATATATCGGGAGGACTGGATTTTGGTCTCAGTGATGAAGTTGCATTGGCGAGATACACATCTTGTCTCATCGACGAAGCATGAGGGAAGCATATCAGCAAGACATATATCATCGGAGTAAGTTCTGAATGTCTACCTGACCAGCTATGTGACGCCGTTAAGAATACATCGGCAGGAGTCTTGGCAACATACTTTAGAATGAAATAGCGATAGAAGTTCGTCGAACGTGCGAAGAAATAGGCAAGTGATTATGGCAAAAATTCATTGGATACATGGAAAATTCATCGGATGCTTTGTGCGGTTCGTCACAAATTCAACAAAACAATGCAATTTTTTTTTTAAAAAAATATTCATTGAAATACAGGCATATCGGTGAAAGATCAATACTATTACAATGATCAGAATTGCCTGAGAAAATATATCGAGATGACTGGATTTTGATCTCAGCGATGACGTTTCATTGGCGAGATACTCATCTTGTCTCATCGATGAAGCACGAGGGAAGCATATCGGCAAGACATAACATCGGAGTACGTTTTGAATGTCTACACGACCCGCTATGTGACACCGATAAGATTACATCGACAGGAATCTTGGCGACATAGTTGAGATCGAAAGAATAATCATCGGGGAGACTCACCACGTCGGGGAAACTGTAGAATGGCCTAGCGATACATGATCTCTTGTCGATGAAGATACAAATGGATCGAAATACTTATCGGGGTGACTCTGGGCGATATATAAAAGTAGTAGGAGGCTCCAAAGTGAATTTATAGGGATAATGACATGACATAAGGACAGGTTAATCAAAGAGAGAAAGTTGATGTGCCAAGACTATGAGCATTTAATAGGGGTAGTAAAAGATAATATGGATTGTCATCAATGCTTAGATTTAAAGGACAAATTGGAATATGATTAACCCTATTTGGACAAATGCAATGACATTAGTGTCAAGAGTTAAGAAGCCATTCAACTTTGCATTTCAATAAATTATTGTATGCATTGAGTAAGTGTTTACAAGGTAGAAAAAGGATAGTCATATGTCTGTTTAAAATATCAAACAACATGTTAGTTGTTGTGTTTAATTAGGCTTATAGAGGCAGGGATTTATCATTTTTTGCATACATCTGCGGTCCAAGCTCTAGGCCTGCATTATTTGGTTACTATGTATGAGAAATGAGCAATGAATAATTGTAGAATATGGAGGCTATGGATGATATTATGATGGTCACATTTGATGTTGATCAACAATTGGAGCAAAATATAAAACCTATGATGAGTCATGAGATCAAGGGGACTGTCATGGACAGCAAGCACAACCTACGAACTGGATTCTAATTTTGCTAAAAAAGAAAAAATCAAACTAGTGAATATTAAACTACACACTATAATCTAAATTTGTGGAAAATGAGCAATTTGGTGAGAAAAAGTGCCTCCAGTGCGTCTTGGATACTTAGCTAGTGTACTAAAAAATAGGATTGCAAACCCAAAATTATTCTCACTCTGGAAATTCAATAGAAAAATAAAGAATGTTATCCTGGATACTTAGCTCTTAGACAGTCAATAAAACAATATGAGAATGATTATGAATGGTTTACCTAGTCCCACTCTTGATCTCCATGTTTGAGAGCCTTCTCTTTAAGACCCCATGAATCCACTTTGATCCATTGCTACCAAAAGAGATATTAATGTGTAAACAAGGAGCCACATTTAGACAAACTGGTTGTTGATTTCTTCTAACAAATTTAGAGACTACAAAAACAAGATATTTGATGGGGATCATGTGGGCTTCCTAGAGAAAGCACTGCAATATGGCCTTGAGCAGCAATGAAAAACTTTGGATTAGCTTCACAGTAAATCCTAACAACGTGACATTGAAAGTTGCTTAGGTACTGGGTCCTCTCCCCTAGATTAAATTAAGGAAAACATTATTGTAAACACAATATGTATAGAAGAATATGAATGTAAGCAAAAATGGATATTAGCAAAACATAAATGTAAATAAAAGTAGTGTGAGTAGAAAATGAATCTAAATTGGTCTTGAACAAATAAAATCATACCCAATTAGCATTAAGTTATACTGACCTTGTACTCATTGCCATTGTCAATTTTGAAGGTTACTTTGATGCCTTCTGCAGAAAATCTCTAGCCACGAGGCAAGAGAACGCGGGAAAACCAAGTGTATATTAACGACTTCCTGACAATCAAAAAGAAACAAGCAACCGGTCAACCCTATTAGAACAAAATAATCTTATGAATTTATTTTATTTGTTTTATTGGCTAATGGATAGTGGACCTAGTTCTCTTGAATTGATATACTACTAAGATGTGTTGACTGGTGATTTTAGACTACTGATATTCTGCTTTAATCTGTATAAGTTACATTTGTCTTAAATATATTCAAGATAACTCTGCAAAAAAATTCCCTGATCTCTTATAAATTATGCAAATTATTTTTTTAATTCTTCTCCATTTTGATATTTTCTTTCAAAAATTCATAGAAAGATATGTAATGCCATATTTGAAACACATATTTTAATTTTACTAGTTTTGTAATTATAGGATATGATTCCAACAATTGTGAAACGCATTGGCAATATGCTGGATGAATGAAGTAAACTATGCAATTGGCAGGTGTAAAGCCAAATTCCTTAACCCTTGCCAGCATCCTTCTTGCCTGTTTTAAAACATGTGCTTTGGAACAGGGCATGAAAATCCATCTAAGTATAATGAAAAGGAGATTTTTGTCAGATATTATATTACAGTAAGTTGAATGAATGTAAGTAGAGATATTTTAGTATACCTGTAGATGGTACAAAATTTCATGGTTAAGTGGAAGCCTCCCGTCAACAACAAGATCCAAATATCCGTGTATCTATCTCAATCGAGCCTCTAAACCCTTCAGATCTGTCAAAATTTCCACTAACCTGTTATGCACAAAAGTGAAATTAATGAGACCACTAAAATAAATAAATAAAATAGAGCTTTGAAACCAAATCCACACACAACAAAATGTTCATAGTAAAAAGTTAGCACTTTATTTCATCTTTGTAGATTGATTTGATGCTTCAAATGATGCATTTCTTATATTGAAAAGTGCATTACTTACCTTATTGAGCTTCTCTTTGTTTTGAGAATAGTTTAATATTCTCTACTTAACAGGGCCAACCACGTGAAGGTGGAAGCTCATTTGTCCCCCTCGCCCCCCCCTCACATCACTCTCAATTCCCCGCACTCGATCATATAACATTGATCATTCATTCATTCATCCTGCATTAATAACATATAACATTCATTCATTCATCCATTAATAACATATAACATTCATTCATTAACATATAAAATTTATTCATTAACATATTCACATTCATTCATTAACTATTTCATTTTTTCAGTTTTTACATATTATCAAAAATATGGCTGTCATAATATGATTACAATCACTTCTTTTTTTGTTTCTTTTTTGTAGCTCAAAAAAGCTGAAGTGGAGTATCATTTTCAAAATAATCTGTCCCCCCTTCAGTTGTTCTGAGCTCTGCTCATGATCTTAATGTATGCCTAGTCATGTACTCACAACGTGGACGCGGTTGTAAGGGGGGGTCTGCTACAATAGCAAAGAAATGTTAAATTAATATGTTTTATTATTATTTTTACACGTATTTCATTAATTAAAAGAACATCAGAGTGGTGCTCTTTACCTGATTGGGCCACATCATGTTCCTGATATTGTCTTATATCCGCATGCTCAACTTGCTAAACACCCTCGTGTATTTGATCTGGAGTTAAAACATGAAAGATTACATTAATTAATACACCAATTGCAATTAAATATGTTTAAAAGAACATTAGAGTGGTCCTCTTTACCTGATGGAGCCACATCATGTTCCTGATCTTGTCTAGATTGATCATGCTCAACATGTTGATCACGCTCTACATGCTCAACATGTTGATCATTCTCTACATGCTCAACATGTTGATCACACTCTACATGCTCTAAAGTTGAAACATGAAAAGTTACATTGATTAATACACCAAATGCAATTAAAGATGTTTAATTGTATTAATCCATACTGCATTTTGTATAGCACATGAATAAATCCAGTACCAGGATGCACACCATAGCCTTCATCGGTAGGTTGTGCTCCACCCTCAGCAAGCTGCATTCCAATATCATGTGCAGTATTATCATTGCTTATCCGTGTAAAAAAAATAGGCACATTATTATGGTGGAAATTAATATTGAACAGATTGCACAAGTATTCAATTTGAAATAAAATTTATTGATTTTATTTACCTGCATGTTGGATGTAGTGGAAGATTGTGTTTTCCCAATCGAGACTCTTAACTGTTCAGTCAGGGCTCCATAGCCTTGGTGGAAGGCAATCTTCAGGTCCTCTTCTGTGGGCACTCTGTTGAAATCAAAGCCCTGCATTTTTGCATGCGATCATGAATTTTGCTTCTATGGTGTGATAAAACCAAAATTGTTTACAATTTATTATTTGGATGCAATATTTCATTTATTGATACTTACAAATCGTGGGGCTATTTTCATATAACCACCAGAGCCAAGTTTGTGCTGCCCGTGTTTTTCTAGTCTTGCCTTTGTTGCTTTTGATGAGTCGGGCAGCCTATGAAAAATTTGAAATACGTTAGATTATGTAAAAAGAAAGAGTAATCAGTATATAATTAAATTGTTGATAGTATCACATACCTTCCTTGGCCCGGTGGTATCTTTACTTTCTTCTTTTCAACCTTCTCCTTTCCATCTAACACCAAGTCCTTCCACTCCCTTTCTGGAATCATGGGGGGACGCTCATACTTTCTATTCTTCTCTAAATGTGACCTATATTGGTCCCTCACATACTTTAGATAGGTACCAACTTTCTTAAGGACCTTCATTCGGTTGAATGTTTTATCACCGAACAACACAAATAAACGGTTAATGAGCTCATCTTTTAAATCTTTATTTTGGGCATTCCACCATGTACGTATGGTGGGCCCGAAGAGCTCCAATGTAATATCACTTAGATGTTTATAAAAAACATCATTTCCTACAAAATGATCATGGGATCATTAGTCTATAAAGAGTGACCAATAAGTAAATTTCAATTGGATTATATATAATAATAATTAAAACATTTTAAAGTACCTGGGACCTTCTCTATCTTTATGGGAAAGAAATCCTCGGTCACCACAAATGTGATTGAAAATGTTCCCGTACTAGTAATACGGGAAAATCTAGGAAATGCTGCTAAAACATCACCAGTATTAGTGGCCTCTGTATCCACAGGTACAGACACATGTAGTGGCATGTGTTCCCTACCAGATGGTGCACTACCAAATGCCTGCATGTTATGTGTTGCCAACATTTCAGTCGACAATATAGGCATGGATCATGGGGTTGGATGATTTGTTGTATGCATAGGAAGATCAAGATTGACACTTGTACTGACCCCTACTTCCCGGGAAACACTTGCAGTACCTTGACCATGGCCAACAACATGATGAGGACACAAATAATCTTGTAAAAACAACACATATTTTAGTTCATGACATAAAAGAGTACAAAATATAAAACTATGAATGAACTTATGTTATAATTAAAGATTTCATGACAGCTTACTTGCAATTTTTGTGCTCTCTCAAACAATATTTTAACCCTTTCTCTTATCTCATCTTTTTAAGGCACTATGAATACCAACTTAAGGATTTCTTCATTGCATTTTTTTTGGTCCTTCCTCATCATATCCACAGGGTTTGCAGAAAATACGATGTCATCATCGCATAATAGTGACTGCACCTCCATCTGGATGCTCTCCTGTACTACTGGCGCCTTTCCCCGATCATCCATCTGCAACAAGAATATTAAAAACATTATCGAAATTAACCCAATAAACTCATGAAAAAAACATAATAATAAAACATTTTGCTCGTATCTAATTTGTACAATTACAATGAGGTAAACCTATTGGATAGAAGCGCCTAAAGATGGATCGCGATCTGCGCTCTGGGCCAAAGCCTTCCTCGTATGATGAATGTCCCGCTGTGACAAAAATTAAATATAAAAAACATTACCGAAATGAAACCAATAGACTTATGCAAAAAAACATAATAATAAAATGGTATATTGGAGTCATTAATTGGAGGTTGGGTAAAACGGTATATAGTACATACCACCCCCATAGTAATTGTGTTTGTATCTAAGTGATTCAAATTGTAATTGATTAACAACTCTTCCCCTGTAGTTATTGATTTTATCACACATACGAATACACAGTTTCCCTCTCGTGCCTCGAATATACAATTGGGTTGCTTATTTGTTGACCCGGGTCGTGTACTATTTATAAACCCTGCAATATTCCCTGATGCTTTTGGCCTCCCGTCAATATACCTAGCCACTCCTTTGTTTTGATCCTTATCTTTTAGCTGTATATAATTTGCTGATAGTGCATACCTACGCATACTTCATGTATATCGAACCAGCTGAATCCAATATTTGTAACTGTAACAGGGTCCAACATACTCCATCAACTTAGTAACTTTGTCGTAACAAATTTTTATGTCGTCCATGCAAAATAGGCCCAAACCATGTAATGACGATGATGCTATGCGATATATCCTCTCGTTGACACAAAGATCAGTGTTTATTGGAGGAAGTTCCTTGGGTACCCATTTTTTTCGTAGATGTTTGTACCTCAAGGGCACCTCGATGTTGCCTATGCTCTCATCATCATAAGAACATGACCCCCCTTCAGCAAGAAAAAATTCCACGTGTTTACGGAATTTTCTTCTAATCTTTTGACCTCTAGTTGATCTCCCTCTTTTAGACCTACTACATGTCTCACTTTCCTCTTCTCTTCCCGAATTTCCCTCGCTTGAGGAAGACAAATCTGACAAATACCTATTTGGTGGTACCTGCACTCATAAGGATGTTGGATGAAGTTCTTTCATGGTGATGTGATCCGAAGGTGACATTATGATTAATCTATCATTAATCTATCATTTCATGGTTAATCTATCATTTGTAACAAGTGTTAAATGTGACTATGGTCCACCACTTACACAACCAAGGCATCAAATGTATTCTCTAATTGTAATCAAAGGACTTTTGCTCTTCATTCAAGTAAATAAACTTGAAGGGAAACACCACCAAGTGGTTTATTGGACACCTACATGACTAAAAATAGCAGCAAATTTACATTTAATTTCCATATGTCTAAGTGGTTAACAGGGAGGGACTGTGTACTAGGCCTGGTAAAGTCATCATAAGTTTATGCTTTGGCAATAAAAATTGTTTAAGTCATCTTAAATCCTCCTATGTCTAATTGTTAGGAGACTTTTGGTATGTTTTAAGGTAGGATGAGTGGTCGCATCAATGTTCTAAGAAACTTAAAGTTAAAAGAAGCTTTTTCAGTTTAAGGGGTTAGCACTTTATTTCATCTTTGCATATTGGTTTGATGCTTCAAACGATGAATTTTTTATCCCACTTCTATCATATTGTATTCCCATCCCATTACAATTGTTGGAGGAGTTGATACCAAAATTTCATAATAGATACCACGTTCTTGAAGCAATTTTCTGTGTTTTTACAATTTTTCTGAAGTTCTTTTATGTTGTATGGATCCATACAAGCTTGAAATTCTCTGAGATCATTGGTGTAGATAAATATACGTGTTCCCTTTCATTTTCATTTGTTTTGAAGTTCTCAATCATTTTTTTGTGGGATTAAACAATCAAATACAGGGACTGCCCTATTGTGCCTGTGTAAGGGTTTGAGGGCTAAATAGAAATGACATCCACCAATCCACCCATTGTCTTGGAACTATAACTCGGTGGATTGGTGTGCATCATGGTGGATTTGATGGAGTATACCATTATTGGAGAGTATAGTAGAATGTAGCAAAGGAATGTTGAGCTGCAAACTGAGGTAGACAGGTTGAAGTACAGACATGTGGGGGAGTCTTCTAGTGCTCCTAGAAAAGTATGATCAAATTCTTCTATTATGAAGAATTGGTCTATGTGCCTCTAGTAATCACTATAAAAATGTGAAAGACTAATCTATTTTATTTTTTCTATCTTATCTTATACCATTTTATGAGAATGGGGGGGCCAATGTACGAGAAGATCTTTGGAAACTAGCATGAAAATTGCAGTTTAAAGAGAATGGGGGTGCCAAACTTATAGTACTCATTTTCCCTTGGTCGTCAATTTTCTCTAAGTGCCCTCAACCTCGTCCTCGGCGCTGGTATTGACCTTGTTTTAGCTCCAAACTCTTCGTCGACACTGGTATTGACCTTGTTTTCACTCCTCCAAACTCTTCCTCAGTGCTGGTATTGACCTTTCACTTGTCCAATTTGATGAGCTACATAATTTGAATCTCCTTGCCAAAGAAAGGGGCTTCATAATTTAATATGATAATTTTTCTCAGCTCTAGAAATGATATGTTTCCTTAAAGAGGAAGGAGAAACCTAAAAGGTAAAAGAGATGCTTAGGAATTTCAACACTTCCTTATGATCAACCCCCTTCTATCCATAGGAATTGAACAAATTGGGCTTGGCTAAGAATGATTTCCTATAACATTGAGTTTTATGCCACTATATATTTGACCTTAAAGCTTTCCAGAAAATATCTAGGCATTGAATATCCTAAATAATGTCACGTTTGTCCTCCAAGAGAGTGAGAAAGGAGTCATTAGAAAAATGACCATTGAATAGTTGGGCTATAGAGTTACGAAAAGTAGCACCTTTAATAAGGTTCCATGAAATACTATTAGCCAAAAGATATCCAAAGGCTTCCATAAAAAACACACATAAAGTAGGAGCTAAGGGGAAAACATGAAAAATTGAATGAAAACACCCAACACCCTCCGTTAAGTTTTACATTCCTCACAATAAAACATGTTGATTGAAACAAACAAATATATATAGTCTAAGCTAACATCATTTTACTTTTCTTTAAGTTCTCCCTCAAGAACATCATTGGCTCGAGTTATACAAGTCCACACTATGTGATCCTTTTTCTTACAATAATAACATTCATTTTTATTTTTTAATTATTATTACCTCATGAGTATAATACATTCTCATGTTGAGAATCAAATTTTAAACCTTTTCCATTGTTCTTTATTCTTCTCTTAATAGGGCCAAAATCACATCTTCTTGTGTTTGAGAAGTTATCGAACGACTGCCTTCAAAAGGCTGATGTAATCTCCATCTCAACACCAAGGGCCCACCACATTATGCATCGCCAAGGAAAGACACGTGGCGCTCACCCGTGATATCGCAATCAATAAACACCTTGCATCTTTGTATCATGTGAGGGTGGGCAACCATTGATCTCCACCATCGACAATCGTGTTCATTCATAGTAGTCACCAGCACTGAATACATAACCATCAAGCAACTTTTCATCAAGATTATAACATCACCGCCGATTTTGAGCACGTGCATCTCAGAGCCGCTTTAGTAATCTGTCATATAATGTATTAAAACTTGACATAAATATTAAAGCACTTTGATTAATATTAATATTATAATATTAATATATTATATAACAATATTATATTACATTATATGAATTATAATGATATATTTGATATATTAAGATTATATATAATCTATAGATTAATAGTAATTATATTAGATTATTAATATTATTGGTATATTATTAATAATATTAATATTGTATTAGATTAATAATAATTATAATATTGTTAAATCATTAATTATATTACAAATGAACACTGCTTTCAAATTCTTAGCTTTGAATGAATGGTTGAAGCACCAATGTTGAATGTTGCAACTCCAGTAGGCGTGAATAGAAGTAGAGGAGATTGTTTGAGAGAAGAATTTTTTCTAGTGCTAGGTTATGTGTTAGGTTATATAGGGTTAGGTTATATAGTGTTTGAGCCTAGCCTCAAACACTACAATTAGGGTTAGGTTATGTGTTTTCTTTAGGGTTAGGTTTGGGATTAGGTTTATGGTTATGGTTAGAGTTTAGGGTAATCCAAATCATAACCTAACCCTTTTTCTTGAAACCTTAACCTTGACCCTAACCCTCACCTTTATCCCATCTTTATAACCCTAACCACAACCAAAACTCTAACCCCAACCCTAACCCTAAATATTTTTTATTTTATTAATTAGTTGCATTCACTCTAATAACCCTAAACCTATCCCTAAACTTAACCCTAGCCCTATCCCTGGCCCTAATCCTAACCCCAACTCTAAGCCAAATATAAAAACAACCCTTAATCATAACAATAACCATAAAACTTAATTCTAGATATAACCCTAATACTATAATCCCTAATTGTAATCCTAAACCCTAACCCTAACTTCATATCTAATCCCAACCATAACCAAAACTCTAAATCTAACCCTAACCATAAAACATAAACCCTAATCTAACCCTAATCCTAACATTATTTTTCCTAACCCTAACCCTAACTCTAAACCTAACACTAACCCAAACAATAAATCCTAACCCTAATTAAATACCCAATCATAACCCTAAATTGTAACATGATCCTTTGAATTGGATACTACATAAAAAATTGTGTTGCAATCATTGCTTCCATTGTTGGCATTTTTACATTGGGATGCATATATTTTTAAAATCAACAAAATCTTTTAATGTCTTGCCAAAATTAATATTATTAATTGTAATATCAAACTTATAAACATGTATGCAAAATAAGAACATAAATAAGAAATATATGGTAATATTTTCTTCAAAAAACAAAGTGATGTGGACTACAAGGACTATAAGATATCCACAAAAGAGATCTACATTGAAAATATTGTAGGGAAATTCAAGAAAATACAATTGGTAGATGCAAAGCCAAATAAATGTGAAATTGTGTACTATAATGATTTTAGAACATACACATAATGGATTTGTTGAAAAGGTTTTAGAAACTTTCAAACAAATGCAATTGGTAGATGCAAAGAAAAATTCCACAACCTTCACCAAAATCCTTATTGGTTTCCTTAATATGGAAGATTTGGAACAAGGTATAGACATCCATCAAAGCATAATATGGAGATGAATTTTTTCAAATGTTGTGGTTGTAGATGCCCTTTTAAAATTTATACAGAATGTGGAAGATAGAAAAAGCTTGTGAACTATTTGACAAAATGTCTCAAAGAATTGTAATCTCTCAATTTATTTTAGTGTCTATTTTGTTATACCCCATGTCCCAAATCGGGTATAACATAATAGACACTAAAACAAATTGATAGATTGTTATGAGGGCAGTGATGAGACTTTTCTAATTAGAGTGTATTCCATGAGATTACAATTATTCGAGGCATTGTGTCAAATAGTTCATGAGCTTTGTTTATCTGCCCACATTTTGCATAGATTTCAAAAGGGCATCTACAACCACAAGATTTGAGAAAATTCATCTTCATATTATGTTTTCCTTATGATTGGTTGAATCTTATACTAAATTAATATGTTCAATTTATGTTTCCTACTTGATCTAACTATCCACAAATGGAAATTTAACAGTGGAAAGATACGATCCTACTTTGGTATAAATTGTATATGCAATATCAAGGTATGAATTAATATGTTCAATTAAGAGATGTTAAATGAAATGAATAAAACTAATGTAATGTAAATAAGGGAGACCAATATCTTATTGGGTAAAACGGAGTCAAATGAAAGCCTTTAATGAATGGTTTCTATCTAGCAGGTCCTCTAATTGTTTTGCATATAACTATGAGTTTACAACTGGTATAAACATGCAAGAGTGTAATTGATAAACCCTACTTAAGGCAGAATATCAAATCTAATTATCTGATTCTTCTTACTGATCCAAATGGCATTCCTAGATTACTGTAATTTATTGAAAAGAATTATAATTCTTCTTTAAAGAATCCAATAAACCAAATCACACAGAAACAACAAATGTGTACTGATAAATCGAATATATACATGATACTTCAATTTAAACAACCAAGAAACATCAGATTGGAGACAATCAAATAATCGCAAGAATCCAACAAACAATTGATACCAGAATGAAGCCACTAAATCAACAGTCTTTCATTATCTCCTTCAAAATTCATACATGCAACATAGTCTCCTTGAATGTCATCATTTCTGAAAATTTAATGCTTATAGTAGTCTATCCTATTCTAATTCTATCTTCTACCCCTTTACATTTATCCAACAACGGATACTTATACATCAGTTTGCAAAAGGACGTGCCTTTTCAAAAAGGTTTAAAGCATAAAAGGTTTAACAAATCCAATATTAACTAATTTATGTTAAGCCACAAATGGACTGCAGACATATGCTCCGTATAATCCTGGCGCTCATGAGTGTCGACATCTCCCAACGCATCGTGGATCACAATCTCCATCATTATCATTCACTCATTTTGCTCACATGCTGCATCCAATATCACATCTTTCG
>CM021105.1:670714930-670827138 GCA_007115665.2 Sequoiadendron giganteum | reverse complement strand
GACTGATGAATCATAGAAATCAGCGTCGTCACTCAATTTTCGCCTATATCCCGATGGACTGTAAAACATCGACCTCACAACGCAAGCTCATCAGAACTGCCACGCCCACTTCATCGATCATGTGACGAATAGTACCTAGACCATGGGAGGCATCCCTTTGCCAAAACATCAACCTCACAATGCAAGCTCATCAGAACCATGACGCCCACTTCGTCGATCACGCGACGAATAGTACCCAGAGCACTGGAGGCATACCTTTGCCAAACCGTCGGATTAACAACATAAGTTCATCGCCATTACGATAAAAGTTTGACATATTGCCAATATCGTTGAGAGATCAAGACTATTATAGCGATCAAAATTACCTGAGAAGATATATTGGGAGGACTGGATTTTGGTCTCAGTGATGAAGTTGCATCGGTGAGATACACATCTTGTCTCATCGACGAAGCACGAGGGAAGCATATCGGCAAGACATATATCATCGGAGTAAGTTCTGAATGTCTACCCAACTAGCTATGTGATGCCATTAAGAATGCATCGACAGGAGTCTTGGCGACATACTTTAGATTGAAATAGCGATAGAAGTTCGTCGAACGTGCGACGAAATAGGAAAGTCATTACGACGAAAATTCGTCGGATACATTGCAAATTCGTCGGACGCTTTTACGGTTCATCGCAAATTCGATGAAACAATATATCGAGAGGACTAGATTTTTGTCTCAGCGATGAAGTTTCATCGGTGAGATACACATCTTGTCTCATCAACGAAGCACGAGGGAAGCATATCGACAAGACATATATCATCGAAGTAAGTTCTGAATGTCTACCCGACCAGCTATGTCACATCGTTAAGAATACTTTGGCAGGAGTCTTGGCGACATACTTTAGATTGAAATAGTGATAGAAGTTCATCAAACACGTGATGAAATAGGCAGTTCATTATGGAAAAAATTCATCAGATACATGGCAAATTTGTCAGACGTTTTATGCGGTTAGTCACAAATTCGACGAAACAATGCAATTTTTTTATAAAAAAATATTCGTTGAAATGCAGGCATATCGGTGAAAGATCAAGACTATTATAGCAATCGAAATTGCCTGAGAAGATATATCAAGAGGACTGGATTTTGGTCTTAGCGATGACGTTTCATTGGCGAGATACTCATCTTGTCTCATCGATGAAGGACGAGGGAAGCATATCGGCAAGACATATAACATCAGAGTAAGTTTTGAATGTCTACCCAACCAACTATGTGATGCCAATAAGATTACATCAGCAGGAATCTTGGCGACATAGTTGAGATCAAAAGAATAATCATCGGGGAGACTCACCATGTCGGGGAAATTGTAGAATAGCCTAGTGATACATGATCTCTTGTCGATGAAGATACAAATGGATTGAAATACTTATCGGGGTGACTCTGGGTGATATATAAAAGTAGTAGGAGGCTCCAAAGTGCATTTATAGGGATAATGATAGGACATAAGGACTAATCAATCAAAGAGAGAAAGTTGATGTGCCAAGACCATGAGCATTTAATAGGGGTAGTAAAAGACAATATGGATTGTCATCAATGCTTAGATTTAAAGGACAGATTGGAAGACTTCATTATGAAAATTTAGATCACAATATGATTAACCCTATTTGGACAAATGCAATGGCATTAGTGTCAAGAGTTAAGAGGCCATTCAACTTTGCATTTCAATAAATTATTGTATGCATTGAGTAAGTGTTTACAAGGTAGAAAAAGGATAGTCATATGACTGTTTAAAATATCAAACAACATGTTAGTTGTTGTGTTTAATTAGGCTTATAGAGGCAGGGATTTATCATTTTTTGCATACATCTGCAGTCCAAGCTCTAGGCCTGCATTATTTGGTTACTATGTATGAGAAATGAGCAATGAATAATTATAGAATATGGAGGCTATGGATGATATTATGATGGCCACATTTGATGTTGATCAACAATTGGAGCAAAATATAAAACCTATGATGAGTCATGAGATCAAGGGGACTGTCATGGACAACAAGCACAACCTACGAACTGGATTCTAATTTTGCTAAAAAAAAAAATCAAACTAGTGAATATTAAACTACACACTAGAATCTAAATTTGTGGAAAATGAGCAATTTGGTGAGAAAAAGTGCCTGCAATGCGTCTTGGATACTTAGCTAGTGTACTAAAAAATAGGATTGCAAACCCAAAATTATTTTCACTCTAGAAATTCAATAGAAAAATACAGAATGTTATCCTGGATACTTAGCTCTTAGACAGTCAATAAAACAATATGAGCATGATTATGAATGGTTTTACCTGGTCCCACTCTTGATCTCCATGTTTGAGAGCCTTCTCTTTAAGACCCCATGAATCCACTTTGATCCATTGCTGCCAAAAGAGATATTAATGTGTAAACAAGGAGCCACATTTAGACAAACTAGTTGTTGATTTCTTCTAACAAATTTAGAGACTACAAAAAGAAGATACCTGATGGGGATCATGTGGGCTTCCTAGAGAAAGCACTGCAATATGGCCTCGAGCAGCAATGAAAAACTTTGGATTAGCTTCACAGTAAATCCTAACAGCATGACATTGAAAGTTGCTCAAGTACTGGGTCCTCTTCCCTAGATTAAATTAAGGAAAACATTATTTTAAACACAATATGTATAGAAGAATATGAATGTAAAGGAAAATGGATATTAGCAAAACATAAATGTAAATAAAAGTAGTGTGAGCAGAAAATGAATCTAAATTGGTCTTGAACAAATAAAATCATACCCAATTAGCATTAAGTTATACTGACCTTGTACTCATTGCCATTGTCAATCTTGAAGGTTACTTTGATGCCTTCTACAGAAACTCTCTGGCCATGAGGCAAGAGAAGGTGGGAAAACCAAGTGTATATTGATGACTTCCTAACAATCAAAAAGAAAGAAGCAACCAGTCAACCCTATTAGAATAGAATAATCTTATGAATTGATTTTATTTGTTTTACTGGCTAATGGATAGTGGACCTAGTTCTCTTGAATTGAGATACTACTAAGATGTGTTGACTGGTGATTTTAGACTATTGATATTCTGCTTCAATCTGTATAAGTTACTTTTATCTTAAATATATTCAAGATAACTCTACAAAAAAATTCCCTGATCTCTTATAAATTATGCAAATTATTTTTTTAATTCTTCTCCATTTTGATATTTTCTTTCAAAAATTCATAGAAAGATATGTAATGCCATATTTGAAACTTACATATTTTAATTTTACTAGTTCTGTAATTATAGGATATGATTCCAACAATTGTGAAACGCATTGGCAATATGCTGGATGACTGAAGTGAACTATGCAATTGGCAGGTGCAAAGCCAAATTCCTTAACCCTTGCCAGCATCCTTCTTGCCTGTTTTAAAACATGTGCTTTGGAACAGGGCATGAAAATCCATCTAAGTATAATGAAAAGGAGATTTTTGTCAGATATTATATTACAATAAGTTGAATGAATGTAAGTAGAGATATTTTAGCATACCTACAGATGGTACAAAATTTCATGGTTAAGTGGAAGCCTCCCATCAACAACAAGATCCAAATATCCATGTATCTATCTCAATCGAGCCTCTAAACCCTTAAGAGCTGTCAAATTTTCCACTAACCTGTTATGCACAAAAGTCAAATTTTAGAGACCACTAAAATAAAAATAAAAAATAGAGCTTTGAAACCAAATCCACACACAACACAATGTTCATAGTGAAAATTTAACACTTTCTTTCATCTTTTCATATTGGTTTGATGCTTCAAACGATGCATTTCTTATATTGAAAAGTGCATTACTTACCTTATTGAGCTTCTCTTTGTTTTGAGAATAGTTTAATATTCTCTACTTAACAGGGCCAACCACATGAAGGTGGAAGCTCATTTGGCCCCTCCCCCTCCTCACATCACTCTCAATTCCCCATACCCGATCATATAACATTAATCATTCATTCATCCATTAATAACATATAACATTCATTCATTAACATATTCACATTCATTCATTCATCCATTAATAACATATAACATTCATTCATTAACATATAAAATTTATTCATTAACATATTCACATTCATTCATTAACATATTTCATTTTTTCAGTTTTTACATATTATCAAAAATATGGCTGTCATAATATGATTACAATCACTTTTTTTTTGTTTCTTTTTTGCAGCTAAAAAAAGTTGAAGTGGAGTATCATTTTCAAAATCATCTGTCCCCCCTTGAGTTGTTCTGAGCTCTGCTTGTGATCTTAATGTACGCCTAGTCATGTACTCAGAACCGCGTGGATGCAGCTGCAAGGGGGGGTCTATTGCAATAGCAAGGAAATGTTAAATTGATATGTTTTATTATTATTGTTACACGTATTTCATTAATTAAAAGAACATCAGAGTGGTGCTCTTTACCTGATTGGGCCACATCATGTTCCTGATATTGTCTTATAGCCTCATGCTCAACATGCTGAATACCCTCTAAATCCTGATCTGGAGTTGAAACATGAAAGATTACATTAATTAATACACCAATTGCAATTAAATATGTTTAAAAGAACATTAGAGTGGTCCTCTTTACCTGATGGAGCCACATCATGTTCTTGATCTTGTCTAGCTTGATCATGCTCAACATGTTGATCACGCTCTACATGCTCTAAAGTTGAAACACGAAAGGTTACATTGATTAATACACCAAATGCAATTAAAGATGTTTAATTGTATTAATCCATACTGCATTTTGTATAGCACATGAATATATTTAGTACCGGGATGCACACCATGGCCTTTATTGACAGGTTGCGCTCCACCCTTACCAGGCTGCATTCCAATGTCATGTGCAGGATTATCATTGCTTATCTATGTAAAACAAATAGGCACATTATTATGGTGGAAATTAATATTGAACAGATTGCACAAGTATTCAATTTGAAATAAACTTTATTGAGTTTATTTACCTGTGTGTTGGATGTAGTGGAAGATTGTGTTTGCCCAATCGAGACTCTTAGCTATTCAATCAAGGCTCTATAGCCTTGGTGGAAGGCAATCTTCAGGTCCTCTTCTGTGGGCACTCTGCTGAAATCAAAGCCCTGCATTTTTGCATGTGATCATGAATTTTTCTTCTATGGTGTGATAAAACCAAAATTATTTGCAATTTATTATTTGGATGCAATATTTCATTTATTGATACTTACAAATCGTGCGGCTATTTTCATATAACCACCAGAGCCAAGTTTGTGTTGCCCATGTTTTTCTAGTCTTGCCTTTGTTGCCTTCGATGTGTCGGGAAGCCTATGAAAAATTTGAAATATGTTAGATTATGTAAAAAGAAAGAGTAATCAGTATATAATTAAATTGTTGATAGTATCGCATACCTTCCTTGTCCTGGTGGTATCTTTCCTTTCTTCTTTTCAGCCTTCTCCTTTCCATTTGACACCAAGTCCTTCCACTCCCTTTCCGGAATCATGGGGGGATGCTTGTACTTTTTGTTCTTCTCTAAATGTGACCTATATTGGTCCCTCACATACTTTAGATAGGTACCAGCTTTCTTAAGGACCTTCGTTCAGTTGAATTTTTTATCACCGAACAACACAACTAAACGGTTAATGAGCTCATCTTTTAAATCTTCATTTTGGGCATTCCACCATGTACGTATGGTGGGCCCAAAGAGCTCCAATGTAATATTACTTAGATGTTTATAAAAAACATCATTTCCTACAAAATGATCATGGGATCATTAGTCTATAAAGAGTGATCAATAAGTAAATTTCAATTGGATTATATATAATAATAATTAAAACATTTTAAAGTACCTGGGACCTTCTCTATCTTTATGGGAAAAAAATCCTCGGTCACCACAAATGTGACCGGCAATGTTCCAGTACTAGTAATACCGGAAGATCTAGGAAATGCTGCTAAAACATCACCAGTACTAGTGGCCTCTGTATCCACAGGCACTGACACATGTAGTGGCATGTGTTCACTGTCAGATGGTGCACTGCCGAATGCCTGCATGGTATGTGTTGCCGACATTTCAATCGACAATATAGGCACGGATGATGGGGTTGGATGATGTGTTGTATGCGTAGGAAGATCAAGATTGACTCTTATACTAACCCCTACTTCCTGAGCAACACTTGTAGTACCTTGATCATGGCCAGAAGCATGATGAGGACGCAAATAATCCTATAAAAACAACACATATTTTAGTTCATGACATAAAAGAGTACAAAATATAAAACCATGAATGAACTTATGTTATAATTAAAGATTTCATGACAACTTACTTGCAAGTTCTATGCTCTCTTAGACAATATTTTAACCCTTTCTCTTATCTCATCTATTTGAGGCACTATGAATACCAACTTAAGGATTTCTTCATTGAATTTTTTTGGGGCCTTCCTCATCATATCCACAGAGTTTACAGAAAATGCAATGTCATCATCGCATAATAGTGACTACACTTCCATATGGATGCTCTCTTGTACTGTTGGTGCCTTTCCCCGATCAACCATCTGCAACAAGAATATTATAAACATTATTGAAATTAACCCAATAAACTCATGAAAAAAACATAATAATAATTTTTTTTGCTCATATCTAATTTGTACAATTACAATGAGGTAAACTTGTTGGATAGAAGCACCTAAAGATGGATCGCGATCTGTACTCTGGGCTAGAGCCTTCCTCGTATGATGAATGTCCCATTGTGACAAAAATTAAATATAAAAAACATTACCGAAATGAAACCAATAGACTTATGAAAAAAAACATAATAATAAAATGGTATATTGGAGTCATTAATTGGAGGTTGGGTAAAATGGTATATAGTACATACCACCCCCATAGTAATTATCTTTGTATCTAAGCGATTCAAATTGTAATTGATTAGCAACTCTTCCCCTGTAGTTATTGATTTTATCACACATATGAATACACGATTTCCCTCTCGCACCTCGAATATACAATTGGGTTGCTTATTTGTTGACCCAAGTCATGTACTATTTATAAACCTTGCAATATTCCGTGATGCTTTTGGCCTCCCGTCAATGTACCTAGTCACTGCTTTATTTTGATCCTTATCTTTTAGTTGTATATAATTTGCTGATAGTGCATACCTATGCATACTTCATGTATATCAAACTAGCTGCATCCAATCTTTGTAACTGTAACAGGGTCCAACATACTCCATCAACTCAGTAACTTTTTTGTAACAGACCTTTATGCCATCCATGCAAAATAGGCCCAAACCATGTAATGATGACGGTGCTATGTGATATATCCTCTCATTGACACAAAGATCGGTGTTTATTGGAGGAAGTTCCTTGGGTACCCATTGTTTTCGTAGATGTTTGTACCTCAAGGGCACCTCGATGTTGCCTATGCTCTCATCATCATAAGAACATGACCCCCCTTCAGCAAGAAAAAATTCCATGCGTTTACGGAATTTTCTTCTAATCTTTTGACCTCTAGTTGATCTCCCTCTTTTAGACCTACTACATGTCTTGCTTTCCTCTTCTCTTCCTGAATTTCCCTTGTTTGAGGAAGACAAATTTGACAAATGCCTATTTGGTGGTACCTACACTCATAAGGATGTTGGATGAAGTTCTTTCATGGTGATGTGATCCGGAGGTGACATTATGATTAATCTATCATTTCATCGCTAGAATTTGACAGGTTATAAGGTAATCAAGTCTTGATAGATTGCAAGTTATTGTTACTACCATCCAAATGTGTCCATCACAAATCAAATCTACTTAACATTTTAACTCCCAAACTTTGTAACAAGTGTTAAATGTGACTATGGTCCACCAATTACACAACCAAGGCCTCAAATGTATTCTCTAATTGTAATCAAAGGAATTTTGCTCTTCATTCAAGTAAATAAACTTGAAGGGAAACACCACCAAGTGGTTTATTGGACACCTACATGACTAAAAATAGCAGCAAATTTACATTTAATTTCCATATGTCTAAGTGGTTAACAGGGAGGGACTGTGTACTAGGCCTGGTAAAGTCATCATAAGTTTATGCTTTGGCAATAAAAATTGTTTAAGTCATCTTAAATCCTCCTATGTCTAATTGTTAGGAGACTTTTGGTATGTTTTAAGGTAGGATGAGTGGTCGCATCAATGTTCTAAGAAACTTAAAGTTAAAAGAAGCTTTTTCAGTTTAAGGGGTTAGCACTTTATTTCATCTTTGCATATTGGTTTGATGCTTCAAACGATGAATTTTTTATCCCACTTCTATCATATTGTATTCCCATCCCATTACAATTGTTGGAGGAGTTGATACCAAAATTTCATAATAGATACCACGTTCTTGAAGCAATTTTCTGTGTTTTTACAATTTTTCTGAAGTTCTTTTATGTTGTATGGATCCATACAAGCTTGAAATTCTCTGAGATCATTGGTGTAGATAAATATACGTGTTCCCTTTCATTTTCATTTGTTTTGAAGTTCTCAATCATTTTTTTGTGGGATTAAACAATCAAATACAGGGACTGCCCTATTGTGCCTGTGTAAGGGTTTGAGGGCTAAATAGAAATGACATCCACCAATCCACCCATTGTCTTGGAACTATAACTCGGTGGATTGGTGTGCATCATGGTGGATTTGATGGAGTATACCATTATTGGAGAGTATAGTAGAATGTAGCAAAGGAATGTTGAGCTGCAAACTGAGGTAGACAGGTTGAAGTACAGACATGTGGGGGAGTCTTCTAGTGCTCCTAGAAAAGTATGATCAAATTCTTCTATTATGAAGAATTGGTCTATGTGCCTCTAGTAATCACTATAAAAATGTGAAAGACTAATCTATTTTATTTTTTCTATCTTATCTTATACCATTTTATGAGAATGGGGGGGCCAATGTACGAGAAGATCTTTGGAAACTAGCATGAAAATTGCAGTTTAAAGAGAATGGGGGTGCCAAACTTATAGTACTCATTTTCCCTTGGTCGTCAATTTTCTCTAAGTGCCCTCAACCTCGTCCTCGGCGCTGGTATTGACCTTGTTTTAGCTCCAAACTCTTCGTCGACACTGGTATTGACCTTGTTTTCACTCCTCCAAACTCTTCCTCAGTGCTGGTATTGACCTTTCACTTGTCCAATTTGATGAGCTACATAATTTGAATCTCCTTGCCAAAGAAAGGGGCTTCATAATTTAATATGATAATTTTTCTCAGCTCTAGAAATGATATGTTTCCTTAAAGAGGAAGGAGAAACCTAAAAGGTAAAAGAGATGCTTAGGAATTTCAACACTTCCTTATGATCAACCCCCTTCTATCCATAGGAATTGAACAAATTGGGCTTGGCTAAGAATGATTTCCTATAACATTGAGTTTTATGCCACTATATATTTGACCTTAAAGCTTTCCAGAAAATATCTAGGCATTGAATATCCTAAATAATGTCACGTTTGTCCTCCAAGAGAGTGAGAAACGAGTCATTAGAAAAATGACCATTGAATAGTTGGGCTATAGAGTTACGAAAAGTAGCACCTTTAATAAGGTTCCATGAAATACTATTAGCCAAAGGATATCCAAAGGCTTCCATAAAAAAACACACATAAAGTAGGAGTTAAGGGGAAAACATGAAAAATTGAATGAAAACACCCAACACCCTCCGTTAAGTTTTACATTCCTCACAATAAAACATGTTGATTGAAACAAACAAATATATATAGTCTAAGCTAACATGATTTTACTTTTCTTTAAGTTCTCCCTCAAGAACATCATTGGCTCGAGTTATACAAGTCCACACTATGTGATCCTTTTTCTTACAATAATAACATTCATTTTTATTTTTTAATTATTATTACCTCATGAGTATAATACATTCTCATGTTGAGAATCAAATTTTAAACCTTTTCCATTGTTCTTTATTCTTCTCTTAATAGGGCCAAAATCACATCTTCTTGTGTTTGAGAAGTTATCGAACGACTGCCTTCAAAAGGCTGATGTAATCTCCATCTCAACACCAAGGGCCCACCACATTATGCATCGCCAAGGAAAGACACGTGGCGCTCACCCGTGATATCGCAATCAATAAACACCTTGCATCTTTGTATCATGTGAGGGTGGGCAACCATTGATCTCCACCATCGACAATCGTGTTCATTCATAGTAGTCACCAGCACTGAATACATAACCATCAAGCAACTTTTCATCAAGATTATAACATCACCGCCGATTTTGAGCACGTGCATCTCAGAGCCGCTTTAGTAATCTGTCATATAATGTATTAAAACTTGACATAAATATTAAAGCACTTTGATTAATATTAATATTATAATATTAATATATTATATAACAATATTATATTACATTATATGAATTATAATGATATATTTGATATATTAAGATTATATATAATCTATAGATTAATAGTAATTATATTAGATTATTAATATTATTGGTATATTATTAATAATATTAATATTGTATTAGATTAATAATAATTATAATATTGTTAAATCATTAATTATATTACAAATGAACACTGCTTTCAAATTCTTAGCTTTGAATGAATGGTTGAAGCACCAATGTTGAATGTTGCAACTCCAGTAGGCGTGAATAGAAGTAGAGGAGATTGTTTGAGAGAAGAATTTTTTCTAGTGCTAGGTTATGTGTTAGGTTATATAGGGTTAGGTTATATAGTGTTTGAGCCTAGCCTCAAACACTACAATTAGGTTTAGGTTATGTTTTTTCTTTAGGGTTAGGTTTATGGTTATGGTTAGAGTTTAGGGTAATCCAAATCATAACCTAACCCTTTTTCTTGAAACCTTAACCTTGACCCTAACCCTCACCTTTATCCCATCTTTATAACCCTAACCACAACCAAAACTCTAACCCCAACCCTAACCCTAAATATTTTTTATTTTATTAATTAGTTGCATTCACTCTAATAACCCTAAACCTATCCCTAAACTTAACCCTAGCCCTATCCCTGGCCCTAATCCTAACCCCAACTCTAAGCCAAATATAAAAACAACCCTTAATCATAACAATAACCATAAAACTTAATTCTAGATATAACCCTAATACTATAATCCCTAATTGTAATCCTAAACCCTAACCCTAACTTCATATCTAATCCCAACCATAACCAAAACTCTAAATCTAACCCTAACCATAAAACATAAACCCTAATCTAACCCTAATTCTAACATTATTTTTCCTAACCCTAACCCTAACTCTAAACCTAACACTAACCCAAACAATAAATCCTAACCCTAATTAAATACCCAATCATAACCCTAAATTGTAACATGATCCTTTGAATTGGATACTACATAAAAAATTGTGTTGCAATCATTGCTTCCATTGTTGGCATTTTTACATTGGGATGCATATATTTTTAAAATCAACAAAATCTTTTAATGTCTTGCCAAAATTAATATTATTAATTGTAATATCAAACTTATAAACATGTATGCAAAATAAGAACATAAATAAGAAATATATGGTAATATTTTCTTCAAAAAACAAAGTGATGTGGACTACAAGGACTATAAGATATCCACAAAAGAGATCTACATTGAAAATATTGTAGGGAAATTCAAGAAAATACAATTGGTAGATGCAAAGCCAAATAAATGTGAAATTGTGTACTATAATGATTTTAGAATATACACATAATGGATTTGTTGAAAAGGTTTTAGAAACTTTCAAACAAATGCAATTGGTAGATGCAAAGAAAAATTCCACAACCTTCACCAAAATCCTTATTGGTTTCCTTAATATGGAAGATTTGGAACAAGGTATAGACATCCATCAAAGCATAATATGGAGATGAATTTTTTCAAATGTTGTGGTTGTAGATGCCCTTTTAAAATTTATACAGAATGTGGAAGATAGAAAAAGCTTGTGAACTATTTGACAAAATGTCTCAAAGAATTGTAATCTCTCAATTTATTTTAGTGTCTATTTTGTTATACCCCATGTCCCAAATCGGGTATAACATAATAGACACTAAAACAAATTGATAGATTGTTATGAGGGCAGTGATGAGACTTTTCTAATTAGAGTGTATTCCATGAGATTACAATTATTCGAGGCATTGTGTCAAATAGTTCATGAGCTTTGTTTATCTGCCCACATTTTGCATAGATTTCAAAAGGGCATCTACAACCACAAGATTTGAGAAAATTCATCTTCATATTATGTTTTCCTTATGATTGGTTGAATCTTATACTAAATTAATATGTTCAATTTATGTTTCCTACTTGATCTAACTATCCACAAATGGAAATTTAACAGTGGAAAGATACGATCCTACTTTGGTATAAATTGTATATGCAATATCAAGGTATGAATTAATATGTTCAATTAAGAGATGTTAAATGAAATGAATAAAACTAATGTAATGTAAATAAGGGAGACCAATATCTTATTGGGTAAAACGGAGTCAAATGAAAGCCTTTAATGAATGGTTTCTATCTAGCAGGTCCTCTAATTGTTTTGCATATAACTATGAGTTTACAACTGGTATAAACATGCAAGAGTGTAATTGATAAACCCTACTTAAGGCAGAATATCAAATCTAATTATCTGATTCTTCTTACTGATCCAAATGGCATTCCTAGATTACTGTAATTTATTGAAAAGAATTATAATTCTTCTTTAAAGAATCCAATAAACCAAATCACACAGAAACAACAAATGTGTACTGATAAATCGAATATATACATGATACTTCAATTTAAACAACCAAGAAACATCAGATTGGAGACAATCAAATAATCGCAAGAATCCAACAAACAATTGATACCAGAATGAAGCCACTAAATCAACAGTCTTTCATTATCTCCTTCAAAATTCATACATGCAACATAGTCTCCTTGAATGTCATCATTTCTGAAAATTTAATGCTTATAGTAGTCTATCCTATTCTAATTCTATCTTCTACCCCTTTACATTTATCCAACAACGGATACTTATACATCAGTTTGCAAAAGGACGTGCCTTTTCAAAAAGGTTTAAAGCATAAAAGGTTTAACAAATCCAATATTAACTAATTTATGTTAAGCCACAAATGGACTGCAGACATATGCTCCGTATAATCCTGGCGCTCATGAGTGTCGACATCTCCCAACGCATCGTGGATCACAATCTCCATCATTATCATTCACTCATTTTGCTCACATGCTGCATCCAATATCACATCTTTCGCAGTGGATATCTCCAACATCCCTTGGAGTATTGTTTCGCACTCACTTTTCCATGTAGTCACTTCCTTCATTTTCCCTTCATCATCACATAACTTGGTCAATCTATCTTTGGCAGCCTCTGTCAATCCTTGCATATCCCCTTGTAACTCCTCAAAGAAATCCCTGTGCCTACCCATAATACAATTGGCATTTTCAATCTCTTCATTACTAGGAGTGTCCTGCTGCTCCAATTCCTCAATTCTTTCCTAAATTCTGCTACCCACTCTCCTGTGTTCCTTTATTGCATCTACGTACTGTGAATGTTTTCCCCAGAGTTTATTTAACCAAGTCGTTAAAATAACCTGCCTTTTTTTAATTATTGCAGCAAAAGCATCCATTCTCCCTTGAGAGTATGTAGTTGACCCTTCCCAACGGTCTTTTTTCTATGAACTCTCACCTTGAGTGAGCATCCTTGTTGGTTTTGTTACAACACCTACCAAGTCTTTCAAGCGTTCATTCTCTCTCAACATCCTCTCATTATTGGTTTTGTACATCTCCCTTTCCCTTATCAATGCTTGGATTTGGGCTTTATTCAACTTGGCTATATTTATCCCAATATTAGCAGTCGCTACAGGATCAACCTCCCCAACCTTCAGGGTCATGACATTTCTGAATGCCTTTTCAATATCAATAACAATTGATTTATTATGAGGAGGATACAAGGCCCAAATAATCAATGTTTCATCATCAAGATTGTATCTTGATCCTGTGTATACCTTCATCACCTTCTCTATACTAAGCTTGTGGGTAGCATTGTTATCTTTTAAGAAACTATCAAAAACTAATGCAAAATTCATATCCAAACCTGGAAAAATCATAACACCTACCTTTTCAAGAAGCTCCCTCCCCTTTTTAGGGGTCATGTCAATCATCTCTTTGTCTACTTCATCCTTTAAGCTTTTTAACAGTTGATCCTCATTCCCTGGAGTGACATTGTCAACCTATCCCCTTATCTCTTTCCCTTTTTGCTTATATAAAAATGTCTTAAACCTACGAGGTCTTTATAAATTCATCATCTGATATGAAAGACCTATAGTCTTCATGTCTTGTATCTACATCCATGGTTTCCTCAACATCTGTTTCTCTGGCAACATAGGCATAGTCCCGAGTCTTCATTCTTGAAACTTTCCCAGATGAGCTTTGTGGCCTATCTATTTATGAAATCCCCTTAATGGAGGATAACAAATCAGCATCCACCAACTCCTAATTATGTTTTTCAATCACAATTTCAGCTTTCTCTACCTCCAGGTTTCTGATTATGTCATCAGATTTAAAGGGCACATGATGGTACCCTCTGAAATTTATTTTTTGTCTGGCAGAGTGGATATACCCTTCTAGATCAAAGTTCTTTCTAACCGGTGCTCTTCTCATGTTTTAGTGCAATAATTTGTCTAGAATCAAATCATAAACTTCCTTGGCTAATACAATGAAATCACTAAAACATAATGTACTAGGCATAAAATCCTATTTCCCATATGAACTTAAGTTCATAACACTGGAGTAATCCATTTTCCTAACAATTTCTAGGTGTGCAATTCTATCCGGGACAGTTCTGGGCAGAATGAAAGGTGTATCCTCAAAGCCATAAACCCTAATCATTGTGGCATACTCTAAGCAATACCAATCCCCCCAGTTGTGGTTAATTGTTCCATTGTAATCTCTAGGTCTAAGAAACCTTTTTACTTCTTCAAATAAAGAATAATCACAAGGATGGTTAAAAAATCTATACAAGGGTTTCACAAAGAATTCTTCAAAATGCAAGAAATTTGAATTGGCAAACCTGTTGTCCCAAACATCAGTCCATAATTGAATAGGAAATGGCCTACCTTCCTTGTCGGATTGTGAAATCCTCAACTCCTCGGGCCATAAACCTAACTCTTGTCCAAAATACAACACTAAGTGCATTAGCAGTGAGTAATTTCTGAGATGGAGAATAGAAGCACCACTCTTTATCGCCATAAAACCTGCATCCAACTCCTTAAAAACATGTGCAACATAGTCAAATGATCTGGAATTGTGATACTGAATTTCTACAACAATCACCATGGGCACAACCGCCATATGCTTAGGTACCTCCATCCCTAATACCTGTCCCACTGAGTAGTAAGTATATTTTAGATAAGGTTCGAAGAGGTCTACATGAAAGGGTGGCCCCTCATTGTCTTCCATTGGAGTAGGTTTTCCATGACACCTAATTATGTGCAGAGGTAACCTCCACCCTTTATAAATGGTGTCCATCCTTTTGAACTCACTATTGAGCTCTTCAGTCACTACTTTCTCACTGCATATTCCCTCCATTCTGAAAACCTCAGCAATTGCGTTCTCAGATACATGTATCAATGGATTCCCTGACAAATCACATATAGCTTTGTTTTTCGAATCATAGTGTCCGGCCAACAATTTTACTAGTTCGATGTTAATAAAAACATTAGGGCACACTAATTTCCCTAAATTGAGCCTCCATGGATTGCATACTGGCTCAAAGCAATTTCTCCTGTGGTAATGGAAATTGAATAACTCATAGCCTCTAATTGGAGTCCAAACATCACCTATAAATTTGCATTTGTCGTCCAATTTGTCAACTTCCACTTTAAGCTGTGCAGGACACCTAGCTCTAGGTCCAGAACCAGGTAACTGGTCTATGAGGTCTTGATTTAGCTTCCTTTCAGTACCTTCTGGTTGCAACTCAGTCTTTTGCTTTTTTGCTTTTGATTGGCTTCCCTCCCCGGGTTTTCTTCCCTTTAGTTTTCCTGAACCAGTGCCTTCCATAATTCAAATTTTTACAAATTCTGAGAGGACGAGAAACTTACTGTAACTTTCTTGCAAACTCAAGCCAGGTGAATGCCTTAATTGCTCTGCTGGTTCCCTTGCTCTACTTCGCTTTGAATTCTGTGACACAATGATTTAAATTCATCATACCCTGATATGCAAAATCTCCTACGCTTTGTGGCGCCATTAATTTCTTTACTGAGACATGAATGCTGCAAGTTTTTTTTTTCAAAATTCTCGCTGTCACATCAGGGCTTATATCGGCAAAAAATTTTAAATCTCTAGCCAATCTGCCTGTTCAACCTTCACCCATCCGCCGAGATGTCTTGCAGTTTCTCCGACATCACAAGTCTCCCCCATAGTTTCTTTCCTTTTGCTTTTTATATCGCCATGAATTTCACCGAAACAACTATCGCTCAGACTTAATGAATCGGGCCAATGGTTCTTTGCTTTACTCCAAAAGCACTTTGTCTCACCGAGATGTTTACTTTATCGACTTATGTCACCGAGACCAAGCAATTTGTTCTGCCGACATAATAATACTCGCTGTGATGTCTCTTAGATCTCCCTGCGGTGACATGTCTCACCGATACGCCTCTTCTTCAGCAGGACAACGAGCATCGTCTTCTTGATACCCTTTATCTCCGCATGCTCAATTCTGTCGATGTAACTCGAGGGGTTGGTAAGACTTTTATGAACTCTTCTCGACATCGTTTGTCTTACCGATTGAGTCCTCCTTTTTCTTTATCGGCAAGACCAATAGCGCTTCGGCCAGTGTTTTGAAATCTCTCTCCAATGACCAAAGTCTCTCTGATAGAATCTACTTTTCTCCAATCGGCAAAAGGTAACTTAGCTCGATATGACCTCACACCGTCACACCGATACCTTTTATCTTGCCAATAAGTAATACAAACCCACATTCTCCTAGTGTATAACTTTATCGGTATGACCCGTCTGATGTCTCGCCAATATATTGAAGATATGTATATTATCATCAATGAGACCTACATCAACTTATACCGATATTTTCATATGTTAAAGATTTAATGCCATATGAATTTTATAGGGATTTATGACAAAATTTTAAAATGGATTTAGGTAAAAGATGTTATGTGAGGATTTTTATGTCTGTATTATGAACCTTTTGGGAGACTAATAGTCATGAAGGGTGAATGAAATTGCCAAAATTTCACACTTCCAATAGAGACCATGTGCATTGTCTTCTCGACACCCTTTATCTTCGTATGCTCAGCTATGTCGATGTAACCCGAGGGGTTGGTAAGACTTTCCGAATTCTCACCGAGTGAGTCCTCCCCTAGCTTTATCGGCAAGACTAATAACGCTTTGGGCAGTGTGTTAAAATCTCTCCAATGACCAAAGTCTCTCTGATAGACTTTACGTTACTCCAATCGGCAAAAAGGTAATTTATCTTGATGTGACCTTACATCGTCACGCCTATACTTTTTGTCTTGTCGATAAGATATACAAACCCACATTCTCTCTGTGTATAACTTGATCGGTGTGACCCTTCTGATGTCTTGCCGATACATTTAGGATATGTATATTATCATCGATGAAACCTGCATCAACTTATGCTGATATTTTCATATGCTAAGATTTTAATGTCAAATGAAATTTATGGGGTGTTATGGCACAATTTTAAATCAGATTTTGGTAAAAAATGCTATGTGAGGATTTTTATGTCTGCATTATGAATCTTTTTTGGGAGACTAATAATCATGAAGAAATAATGAATTTGTCAAAATTTCACAGTTCCAACAACATGAAGGTTTGATGTTTCATGATAGTACTAGCATTTGAGTTATAATGATATATTTAGAGCTCATGGCTCTCCTTTGTATAATCATATCACAATTTTGAATAATATAATCAAGGGTTATGGTGTTCATCTCACTGTTATGGTGTGTATGAATTCCATTTTTGCTTTAATTCAAAGAGTTAATTAAAATGCTTGGATGGAGTCATAGATGGATATGTTTGTAAAGGGATTTGAGAAGAAGTATTGAGTTAGGATAGAAATTGACACTGTTGTAATGCAATATTGGCAGATATCTTATATGTTATGTGTTTGAACCTGTTATGGAAATCTAAATATTTATGAATTCGACTCCCCAATAGTATATGGCATTGGCCTAAATCATATGTGTTTGTAAGGTTCTGTGTTTGTTTGTCTTTTACGCTTCATGGCACCATTAATGTCTTTAACGAGACATGAATGCTGCAAGTTTTTTCAAAATTCTCACTGTCACATCAAGGATCACATCGGTAAGACATTTCAAACCTCTGGCCGATCCACCTGTTCAATGTTAACCCATCCGCTAAGACGTCTTGCAGTATCCCCGACATCACAAGTCTCCCCGATAGTTTCTTTCTTTTTGCTTTTTTATCACCATGACCTTCACTGAAACAACTATCGCCCAGACTTAATGAATCAAGCCAACAGTTCTTCACCTTACTCCGAAATCTTTTCATCTCACCGAGATGCTCACTTTATTGAATTATGTCCCCGAGACCAAGTATTTGTTTTGCCGAAAAAACGATACTCGCCATGATGTCTCATAGATCTCCCTGCGGTGACATGTCTCACCGATACACTTTTTCTTTGGCGAGACCATGCACATCGTCTTCTCGACACCCTTTATCTTCGTATGCTCAATTCTTTCAGTGTAACCCAAGGGGTCGGTAAGACTTTCCAAATTCTCCCCGGCATCGTTTGTCTCACCGAGTGAGTCCTCCCCTTGCTTTATCGGAAAGACTAATAATGCTTTGGGCAGTGTTTTAAAATCTCTCTCCGATGACCAAAGTCTCTCCGATAGACTTTACGTTACTCCAATCGACAAAAGGTAATTTCATTCGATGTGACCTTACATCATCATGCCGATACTTTTTGTCTTGCCGATAAGATATACAAACCCGCATTCTCTTTGTGTATAACTTGATCAGTGTGACCCTTCTAATGTCTTGCCGATACATTTAGGATATGTATATTATCATTGATGAGACCTGCATCAACTTATGCCGATATTTTCATATGTTAAGATTTTAATGTCAGATGAAATTTATGGGGCGTTATGGCACAATTTTAAATCGGATTTTGGTAAAAAATGCTATGTGAGGATTTTTATGTCTACATTATGAATCTTTTTTGGGAGACTAATAATCATGAAGAAATAATGAATTTGTCAAAATTTCACAGTTCCAATAGCATGAAGGTTTGATGTTTCATGACAATACTAGCATTTGAGTTATAATGATATATTTAGAGCTCATGGCTCTCCTTTGTATAAACATATCACAATTTTGAATAATATAATCAAGGGTTATGGCGTTCATCTCACTGTTATGGTGTGTATGATTTCCATTTTTTCTTTAATTCAAAGAGTTAATTAAAATGCTTGGATGGAGTCATAGATGGATATGCTTGTAAAGGGATTTGAGAAGAAGTATTGAGTTATGATAGAAATTGACACTGTTGTAATGCAATATTGGCAGATATCTTATATGTTATGTGTTTGAACCTATTATGGAAATCTAAATATTTGTGAATTCGACTCCCCAATAGTATATGGCATTGGCCTAAATCGTATGTGTTTGTAAGGTTCTGTGTATGTTTGTCTTAGCTTAGAGCTTGCTGCCAAATTGCAAATTAAATGACTATCTTAAGTGGTGAAATGTTGTTGTAATCATCTCATGCTCCAAGTAGTTGATACTATTGATGAAGGGGCAATTCAGTTCAGTATTATCCTATTTTGTTGAGATATTAAATGGGATTATCTGTTAATTGTTAATGATTGTTTATAAATTCAGTGCAGAGATTGTAAACACATTGAGGGATCACCCTCTCGGGACTTGCAGAGCCCAAAGTCTAGGAGGTCTTTTAAAATCCTCCTCAGTTGGTCCAAGTCCTTCGAGCTGCCCTTGATTGGAATTGGCAATTCCATAGGTAGATTAGGAGATAAACTTGGTTCACATTAAAAAACCACCAATAGCCTAAATGAGACATAGCTGATGCGGTTGCATTCAATGCTATCTTACAGTCCAAGCACCCTATATAAAACAGTGAAGAAGAGGTTAAGGTAGCTCTGTAGGACTCTGCCTTCAGTGAGGAGTATGAAACTATGGCCATATGGGCATTGGCACCCCAGGGCAGAAAGCCAAATGTAACTAATATTAGCCCACACCTAAGGGGAGGGCTAATCATCAAGAGAGCTTCTGATATTTATATCTGTTTCATAATGTAAAACAGATATAGGTGAATAGGAGAAAGATACAGTAGATAGTTTGCAAGGAAACTTTCCTTTAAAAGACTCACATGCATGTATGAATTTTGATGAAGTTAATGAAGATGTCTGAACTTGTGGCTTAATCTTGGTATTAGCTGTTTGTGGAATTATACAGTTATCTGGTTGTCTCCATTTTGATGCTTTTCTATTGTTTAAATTGATATATCAAGCATATATATATATTTAGTTTACCGATACATATTTGTTGTATTTGTGTGATGTGATTATTTGGTTCTTTCAAGTAAAGATTAAACCCTTCTAGTCAATCACAGTAACTGAAGAGTATTAATTGGATCAATAAGAAGAATCACATAACTAGGATTGTCATTCTATCTCAAGTAGAGTTTGTCAGTCATTTACTTGCACATTTATACAAGTTATAAACTACATCTGTGTGCCAAACACTTTGAATTATTGCCATCATAGATTACACTTTTATAGATCTTCATTAGACTCCATACACCCAACAAGGTAGTGGTCTCACGCTTTCATCTTTCGGTTTATCCATTTTATTTTCTACATCTGTTAACTGAACATATTCTAATATAATTCAAATATAATTAAAATTAAAAAAATCATAAATTAATTATGTAACCACATAAGTCAAATATAATTCTATCAAGAAACTAATATCAAATAGTTAATACAATCACATAACTCATACATTTCAATGTCATTGATCTTCTTCTTCATCCAACTCTTTGTCTGTATCATCCGATCTAGATTCAACATTGTAAGGATTGGTCATATCATCATCATCATCATTGATATCAGTTTTGATAATGTCATCATCCACAAGGATATCATCTTCATGAACATTAACTCCTACATCATCATGATCTAGTTCCTCCTCTTCGACATCTTCGTCAGGCACATCATCAACTAACTGTTGATCCTGATCATCATCTACACCATCTTCTATTTCTTCAGTATCTTCTTCTTCCACCACATTATACTTTACTGGCCTTCCTCTTGGATCATGTCTAACAACATATGACCAACCCGCTTTACCTGGAACCTCTGAGTAAAATACCTGCTCACATTGGTTTGGAAGAACATAGGGCTCATTTCCAACTCACTCAAAATACCTTGTATTAACCATGGTAAATCCATTATCATGTTCAATAACAGTTCTCTCGAGATCATTTTCATTCAATCGTAGTCTATACCATAGGATGACAAACATAACTAATTTGAAGAACTTAAAGTCACACTCAAGTATATCATCCAAAATCCCATAGTTTTGATTTTCTGAGACTTCTGGATGTATGTCGCTTCTAGATGAAACATTAGTCACCTGGAAGACTGCAGTTATCCCAGAATCACAAGTTTTCTTCGTGTCATCCAACTTTTTGATTCAAAATTTACGACCATTGCACCACATAGCCTTGTGGTGTTTCACCTGAAATATGTCAAACATGTAAAACTTATTGCAATATCGTCAGTTGATAAACATATTTATTCTTGGCCAAATGTATGCAAAGAAAAAAATATCAACATATATACATCAATATAATTGAAAATAATTAAATAATATGGGTGATTAATATATTTATACATACCTGTTTATCTCTTAAACCATATGCTAAATCAATTTCCCTTGGTGTAACATTGGAATCTCCATTACGATGAGCTTCTTTAACCAATGAAGCCACACCTTCCCATGTTAATGCGCGACTAGATTATTGACATTGTTCAATCCATACCATCATCCAATCAAGATTGTTTTCGATGTACAAATGTAGTGCATCCCACTCTCGATCAACTGTATCAAAAAAAATTAAAATTCACAAACAACGTATAATTAGTTAATTACCACGGTATACGACCTTAATTTAGAATTGATGAATATTAAAGATTAATAATTAAATAAGTACAATATACATAAAAACCAAATGTAAAATGTATTCTAATTAATCTCCATGACCATCTTATAATTACCTGTCACTTTCCTCAATCTACCTTTCCTCATCAGGTACTCCCCTTCGAATTTGTTAATGGAAATGGGATCCCAAATGCGATCTATATGGATCTTTGCTGCAAAATTAGGAAGATATTTGGTAATGTACACCATGGTCTGGTATACCATGTATCCCTCCACCATAGAACCCTCGAGATGTTCTCTTTGTGTAACCAAAGCCTTCAAAAATTTCAAGTGCCTCTCAACCATCCACATTGACCTTATGTGTACAGGTCCACACAATTCAATCTCCTCAACTTGGTGTATGAGGTAGTGTTCTTGTGCATTGAAAAATGTTGAAGGTAGACACTTTTGCATTTCACACATTAGATGAGGAATTTTTCTCTTCCAATAATTTATATCTTCTTTATGGATTGTCTTAGATGATAGCCATCTACAAGTGATTCAAGGCACAAATATATTAACGAGATTTAACAAAAATATACAACGAATTGAAAAAATATCGCTACTTACCTCATGTATTTTCCAAGATCATATATAACTTGCTTGACATTGTTGTCGAAGTTGTCTAGGAGAGATAGAGGTAGAATGTACTGCAACAATTATAAAATGATCTTTTCATTATTTTCCCAAAATTTGTAAACATAATACACTGAAAAGTACATGCAGTATACAAATATATATATAATATACCAAAATAATTACCTTAATGAAGGTATGCCAATCATGCGTTTTCATTCCTGACCCAAATTCACCTTTCTTTGTTATGATATTGTTTATGTTCGCAGAAAATCCTATGGGAAATCTAATTTTTCATATGACTTCTTTTATAGCATTGCTTTGCTATTCCATTAATAACCAAGGAAGGGCACTTATATTAATTTGGTCTCCATCACTATTTAATTGAATGACATTTTTCATTGCATGATTGGCTTCCTGAATGTCACTACAAATTTTGACAATTTTTTCTTTGTCATGCTTTCCATCCAATATTTTCCATAATGTTTCTGTCATATTCTTTCCAATATGCGTTGTATTAAACAAATGCACAATTTGTAGCTGCTCATAGTAGGGTAGCCTACTAAATTGTCTAGGATAACTTTTCAGTCCCTGTGGAAGCCGACCATTAATGCCTTGACGACCTTCATGAAGCATATAAGTTAAACAAATTAACAATGACAATCATTTTTAATTACAGCATGAGTAAAGACAACACAATATAAAAATATAAATTCAAAACATATCATATATGATAGATAAACAATTTGATCCGATGTATAACCTTGACGATTAATTCTATTATATTCCAACTTCCATAGGCGAGGTGTCATTCTTCGTGGTTTTGATGTAGTCTCTTCTTTCCCATTGAAAAGATGTTTTTCAGTAGTTTGATACTTATGATTTCTATGGAGGAAGTGCCTATACTCATCAAACACCTGCTTTCCTAAACTTGTTGAACGACGAGATTTCATCTTTGGACCAGAAATTGGACATGCAAATTTTCCCTTTGTTTGAAGACCTGCAAATTATCATATATAATTGGATTAAATATGTCAATTTTTATAATTATATATAACGAATAGATTATTTTAAAAAAATGCATGATATCTACTTCATAAAATTAAATATCGTTAAATTCATGCAGTCGAACGTTATAACATACCAGAAAAATGTGTTAGCCCTGGGGCATCATGAATTGTCCATACAAACATTGCATGGAATTCAAATTGTCTTTGTCCTATTGGTCTAGATACATCATACATAGTCACGCCATTCTATAAATTTAGTAACTCGTCGATAAGAGGCTCAATATATACATTCATATCTTTAACTTGGTACTTACCTAGTTGAATGAACATAAACATTACATAATTATTATAACCATTTTACTGCAATATATATAAATTCATGTACATTACTATTAAATGAAAAAACATATAAGTCATTATGCAACAAATAATACAAATAAGATGCTACTACGTTAAAGAAAATTGATGTAAACAAATACCTGGAACAATCATTGCCAACATTATGTGCTCCCTCTTTATTGACATCCATGGAGGAATGTTATTGTTGATAACAAAAATAGGCCACACCGAGTAAATAGATCTCAGCTCTCCAAATGGATTGACACCTGTCCACTGCCAATGAAAGCCTGAGATTACGAGGTTCTTCTTTAAAGTGTGGCCATTTTTCCTCCATGTCCCTAAATGCAGAACCATCTACAGGCATTCGAAGAATGTCATCTCCACTTCTATTTCATGCATGGTAATCCATAAATTGCGCTAAGCTTTCGCACCTAAATAATTGTTGCATACGTGGAATAATGGGAATATAACGAAGAACCTTGTGAGGCACCTTTTTTGTTAGTTGATCTGTTCGATATCTACTGATATGACATTCTAGGCATTCTGTTGCAAATTCATGTTGTTTATGATGTATAATATGATCATTGGGACATGCATCTATTGCTTGATACTCCATTCCAATATCTTTCATAATGCCAGATAAATCTCAGTATGAGCGAGGTAAAATATTTGATGGTGGTAACAAAAATTCACCAATCAATCTACAACAAAAAATAATTTCTTAATATAAAGAATATTAATGGTACATACTTCATCCTTTATTTACTAGCGATGAACTAACAACAATTAAAATGGATGAAAAAAAATGACATATATGACATACCTTAACATCCTGTGAGATTGCTATGTTGGATAAACCATTCATAACCTTCAAGTTCACCAGCAACAATACAACAGAGAGAAGAGTTGTTTGGGAGCCTTCATAAAGGGGCTCGTATGCCTTCTCAAGTACAGGTAAATCATGAACATCATCAAAGTCATCTCGATCAACATGATCAGTTGTGCCACTACATGTGTCATGGATCAATGTATTTGTACCATCATCTTCAATTGTGTTTTCTAGCGCATGATCATCTTCTTCCATAGGATCATTAACTTCATCTTCGATATTCATAGCTCCATGTTCCTCCGCTTGCAAAACCACATTCTTCGGGCTGTGATAATCCATATCATGTGCCCTAGGGCGCCCCACCTTTATAATAATGATAGACACAAATAAACCATGATCATGATCAAGTGATTTTTTATATATATATCAAATGTTAAAACAATATAAACATTTACAAATTCAATCAATATAAACACATATAATAAACAACTTACCAATGGACGATAACCATGCCCCCTTCAACGTGACCATGTTGCCTACAATGTTTCTCAGCTGTTGTGATTAAAAGTCTTCTCGTCTTTAAGCCCTTGCAATTATTGCAAGGACAATAACATTTCCCATCACCCTTTCTTTTCAATCTAGCCCACAATCTATCAAGTGACTCTTCATTTTGTTCTGGACTAATATTATCTGGCATGATTTTTCTTTACCAAGCTTGAATATTTAGATCTTCAAAAAATATCAAACTCACACTCCAATAATTTTTAATCATACACAAGTAACAATATATAATAATTATGATATTTTACACCAAAAAATTTTGGCATGCAACCACCCCTGCAAAAGAGAAGATAGTCTGAAGTTAATGACCCCAAAAAACACTTTAAAATGCTAATTCTAGAAATGATTAAATTTTGATTTTACTATGATTTCCAACTGTTAGACTCCTAAAATCAGAATATTGAACTTGCACAACAAAATCTGGAGATAAAATTTTCAAAATGCAGCTAATAGGCCTCAACAAGTAAGGCCTACTCAAGAACTTTGTGAAGTCACTGCAAGGTTTCCAGGCCTTACCTAATGATTTCAGCAGGAGGATTAAAGAGTTGGTAAAGAGTTTTGATGACTGGAGTGACACATCTTTACCAGATATTGTAGATGCCCAAGGAAATGTTAGATCACTGCAGCAATGGCAGGACAGGGTAGATGAAATCATCAATGCACAAATCAAATTGATTTGTGATGACTCAGATTATGACATGTTGATGAGTAGTATGGATAAAATCATTAACACTAGCACATTTTTGGAATCTTTTGAAAGGGAGGCGAATCAAGTAGTAGTAAAGTATACACCTTACAGTGCCAAGGTAAATGAGGTGGTAAATTTTAATTGGCCAACGGATGAGGAATATCAAGGATGGGTAGAAAAGTACTTAACTGAACAAGAATAGGACAGAGTCTACAACGGCAGTTAACAGCTCAACGGTTATGGTTATAACAAATTTTGGCTATGTCTTGGTGGCAGTTTTGGTGCAAGTTTTCAAAGTTTGGCAAATGCAACAGTTATTCTCTAGTGGACGGGATGAACAAGAAGATTCTCCAGAGACTCAACTGTTGTAACCAATTTTTGAAATGTCATAAGGCGGTCCAAGTGACCAGTGACAGGTGTATTTCTGGTCTGATGCTTGTTGCTCCTTCATTTTCCCTATAAGAAGGATTTCAGGACCAAAAATACGGGTTAGCAAGTTAGATATCTTTAGGTCGAGTCTAACTGAAGTTGCAGAGCGAATTTGTAAAGAGCCTGATATTATAGTGAAGATACTATTCTTAGGTTTGGTGTCATTCTGTTGTAGGTTTTAGTTTCATGGGTACTTAATTTTCAAGACAGTACTAGCATCTGAATGAAAATTACTCATTTCAAGGTCATGTATCTCCATTGTATGAATATATTATTATCTTGAATAAAATGATCAAGGGTTATTCTGTTCATCTCACTGTTATGGTGTGTGTAATTCTCATTTTGGCTTTAATTCAAGGAATTAATTAAAATGCTTGAGTGAGGTTATAGGTGACTATGTTCATATAAGGATTTGATAAGTAGTATTGGGTTAGAATATAGATTGATGGTATTGTAAGGCAGTATTATTTGAGATTTTATATGCTATGTGTCTAGAAGATAAACTTGGTTACAGTAAAAAACAACCAACACCTTTGATATTATCTAGCTATGGCTCCCAAATCTATTGAAAATTGATCATTAGGGTTAAAATTGAAACCTTGCAAATATAATATTTGTCCAAATCCATCAATAATTTTCCATCAATTATAAACAATTCCCTTATAAAGAATTTGTGAAGTCAGGTCTAAAATCTGGAAATGAAATTCTAAAAATGCACAAGACTAAAAATGAAATCTGATGAGATGTTGCTTTAAAATATGATTTTCAAACCTGGAAGTACAAATCTGACTTCACAAATGAATTCTGGAAAAAGACAATGACTACCCTCAATGTGGCGATATCTTCTTGAGTTTCTTCTGATTTTCCCCAAGAAAATCGTCGAGCAAAACACTGTCGCAATAAATAGTCGAGCTCATTTCAATTTATGCCCACCACAATTTAACTTTGCAGGTTTGTCAAAATTTCGGCAAAAGATCTTCATCGAAACGTAGACGAAAAAAATGGTTCGTCGAAATTCCGACGAACGTCGGGGATAAAAATTTAAAAAATTGAAAATTCGCACAAGTGCCCGATGATACATCCGATTATATAGCTTTCGTTGAAAATTGGGGTCAAATGAGTTAGTGTGTTTTTTAGGTCAACATTGAGGTTGCATACATTTCTTTTATAAAGCAAATCATCTCTTGTAATTTCTTAATTCTGAATATATCAATTTGCACATCTTCATGCAAAGCTCTTGCTTTTTATTGTTTTTCTCTTATGTGGAAGGCCTTTTGGTTTGCATGTCTGATCTTGGTTTCTAAAAAGAAGAACCAATTGATGAGAGTTGTGAGAGTCCTACTTGCCTCTCTTCCCCTAGGGAAAAAAATATTGAACAAGTGAACGCCATCATTGATAACCAAGAAAATCCAACCATTGATAACTCCCTTGCTTGTGATGAAGTCATTTTAGAAGAATATAACTTTGAATGTCATAAAAATATAGCTTGTAGTTCTCCTAAAAACTCTCCTACTAGGGAGGATATCATGGTGCAAGAAAATGATAACATTGACACATGTATTTTAAACAATGGTGATGTGACTTCCTTATATGAAGATGATAAAGTGATATTAGACTCCCTTTAACTAAGAAATCATGAAAATAAGGATAACTCTTCTAAGGTTATGCACATTAGATATCCCTTGAAGTACTCTCCCGAGCCTAAAACTTATCCTTTATCCACCCTCACAACAACTACAAACTCAAAACAAACCTATCCTTATCCTCAAACTACCTAAGAATAATATGTTGCAGCATCTGAGTTACAATACTGTTGCTCATACATATAACACTAGAAGCAATCCACAACCAAGACAAACACCTTCAACATCCCTCCCATTGTCTAATCCTATCCTACCTAGTGCTCCTTGTTTGCCTCTGCAAAGTGGAAAGGAGTATGCCTTTTTGAACAAATTAAGAATAATCCTGCTAAGATATCCTTATGGGACCTTATTCAAGCCTCCCCTCATTATCATAGCATGATTCAAAGTTCCTTAAAAAAAGTTCCTATCCCTCCTAATATGCAATCAAATGATGTGGCAGCCCAAATTCAAGCTATAAATTTGGTTAGCTTAGACATTTCTTTCCATCAAGACAAGTTGCCTCCCTTGGAAGTGAGAAATAAAAAGGAAGCCTTCATGATCATAGCTCAACATAATAGGACATGGATAAAATAAACCCTTGTTGACAATGGTTCAACTCTTAATGTGTTGAGCGTAACCATTTTGGATAAACTTGGCATAGATAAATCAAGAATTCAATCTACCTCTTTATCTATTAGTGGGTTTGATAACATGGGAAAAAAACCACTTGGTGTGATTACACTACCTATTAAAGTTGACAAAGTTACATTACAATCCTCAATCCATGTTATGCCTCATGATATTTCATACAACCTCCTTTTAGGAAGACCATGGATACATGAGATGCATGTGGTGCCTTCAACTCTTCATTATAAAATGAAGCATATCTACAACAACAAAGTACATACAATCAAAGTTGATATTGAGCCTTACAATGTTTTACAACTTGAAAAAGACAAGAAAATCCTTTGAAAATATTAACACCAACTACACAAGTAGAACCCGTGGAAGAAGGAAAAAAAAATAGGTGTCCAAAAATATTCAAAATGTTATCGCTAGATGATTTGGGATTGTTGGATTTCACACCTGCATTCATGGGAGATTACAAGATCATAACAAAAGATTTTGAAAAGGGAAAAGAAAAAGTGGTAATGTCAACACAAAATTTGGAAGACCCTTCAAAAGCATCCACTTCAACCACTTTAGAAGAAGAAACAAATTACACAACAAACTTTGATGAAGTTGATTATGAACAACCACCGAATCTGAAAGAAATGAAAAAGCTCTATGGAAAAGGTTATGAACTTATGAAACAACTTGTTATAGTGGAAAAGTATGTGGTGCTAAAGAATAAGGTATTTTTATCCCTATAGATCATAACATGCAAGAAACGACTAATGGTCTTGGTTATTGTCCCTTGAGAGAAACAAACAAGCCTCACTTAATATCAACACTCTTACAAAAGATTCGTCTAAGCCAACTTTAACACTAGTGCATCCTAAATTGATAGAAACTAGTGGTCTTGGTTATTGTCCTTCAAAAGAAGTGAAATAAACAAAGAATTATTCGATTAACATTAATGTTATCACACAAAGCACTCCTAGGACATGTCTTAGTAATAATTGGAGTTCGTTAGATTTTACACCCTCCTTTCAGGGAGAGAACAAAATCTCACAATCTAAAGAGTCTTGTGTAAGTATGACACCTTGTACTAGAAGCAATAGGTATCTTTATCACAAAATAAAGAAACATCCTCTACTATTGATCAAGAGGGTATCTTTTTGAGACTTCTTCAAGATCGTTTGATATCTCCCTCCAAGAACATGAACGAAATTTTACTACAAGAGTTTATTTTTTGTATATCATAGAGTTCATGGTCATTCTACTAGTGAATGTAAGGCTTTGAGTAATTAAATTCAACATCTTAAGGATTTTGGTGCTCTTCCTTGTGTTGAAGCACCTAGTTCCTCTAATTGATACTGATCTTCATGTTTTTCATCAATCACCTCAGCTCATCCTTGTCTTGCACTAAGCGGGGGAAAAGGGGTTAGGTAGCCTTGTCCTCGTATGACACTTGTTGTTGTCTCTTTTGGCTAGTTGACCACCTTCCATGTATATATAAGAGCAATCTTGGGATGTGGACGACATTCCTTAAGTTGGCTCGCATGTGTCGTACTAAGTTATCTTTAGTTGTATTTTGGGGGAAATCCATTATCCATGATGTAGTTTTATTCGGGAACATATGACTTGGCATAGGGCTTTCTGAATAAGCTCTCATGTCTTCTTCATTGGCTACTTTAAAGTAGATTTCTCGCAACAATGATATTAGCAATCGCTTTAAAGTGGGGGAATATATTGGAATTATTATTTTGCATTTTACAACTCATGTTTCATACTGTGGTCTTCTTACTTCATGTAATGTGTCTTTCTCTTGGTGATGACATTGGGCGTGATGTCCTTCAAGAGTGTGATCTCTCTTAGCATATTATATTCCTCTTAGTGGTAATGCCAAGTAAAGTGCATTCCCTAAGTTGTGAATCTTCTATTCTTCGATTGGTCCTCTCTTGGAGACATTAGGCACAATGTTCCCTAAGTTGAGACCTTACATGAACTAAACAAAACCCATTTGAACGTACCTTACAATATTTTTCATTTACAATAGTTGTTATATGGACACCTTGTATAACACACTTTTCTTTCTTGTGGATCCATCTTGTCTGTTCATGAGTGTTAGCATACAGAGTTGCCTCATGAATCTTGTTGTTCATGTTGTGTGGCTCCTTATCGAAGTTATCAAGGGGTATAGCTTTGGTATGGTTAGTGTATGGGAGCTTAACTTAGGCATGAATTTCCCATAGCCACTTGCTTGTGTGTGTGAGTGCATACCGGCCATGTGCGTATGTGTCTCACCTCTTTGGGGGCTCACCCAATGGATGACTTGAGGTTTCACTAGCCCTTGTGAGCGTGCATTTTTTTTGCATAGTGGACATCATGTTCCACTTGTAAATGTTTTTGGACAAAAAAATTATACCTAGTCCACATCATGTTGGATAGATTGTCAAGGCTTGATCCACCCTCTTTTTCCTTTTCCTTCTTCTTTAAGTCTTTGACATTGTATGCTTGTGTATCTTGATGCTGCAAATCATACACCTTGTGTGTGTCCCTTTGTGCTTATGTTGGTTTGACGTAGGATCTTGGATCCTGGGGCTTAGCTACCTCCTTAATATTTGTCATCCTATACCATCCACATTAGTACACTTAGACCCATCTTGATGCAAATTTGTCTACTTTAGTGTGAATTTGAAGAAAGTTCCTCCTCTCACTAAAGTGGGAGATAAATGTAGTATATAAAAATGTATCCCTTTAAATTCTCACATTTGTTTGGGCCCTCCCCGCTAAAACTGGGCTTCTTTATGCCTTATTTGGTCCTATTTTGCATCCACAGGCCTAATTAATTGCATCTTTCTATGGATAATCCCAACACTTATCAAATAACCAATCATAATTCAATTTTTTTGGTTATGTGTTCCAGATCTAGTGATCTAGGACTCATATGCCACCTTGGGCATATGAGTCCCACCTAGGTCTCGTGACCTAATTTTAAACATTACATTGAACAAGACACTTCTTGGAGTTTGTGTCCCTTGTTTAAGACACTGGGACTCATATGCCCAAGGTGGCATATGAGTCCCACTTTAACCAAGACCTATTTTAAATCAAATTCTTGGTGAGATTTTATTATCCTATATTTGATGTCATCTTGTAGTATTGTAATTTATGGAATTTTGGCATAAAAAAGTATAAATACAAGGCTATGTAACTCAGTTTCACCTAGCAATTTTAATTCAAGCATCCTGAGATTTCACAAGAGCATTATAGAGTATTCAAGAGAATTCAAGAAGGCATTCAAGGGAAAACTTCTTCATCATTCATTGCAGCAATCAAGATCCATCATCATGTCAAAGGCTTGATGCATCATGCATGTGGTTTTGAGTTAATGTTGTGATGTATTTTTTAAGATCAATTCAAGTATTCAAAGACATTGACTTTCATTAAGAATCATGATCAAGATCTACATCTATTGAAGCCAATTCATACAATTTGCAGATCTACACTCCAAGGATTCAACAAGGCTTGGTGAGTTGTTACATTCATTTTTTATTTCATCATTCCTTCATGTTATTTCATTTCATTTCAAAGTTTAATTACTCAAACGAGGTCTGATTGAGACAAACCCCCATCCACTAACAAAACCAACATTTCTCTCTCTCTCTCTCTCTCTCTCTTGTGTTGTGTGTTTTTCACATTTATGTGAACGAGACTAAATCACCACCTTGGGCGTATGAGTCCTTGTACAACCATTTTACCAGTTTTCAGAGGATCTTGATCTATGACCTAAAGATTGTAGATCCTGACCAGAAACCTTAGACTGGGACTAAATCACCTAGTCTGGTGTATGATTCCCAATACACATCAAGAACAATAAGTTTCTATTTTTTCAAGCCTTGCTTAATCATCTTTGATTCTTTAGGCACTTTTCTATATCTTTGTGTTTAGTGATCTAATTTCATATTCTAAGTTTCTAGGGTTTAGTGTATTCATGTTTGCATTTATCCTTAGGAACTTCATTTTATGGTGAACCCCCCATTTAATCATACCTAAGGAAACCCCCTAGTAGTCCCTTCCCTCAATTGAATTATTGGGTTGAAGCCTCTAGGGTTTCCTTTAATGAACTAAGAGTGAAATAGGTCCCCCTAGTTCCATCTCCTAAAAGGTGGAACCCTATTTTGTTTGGTTCAAAAACATATAATTTTTTTTAATTGTGGTGTGAAATATGAATAATCCTCTTGAGTAGTAAATGATATTTAAATTTACTATATAAATCATTAGAAATATTTCAAAAGTATCATAATTGTGTTACATAAAAACATTTATCTACCCAATTTTAAATACTTTATAAAAATTTAGAGGAAATAAAAGTACCATAAAAGTTAAAATCATACAAATATATTACATTTAAACATTTTATAGTCATTGAAATAAATTTTAAGAAAATATGTTACTTCAATTGTCTTCTAAAATTTTTAGTCTATTTTCTTCAGCCTTTCTCTTGGCAAGTTGTCTACCCTTTTTCATTTTTTCGTAATAGCCATATGTGAATGGTGGTATAATTCTTAGACCTTCTAGAGACTTTACATGAGATATGGCAACAAATGTCAATCCCGTTCTTTCTCTTGGTCCTATATCAATAGTGGATTTTGAAAGAGTCAAACTCTATGATTTATGTATTGTCAATGCCCAAGCCGATATTAATGGTATTTGGATTTCCCTCCCCTCTTTATTTTTATAACTGGAATTGTATTTGGATTATGATATTGAAATGGTATTCTTGAATAGGTGTCAAACTCAACCATTACATATGTTGGTGGTTCTGGTGGATCACTTCCAAGTTTGTGTACAATATTTTGAATATATCCTAGAGCTCCATTTACAAGACCTGCTTATATTCAAAGATTTGAATTCAAAATCACCCTCACATCCTTGCTGATTAATATTTCCAGATCAATCTTGATCATTTGAGACTAGTTTTTTTGCATTAATAGTTCTTGATATTATCGCAAGACTATGTGCAACAATATGTTTCAATGAGTATATAATTTTCTTGTGGTGATTATGAACATTATCATTTATGGAGAACAAATGAACACCATTATCAAACTCCTCATTGCTTGTTGCATCTAGGGTAATAGTGGTTAGCAATTTCTAATCATCAATTGTTGGAATTGCATCTCTCGAATTTTTCAAAAGTTGATGAAATCTTTCTTAGTGGATGTTTTGTCCATCTTGTCTAAATATTTCAGCTAAAGTAATCATAGTTTTGAATTCTTCCCATAGTAAATTAGCTTTTATGTTGTTATCATATGTTGGTCTATCATTAATAGGAGGCAACTGACCCAAATCTCCAACCAAAATCATAGATATACATAAAATATAATCGATAAAAAATATTTTCAATACTATATACCTTTATATTTATAAAATTTTCATATATATATGAATTACTTGTAATACAATATAAAATAGTTATTTTTGTTAATCATAATCATGTGTATACCTACAAAGTTAATTTTTTCATTTTGTGGGAATGCTTTTCGGAGTCAAGAATCTATGTTATGTAGCAAGTTTTGACCAATGAAGCTCATTTCATCAATCAAAATGTACTTGATGTGTGCTATTTCTTCTTGAAAACTTGTTAATCTGGCTCCTTCTAGTTGAGAAAAATCTCTTATTAGGATTCTTAATTTTGAATGAACTATGGATGCTCCTATGTTAAACTTTGCAACTCCAGTTGGTGCAAGTAATAGAAGGGGACAATGACTTGGACTTCTTGCATTTTCAAGAGCTTGACTAATAGAACCTATTAAATATGACTTTCCTATTCTTGGTTTTCCTTGAATTATCACCAACATGGGCAATGCATTCTGATTGTACTATGGTAGTGTGTCATAATAATATTGAACTATTCCTTTTCTTTTTTATTACTGAGAGTTGTGTAGTTGATACACTATGGTATCTCATCATGTATGAGACACCTACGATCTCTCATGCTGCTCACGAAATTCATTTCTTGATTTGTGTACATTTCACCTTGATAATCATTACACCAATTTGTTTGTCTATCAACATCTCTTCTTCCTAGCATATTTATTTCAAAAGCTTGGATATTCTAACCATGATTTACACTCTATATATTATTTCCCATTCATGCTCTGTATTATTTCATTGAATAGCTTCATTGTCTTCAATTTTAGAATCACTAATGTTTTCAATATTTTCTACAGTTGCTATTCACTCCACATGCCAAGGGTTATAATGGAATGACTCCCACTTTTCTATTATGGAGTCATTATCATGACCAATATCTCTTTACATATCATGAAATGATTTGTACAATAATAAATATGATAAAAAAAATTCAATCCATTTACCTGAATCACGTGGAAGAATAGATAAAAACATAGGAAATACTCTAACAATAACTAGTTTTTGTCTTGGCTCCCATTTTTTATCTCTTCTTATTTTAGGATTATATAACCATGATCTAGATGCACCAATCAATGTGATACCTTCCATAGAAAAGGCCGTGTTTTATAACATTCAATGAAATATTTTGTTTGTTCTTCATTGTTCTCTTCAATACTTACAATTACAAGTTTGAACACCTCACATGATACATTTAGATTGACAAATCTTCTACTATTGTCTACCAATGGAAGTTTGTAGTAGCATGTGACATGTTTCTTGAGCTTCAATGTATCTTTCTATAATAGTCTCAGTCAAAAGGCTTATGAACAATAGGTGAAATGGTGATGTTATTTTATGACCTGGGTCATAGAACACCACTATTCTCCAATTGTCACTCAAGAATGTCCTAGCAGCCCAAATTGGATTGACTGTCAACCAAAGGGTGAGTCAATTCTCAATAAGGAAAACCTAGGAGGGGTTCTTTAAGGATTTGAAGGGTTCACCACCAAGAAAAAGCTTGGAAAAGGCAACTTAACATTCAACTCACAAAACCTAGTAATGCAAGTCAAATCATGAATGCAAATGATGAAATTAAGCAACAAAGGATATGTGTACTTTGAAAGTCTGGAGATATGATGAGGATTTTGGAAATGAAAAAATACTGTCAAAATATTCTAGGGAGGACTAAGACACCCTTATTGTTGTCTTAGTCCCACTACATTAATTTTTGGGGGAAATGCAGAATATTCGGATGCCAAAACAAAATCTGGAAGAATCTCTACAAAATGCCCTTGGGAGGACTAAGACACCCTTGCTGTTGAATTAGTCTAGCTTTAAATTTCTAAAATATCTGAATGTGATCCTCAGGCTCAATGTTTGCAATTCCTTCTTCTTAGATCTTAGGTCCTGAAACTTCCAGATCTGGCCTATAGGTGAGTTTCTGTGAAGATGACAACCTTGCAATGCAACTTTGAAACGTTGCACTTCAAATGATCTTCAAGTATTCAACCTAAATCTGCAAACACAAACATGCAAGAGATGAAAAACTTGTTGATTTTTAGTAAATGGGGGTTTGCCTTGGTCAAACCCCTTGTTGGTAATTAAACCTTGAAATGAAATAGAATAATGAAGGGAAATGATATGCTAAAAGGGGTCTGAGTTTTGTTGTTTGGAAAAATGTACTCAATGGAAACTTGGCTATGAAGAGCCTGTCAAACTAATATGCACACATTATTTTATACATAATATAAATATTTATGAGCAATATGCTCTTTGGCTTAAAAAAAATGAAGGGAAATGATGAATGCACAAAGTGCTATGTTGCAACTCACCAAACCCTTGTTCTGAAATCTGCAAACTTGTATGAAGTGGCTAACCTGAATGTAGATCTTGAATAAAATTAATGCTTGATAGATCTTGACTTGAATTACTTTCTTGAATCAAAACCCTACATCACAAGTGCTAGCTCAAAAACATACATGATGCAAGAATATCTTTGATATGATGGTTGAATCTTGATGATGGCTCCAAATGCTTGATAAATTGCTCTTGAATGCTCTTGTGAACTCAATTATTCTATAAGGATGAATACTTGAATGCTTAGGATGAAAATGAGTGAAACAACCTTGTATTTATACTTATCCATGCTTAATATCTCGAAATCACACCACAACAAGCCAACATATGAATTCTTTAATTAAAGGAGAGTAAATCCCACCAAGATTTGAAATTAAATCCAAAAAAAATCTTAAGGGGGACTAAGATGCCCTAGGTGGCATTTTAGTCTCAAGTCCTGAAAACTTGAGGCACATAATCCAAAAAGGGGCCCATTTAAGGCACACTTGAAATCAAGGTCCCAAGACCTTTAGGGGACAAAGACACCCTAGGTGGCATCTTAGTCTCAACCCAAAAATCAGGGACACTCAACTAGAATCATTAAATTATCATTTATCCATTGATATTTGTTGCGATTAGCCATAAAAATATATCATTCATTGGGCTTATGGATGCAAAATAGGAACAATTAAGACATAAATAGGGATAAAAAAAGCAAGGAAGGCCCAAACAAGTGTGAAAATGCAAGTGTATCCATTCCTACACTACATTTAGCACCCACTTTAGTGAGAGGATGAACTTGCTTCAAAATCGCACTAAAGTAGCCAACCACACAATCAAGAGCGGTTCAAATGTACAAATGCTAGTAAGATAGTATTAAAATAACCAAGAGGGTTTCCAAGCCCATAGGATCAATATCCTATGACAAACCGATATAGGAAAAAAGGAACAGACATGCAAATGATATATGAAGCCATGACTAGATCGCAAACATGCACTATCAAAGATAGAAAAAGGAAAAACAAAAATAAAAATAAAAGGAAAAATTCAACGGATCAAGCTTTGACTAGCCATCCAATGTGTTGTGGACTAGGTCTAGGCTATTTGTCCAAGAAAGGTTTACAAGTGGAACATTTTTTCCACTATGCAAACAAAGTGCATGCTCACGAGGTCTAGTGAAGCTAGTTGTTGACTAGGTGAGCGCCAAGAGGTCTATATCAAAGCCATACCCCCATGACTATGATAAGGACAAAAATGCTTACTCACAAGGACTAGTGAAGCTAGTTGTTCACTAGGCGAGCCCTAGGAGACCATATCAAAGCCATACCTACATGAATTATAAGGTACAAAGATGCAACACAATAAGAAAGAGGGATGTTCACAAGGAATTTTCTTAGTTTGTGTGAAGTCTTAATCTTAGGGGAAATTGTGCTTAACATCTCTGAAAGAGGATAAATAAAGGTCTCATCCTGTGGAACATTATAAATAACGTTTCCAAGAGAGGAAAATGAAATATCACATTCTTAGAGGAAGTCAAACCCAATGACACCTCCAAGAAAAGGACACATCACAAGAAGAAAGGAAATCACACAAGGAACATGAAAATAAATACAAATGAAATAATACCAATGTATGCCCCTACTTTAAAGGAATTGCTAACACCATGCTATGAGAAATTACTTTAAAGTAGACAAACATGAAAAAGAAAAAGAAAAAGAGGGTTGCCCTCCAGAAACACAGAAGGGATCTATGGATTCAGGGTTAGTATCTATCTTTGCTGCAATGATATTAGAGAGCTCAAAACTATCATCATTCCCCAAATACACATAGAAATAGAAAAATGACACAAAGAGAGAGAAAAGAAAGAAAATACTTTTGGTTCAACAAGGAAGATACATAGTGTCTCGACGCCTTGTTTCATCCTTAAAATGAAAAAAATAAGACAAAAATGAAAGGTAAAGATCAATGAAAAGTTAAAAAGATTACGACATATAGAAGAATGAAGGTACAAATAGAAGAATGCATAAAGAGAGAGAGAACATCAAAGAGAAAATCATGGGGGATCACATTAAACACATGCAATCACAAAAAAACAAAGCAAAAAGGAAAGCAAAAGGACTAGTAAAGCACATGCGAGTCAACCATCCAACAAGTCATCTGCAGCCCAGTCTTGTTCAGTATATGTGGAATGCAGATCACTAGCGAGAGGGACAACATCAAGTGTTGTACTAGGAGAATCACCAGGTTCAACACATGGTGCATCACTCAATTTAGGAGGATCATCATGGTTGTTATCATCTAAACTCATAGAAGAGTAAAATAGAAAATTCAATTTGTTATGCACTTGCTCATCAATTTTAGTCGTTTCGTCATCGTCATCCAAGTTAATCACAACTGAAGGATGAATGATAATATCCATGGAAGGTTTTGGCCCTTGTTGTGTTGGAGACATAGGATCTATTAGTTCTGGTAACGGAGGAGGCTCATCTTTTATTGCTTCTGTCCAGTTCAAATTTTGATTTTCTATCTTATTCTCTTCGTTCATGTTACGAGCAATAGTACGACGTCTATGCCTACACTCTCTATCATTTCGGTTCCTTTTATTTACAATTTTCAAGTTTGGATTATGTAGGAGCAGGTTTTTCAACCATAGGTTCCTTTTCTTCTTATGAGGGAAGAACGAAAGAAACCATGGAAGGTTGTTCAACCACTTTCTCTTTGGCTTTATAAATTTTCTTAGGAGGCAGATTAGGACTGGTGTGGTTTTCTCTTGGTCTTTTGTAGGTAATAGGCAAAGGATTTTTGATGGATGGGTCTTGGTTAGTCGGAAGGGCTTAAATCTCAACATTGTTTTTGTCAAGGGGTGGAGGTTCAATCATAGGTGTAGGAAAATTTTCAAGGGATAGCTTGGCTATGCATTTTTCTTTGAACTTTTGGTAGGATAGGAAAAGGAAGTCCTCACGGGGTCTTATAGGCTCTATGGGCATAGGCCAAAAATAATCTAAGCAAAAATTTCCATGGGAAGATGGAGGTCTAAAGCCACTATGGTTTATAGTGAATATTTCATTGCTGATTATAAACTTGAAGCACTTATGGACAATGGATGGGATCACATTCATGGAGTGAAGCCATTTTTTGCCCAACTTCACACAAAATTGATCTGAATTAGAGATGATAGAGAATGATATGTTTGACTTATTCAGTCCTACTTGTAAAGGGAGTGTGATCAAGCCCATCATAGCATGAGCAAAACCATCATGCATTTTAATCCATGCTTTCGGTTTATCATATCTATCTTGAGTGAGTTCATGCACATATAAGAGTTCTCCTGTGATCACATTCTCTCCATATATGGGATCAATTAAAATCCCAAGAGTGGGCTTGTCATTGATTCTATCGGCTATGTAAAGAGGACCATCAGGTGCATTTTTTATTATTTCTTTCAAAGAGAAAGTAATGTCAATAGGCATTTTGGTTTGTTGTTTATGAGGTTTGATGTCAATCGCTCCTATCATTGTACTGATAGGACTTTGTTCATTAGTATCCATAAGAGTTTGTTCATCATCATCCATAGGATTTTGTTAATTATTGCTATCATCATCCGTGTCAACACTCATCACATCGGGCTCAGTTCGCTAGTCTTAAAAAATGAAATATTGTGGTTAGGCATGGGGTTAGTAAATATTTGTAAGTTTTGGTTGGGAGGAGCTACAAATTTATTACCTTTGTCATTCAAACCTCTAATTTGGATATGATTATAATCAATGAGGTCTTGCACCACATGTTTAAGATGCTTGCAATGTGTTGTATCATGTCCTTTTTTTTGGTGATAAGAAAAATAGGCATTGTGTCTAAAGCACAAAGGTAACAGATTGCTAGGGTCAAGAGGTTGAATGGGAGGTAAGGTAAGCATTTTTTTTTTAATAGTTGAGTTCATATGTTTTGGAGTGTGTTAGGTAAGGGAGTGAATTGTCTTTGCAGATCCCCAAAGATATAAGGATTACTCTTCTTTAAAGCATCTATTTGGGTATCAACTTGTTGGGTAGGTTGGGAGGTGGAATTTAGTTGAAGGGAACTTTTTATTTTTCTTCTAAAAGGTTGATAGGTGTTTTGGTTGAAAGTTTCAGACTTTTCAGGATGGGTAGAGGTGGATTTTGGTTCACAAATACCTACAAAATTATGATAATCTTGAAGGGTAGTGCATAAGTGCATGAAGGAATGGAATTTCATCATGGTAAGCTTGTCTCTTATCTTAGTTTGTAAATTCTATATGAACATCTATTGAAGGTGAGAATCAAGAATCTTCACACTAATTTAAGAATAAAGCGATTGGTAATGTGAAATAAAGTCAGTGAATTTTTCACCCTCACTTTGCTTACATCTCATCAAATCAGCTAATGTCATTTCAAGAACCATATGCACTTGGAAATGGTTAATAAAGGCTTCAACAAGCTCATTAAATGAACGAATTGAGTTATTTGGTAATGCAGAAAACTAGTCCAAGGCATTGTCTTTCAAGGATTGGGGAAATATTTTAGCAAAAATTTTGTCCTCAAGGATGAAATCACTACAAAAAGCAATAAAGGCATTAACATGATTAGCAAGATCTCCCTTTCCTCTATATTTCCCAAATCTAGGGATCTCTATACCTTGTGGCACCAGAGTTCTTAATATGTCCAAAGATAGTGGGTTGCTTTTGACATAGTATGAAGGTGGACCATTTTGATTTTGATTTATGGTGGAGACTTGACATTGAAGGGATGAAAATATTTGTAAAAGGTGGTCGATGATAGGATCATTGTGTGTGTTTTGAGATGGAGGTGAATATGGTGGTGGTGTGCATGTGTTGGAAGGAAAAGTAAATGGATAACTTGTGGGAGGGGATATAAGATTAGATGCCACATAGGTATAAGGAGCACTAGTGGAAATGTTCGAGGTAGGAAATATATTTCTAGTTGGTTGCATCATTGTGGTCACTTGAGGATTTGTATAGGTGGGGATGGATGTTGTAGTTGAAGGGGGGGGAATTGGAATTTCTCCTTGGATTTGCACATTGTTTGAAGTTTGAGCACCATTGGTGGTGGAAGGAAGATATTTTCCAAAGATGTGAGCTATATTACGCACAACTTCTAGTCCTTCATCACTTTCCATTATGCAATGAATACTATCTATGGCAGGTATAACAGTGTTGGAAATGTTTTCAGTACTCACGCTATCTTATAAATGGGTTGTCGTCATGCATTTTCATCATGTTTTTGTAGTGTATTAAAATGCATACCCTTGCATTTTCACACTTGTTTGGTCCCACCTTGCTTTATTTATACTAATTTATGGCTTAATTGGTCCTATTTTGCATCCACAAGCCTAATCAACTACATTTTTTTTGGCTAATCCCGACAAACATCAAAAGATAAATGATAATTTAATTTTTCTGTCAGTGTGTCCCTAATTTGTGGACTGGGACTAATATGCCACCTTGGGCATCTTTGTCCTCCATGGGTCTTGGGACCCTAATTTTGAAACCACCTAAAAAGCTCCCTTTTTGGAGTTTATGCCTCAAGATTTGAGCCTTGGGACTAAGATGCCACCTAGGGTGTCTTAGTCCTCCTTGGCTTATTTTTGAGGTCCAATTTCAAAAATGGGCGAGACTTAGCCTCCTTTAATTAATGATTTCATATGTCGGCTTGCTGTCATGTAATTTCAAGATATTAAGCACAAATAAGTATAAATACAAGGTTCCTTCACTCATTTTCATCTAAGCAATTTGTGAGAGCATCTATTCTAGAAAAAATGAGTCCATAAGAGCATTCAAAAGCAATTCATCAATCATTTGGAGTTATCATCAAGATTCAAGCATCATGTCAAGGGTTTAGTGCATACATTCATGTTGTTGAGCCAAGATTGTGGATGTAGCATTGAAGATCTATTTGCAACCATTGTTCACATCATATCCAAGGATCCAAGATCTACATTCTTCATGGCCACTACATGGTAGATTACAGATTTACTTCATAAGACATTATCCAAGGTGATATCATTTACATATTTCATGTTTCATGCTTCATTTCATCATTTGGTTTTAATTACCTACAAGGGGTTTGACCAAGGAAAACCCCCATTCAATAATAATCAACAAGGATTTCCTCTCTTGTGTGTTTGTATTTGCAAATCTAGGTTGAAGAATTGGAGATCATTTGGAGTGCAAGATTGAAAATTTGCAAAAGCTGCATTGCAAAGTTGTCATCTTCACGGAAACTCACCTACAAGCAAGATCTAGGAAGAAGCAAGTGCAGACCCTAGAGCTCAGGACCACATTCAAAGATTTTAGAAATTTAGAACAGGACTAATATGTCACCTAGGGCATCTTAGTCCTCCATAGGGTTTTTTTTAAAGATCCTTCGGGATTTTATTTTAGCATCCAAAGACTCCACATCTTCCCTAAAAAACAACAACATGACTAATACGCCATCATGGGAATCTTAGTCCTCCATATCACTTTTTGGCAACATTTTTTCATTTCCAAAATCCACATTACATCTCCAAACTTCCTAAGTACATATACCCTAACTTGGTGTAGCTTAATTTCATCATTTGCACTCATTAGTTGACTTGCATTACTAGGTTTTATGAATTGAATGTTAAAGTGTCTTTTCCAAGAATTTTCTTGGTGGTGAACCCCTTAAGATCTAAACGAACCCCTTTCCTAGGTCCTCCTAATTGAGAATGCACTCACCTTCTGAGGTTGATAGTCAATCCAATTAGGGTTCTTAGGATATAATTGAATGACCTAGATAGAATAGGTAATCACCCACTTGCATATTTTATCTATGGTTCATTTTGGTGAACCTGACCTTGTTGAGCATCCATTTATGATTTTAGAGTCCATTAAAGTTCTTAGATCTAGATTGCATTCATTCTTGCATTCCATCTTTCATTAGTGAAAGTGCATCTATGGTTTCTTTCATTTTGCATTACTGAAATTGCATTTAGGGTTTCTTATATTTGCTTTAGTGAAAGTGCATATAGGTTGCATTTTTACTTTCTTGCATCATCTCATTTCTTTATAAAACTAAAAAAGTACATTGTCAATCATCCTAATTGCATTTAGGAACATTATTATTACATTGAAATTTTTTAAAAAAAATTCACTTTTGCATCCAATTGCTTTTTATTAGTCACTTTTTCTTGCATTCATTTGCACAATTTTTTGTTTCCAAACATCAAGTCCCTGGGTAGGAAACCTAGGAACACTGTAATCAATTCATAATTTGTTGTTTCTCTATAAAAAACCTCCCCTGGGACAAAAAATCCCTTACTAGCATCTTAGTCCCTCTCTGGGTTTTTACCTCAGAATCCTGTCTGAATTGATTGCATTCTATTCTAGTTTCTAGAACCCTCAGATTCCCTCAGTAGGACCAAGATTCCCTTACTGGCATCTAAATCCCTGTTGATTTTGAAGCTACAGTTTCCAGGCTTTAAATTTTCTTTTCTACATTTCTGTCTATTGTCATTGGTTATCAATTTCAATAGGTTAACTTTCTTTTTCATGCATTTTATTAAACCTAGATTAAAGTGGTTCATTTCATGCATTGCTTAATTCCAAATTTGCATTTACAACATTCCATTTCAGATCAGTGCATAGTGTAATCAACAAATTACCTTGTTTCCAATCTAAAAATTGCATTTAAAACATTTCACTTTAGGTCATTGCATTGCACTTTCTTTACTTTTTCATGGTAACATGTTTTCTTTCAAGAGATGTGGCTTTGATATGGTTACAAATGGATTGCAAAAGAAAAAAATCCCCTCTTATGAGTTAAATTTAGAATACAACAATGAGGTCACTAAGACACATGTCAATCACCAAACCATTGACACAATCCTTAATATTTCATTTCCCATTGGTGAGTATGATAGTGTAGACAAGCATAACAATCATACTTGTTCTTCTCCTGATACCTCTCCTTTTAGTGATAAAGATATCTTGGTGAAAGAAGATACAAGCATTGAGAGTCTTCATTGTCCCTCTCCTCATTCCTCTTTGGAAGACATTAGAAAACAAGAAGACGAGATCATAGAAACATTTATAAACATCACTTTTCCTAGTCTCCATTCATCCCTTGCTTGTGAGAATGTTTTAGTGAAAGAGGATGGTATAATAGATAGCCATGAAAATCAAAATTTTCCTTCTCCTAATATCCCTCCTCAATCCAAAAAGGATAGGTTAGTGTTAGAAGATGCACCTATTGAGAGTCATGAGAATCTTATTCCTCCCTTCCCTAATGCTCCTACCATTCAGAAAGGTCTATTTGGTAAGCATGAAATTCATAGTTGTCCCTCTCTTGATGCCTCCCCTACTTCTGATGAAGATAATTTACAAAATCTAACCATGGAATGTGATGAAAATATTACAAGCTCTCCTACTAGGGTTGACAGTATGACACAAGAGAATGAGACCTTAGAGAAAAAGGACAATCAAATGGAGATTTCTCCTAAGACCCCCATTATTGATGAACAAGACAAGTCAACTATTGATAAATTCCTTACATGTGATGAAGTCATTTTAGAAGAACCAATCATTGAATGTCAAGAACATTTGGTTCGTAGCTCTCCTAAAAACTCTCCTACTAGAGAAGATATCATGGTGAAAGAAAATGAAAACATTGACAATTTAGTAATTCCTTACATGAAGATGATGAAGTAACATTAGACTCCTCTTCACTAAGTGATCATGAAAATAAGGATACGTCCTCTGAGGTTATGCACATTAGATATCCCTTGGAATACTCTCCCAGGCCTAAACTTATTATTTATCCTACCTCTCACAAACCACAATTTCAAAACCAACCAGTCCTTATCCTCGAACCACCTGAGAACAATGTTTCACAAAAACCAAGTTACAATACCATTGCTCATACATACAACACTAGAAACAATCCGCAACCAAAACAAACACCTTCAACATCCCTCCCATTGCCTAATCCTATCTTGCCTAGTGCCCCTCATTTGCCTTCACAAAGTGGAAAGGAGTATGATCTTGTTGAACAACTTAAGAGTAATCCTACAAAGATATCCCTATGTGACCTAATCTAGAATTCACCTAATTATCACACCATGCTTCAAACAACCTTGCAACAAGTTCCTATCCCTTCTAATGTGCAACCAAATGACATAGCAACCATGATTCATGGACTGAATGCTGACATTATTTTCCACCAAAGTGAGCTCCCTGCTTTGGAAGTGAAAAAACAATATGATGCTTTCATGATCATAGCTCAATACCATACCAAAGGGATAAATCGAACCCTTGTTGAAAATGGCTTAGCCTTAAATGTGTGTAGTGCAAGCCTTTTGGATAAACTTGGTGTCAATGAATAAAAAATTCAACCTGATTCTTTATCTATTTAGGGAATTGATAATGTGGGAAAGAAATCACTTGGAGTGATAAATTTACCTATTACAGTTGGGAAGGCTACCTTACAAACCCATATTCATGTTATGCCTCGTGATCTTTCCTATAATCTTCTTTTGGGAAGGTCGTGGATTCATGAGATACATGCGGTGCCTTCTACCCTTCATCGTAAAATGAAGTATGTCTACAACAACAAAGTGTACACACTTGATGATGATCTTGAGCCTTATAGTTTCTTACAACTTGATAAAAAAAAAGTGAATCCTTTCAAAACATTAACACCAACTATGTAAGTGGAAGCCACTGAACAATAGGAAAATGGATGCTTGATAACCTAGGTCATAGAACACCACTTTTCTCCTATTATCATTCAATAATGTCCTAGGAGTCCTAATTGGATTGACTAGAAAACTCACAAGGTGAGTCAATTCACAATGAGGAGGACCTAGGAGGGGGTTCTTCAGCTATAAGGGGGTTCACCACCAAGCAAATGCTTGGAAAATAAAATGTTGGAAAACACAATGCGATATGAAAAATGACCTAAATTAAGCTAAATGAGAGATGCAAATAATGAAATTAAGAAACACTAAGTTAGGGTATGTGTACTTGGGAAGTCTGGAGATGTTGTGAGGATTCTGGAAATGTAAAGAAGCTATCAAAATATTCCTTGGAGGACTAAGATGCTCAACATAGCCTATTAGTCCCACTATTATTTTTGGGGCAAATACAGAATCTTTGGATTTAAGAATCATATCTAAAAGAATCTCTCAAAAGATATGCTTGGGAAGAATAAGACACCCAAGGTGGCGTATTATTCTCGCTCTGAATTTTTGAAAAGTCTGAATGTGGTCTTGAGCTCCAAGGTTCACACTTCCTTCTTTTCAGATCTCGGGTTTTGAAACTTCTAGATCTAACCTGTAGGTGAGTTTCCATGAAGATGACAACTTTTTAATGCAAATTTGCAACTTTTAAAACTTTCACTCCAAGTGATCTTCAAGTCTTCAACCTACATCTACAAACACAAATATGCAAGATGGGAAAAAATTGTCGATTGTTAGTGAATGGGGTTTTGCCTTGGTCAAACCCCTTGTTGGTAATTAAACCTTGAAATGAGATAGAAATAATGAAGGAAATGGTGAATGAACAACATGAAATGCTACAACTCACCAAACCCTTGTAAAGTCTGCAAACTTGTGTGAAATGGCTGCAATGGATATGGATCTTGAAATGTTTGATAGATCTTGAATTGCTTGCTTGCTTGAATTAAAAACCTACATCACAAATGTTAGCACAACAACACACATGAGGCAAGAATAGCCTTTGACATGATTATTGAATATTGATGATGGATCTAAATGCTTGATGATTTTCTCTTGAATGCTCTTGATCTCATAAATTTTCCTTGAGAATCAATACTCAAGTTGCTAGGATGATCTCATGAATGCTTAGGATGAAAATGAATGAATGAACCTTGTATTTATACTTATCTATGCTTAATATCTCAAAATTATATCACACCAAGCCAACATATGAATTCATTAAATGAAGGAGGCTAAATCCCCCCTAAATTTGAAATGGGGCCTCGAAAATAAGCCTAGGAGGACTAAGACGCCCTCGGTGGCATCTTAGTCCTAAGGTTCAAATCTTGGGGCATAAACTCCAAAAAGGGACCTTTTTAGGTGGTTTCAAAATTAGGGTCCCAAGGCCTATGGAGGAAAAAGATACCCAAGGTGGTGTATTAGTCCTAGTTGAAAAATCAAGGACACACAGATAGAAACATTAAATGGTCATTTATGTTTTGATGTTTGTCGGGATTTTCCATAAAAATATATAGTTTATTAGGTTTGTGTATGCAAAATAGGACCTAATGAAGCCATAAAGAAGCATAAATAAAGCAAGGTGGGCCCAAAAAAGTATGAAAATGCAAGGTTGTGAATTTTACTACACTACATTTAGCCCCCACTTTAGTGAGAGGACGAACTTGCTTCAAACTCACACTAAAGTAGCCAACCACACAATCAAGAGGGGTTCCAATTTACAAATGTTGGTAAGATAGGATGACAACGATCAAGAGGGATGATGAAGCCCCCAAGGTTGAGATCATATAACAAGCCAATGTAGGCACAAAGGAACACACATGCAGATGATATATGAAGCCAAAATCAGATTGCAAACATACACCATCAAAGACTAGGAAAAGGCAATAGGAAAAGAACTGTAACGGATCAAGCTTCGATTGTTCATCCAACGCGGTGGACCGAGTGCAGGCTTGAAGAGGTTTTACAAGTGGAACATGTTGTCCACTTGTGTCACAAAAAAATGTATCTTTGGAGTTTTTCACTCATTTGGGCCTTTCCTATGGATTTTGGCCTTATTTTGCCTAGATTTAATGTTGTAATGTGGCCAACACATTCACATTAAGCCTTGAATGCTTGTAAATCAACAAAAACCTAATGATGTCTTACAAAGGTGTTGTGAAGTGTTTTAATACATTTTCCCACTTTTCTAGGACATTTCTATCACAATTCACCTAAATAACCTCTTTTTATCACTTACCAAGCCTTATTTCAAAGCGTTGTAAGGAGTTGTAACAAACTCTCACACTTTCCTAGGCTTGTCATCAACAAATTGACACTTATGATAAAATGACCCCTTAATGAACTTATAGGCCCTTCTTAAGTGTTTTTCATAATACAATCCCATTAACCAACATTAATTACACTTTAATTCCTGACAAATAGAAAATTTTCCCTAGTGGGATCAAGTCGCCACCTTGCACGACTTAGTCCAATCAAGCTTAAAAATCAAATTTATGTTAATATTTTGGCGGGATATTGTCTTCTAAACCCTAAGGTCGGCCTGTGATGAGGTTTTTTCAGGAAATTAGGGCACAACATGTATAAATAAAGGGTTTTTCCCTCATTCTCATCCTCCCTAATCTCCTAACTCACTCAACATTTGCATTCTTCTCAATCAAGCATTCAAGTACTCTAAGCACTTCAAGTATTCATCCATTGGAGTTGATTACTTGCATACCTTCAGACTTCTCCATCAAGGTTTTGGTGAGTTGTTGTACTTGCATGCTATTCAATCATCTTTCCCTTTCTGTTTCATTTCATTATCTAGAGTTTGATTACCAAAATGGGGTTTGATTACCAAACTGGGGTTTGACTGAGGAAAACCTCTATTCTCTAACCCTAACACCTTTTTCCCTCTATGCATGTGTGTTTTGTAGGTATGTATGTAGATTAGTCAAAGAGGAAGGTGCTAAAAGGTGTCATCTTTCCATCATCATAATTCAAGGTCAACAAACCCTAAAAGGAGCTTGAAGACAACTTGCAGGTCAACATCTGAAGATTCAAATCTGGGTTTCCATCAGAAGAAGAAGTACAAGTTGATAGCTACAGATTCCAGTCTTGATATTCCTAAAAGTCACAGGTGGAATAATTTTCCATCATTGGCGAATTAGACCCACTACCAAGCCTGAAAAGTGATCTTTGTAGTTCTGGACACCCATTTCCCTGAAACCTGTTCTGGTAAAGTTTCCCCGAAGTAGGACGAAGTCGCCCAACTTGGCATAAGTGTCCCAGTGGCCTTCAATAGTAGATTCTAGAAGATTCCAGATCTCCTCTTCATCAACCTTCAATTTCCAGGTGCACCCCTTCTGTTACTTTAAGTTCTGTTAGAGTTTGGTTGCATTTTAGGTCATTTTACATAGTGTTTTCAATAGTTTTACATTTCATTAGTTTGCATTCAATAGATAGTTTCATTAATCAGATTACAAAACTTAGATACATTCCAATCATACACATTAAGAACTTAATCTTTTATGAACTCTTAGATTTTGGGTGTGAAAGAACCCTCTCCTTCTAGGTGAAAACCCTAGAAGTGCTAGAGAACCCCCTTTCCCCTAAAATTTGTGGTTAACCACTATGTAAACAAAATGCACACTCATGAGGGCTAGTGGAAGCTAGTTGTCCACTAGGTGAGCCCCAAAAGGGACCATATCAAAGCCATACCTCCATGACTTTAATAAGGTACAAAAATGCATGCTCACACGAGCTAGTGAAGCTAGTTGTTCACTAGGTGAGCCCCAGGAAGTCCATATCAAAGCCATACCTCCATGACTTTAATTAGGATAGAAGGAATGCCATGCAACAAGAAAGAGAGATGTTCGAAGGGATTTTTCTTAGTTCATGTGAGGTATTATTCTTAGGGAAAATTGTGCTTAATGTTTCCAAGAGAGGACAAGTCAAAAAAACATCACACTCTTAGAGGAAATCAAACCCAATGACACCACCAAGAAAAGGACGCATCACAGGAAGAAAAAAAATCGCACAATGAAACATGAGTGTTGATGTATGCCCCCACTTTAAAGTAGTTGCTAACAACATTACTATGAGCAATTGCTTTAAAGTAGAAGACATGAGAGATTAATTGGAAAGCCCTATGCCATATGTTTATGATAAACTACGTCATGAAAAGGGAAGGGGTTGCCCCCAAAATGTCACATGTGAGCTAAATTGAGGCACGTTTCCCACATCTCAAGCTTTCTCCTATATGTACATGAAAGGCGATAAACTAGCCAAAAGAGACAACGATAGGTGACATACAAAGACAAGGCTATCTAACCCCTTTCCCCCACTTAGTGCAGGACAAGGATGAGCCAAAATGAAAAGAGGAACTAGGTGCTTCAACCCAAGGGAGAACACCACAGTCCTTAAGATGTTGAATTTTTTTATTTAAAGTCCGACATTCATTAGTAGAATGACCATGAACTCTGTGATATACACAAAGTGAACTCTTGTAATAAATTTTCTTTCGTGTTTCTGGGGGGAGAGAGATCAAATGATCTTGGAGGAGTTTTGTCAAGATACACTCTTGGTCAAAAGTATAAGATGTTGCTTTATTTTTCAAAAAAATATCTCTTGCTTAGTATAAGGTGTCATACTAACACAAGACTGTTTAGATTGTGAGACTTTGTTCTCTCCTTTACAGGAGGGTGTAAAATCTAACGAAATCGAATCATTAGTGTTTTGTGTGATGAAATTTACATTAAGCGAGGATTTATTTTTTTTCTTCATTTTTTGCAAAGGATAACAATCAAGACCACTAGTTTCTATTAGTTTAGGATGCACTACTATTAAAGTTGTCTTAGAAGTATTTTTTGTGATAGTCTTGATATTAAGTGAAGGCTTGTTTGTTTCTTTTGAGGGACAATAACCAAGACCACTAGACTTTTCTTGTGTGTGAGGCTCTATAGGAACACATATACCTTGTTCTCTAGCACCACATCCTTTTCCACTATATCCAATTTGTTTCATAAGTTCATAACCTTTTCCATAAATTTTTTTCATTTCTTTAGGAGTAGGTGGTTGCTCATGATTAAGTTCGTCAAAGTTTGTTGTGTAATTTGTTGAGGTGGATGATTTTGAAGGGTAGTTTGAATTTTTCGTTGATATTACCACTTTTTCTTTTTCCTTATCTGATTTCATGATCTCGTATTCTCCCATGAACATGTATGTTCAAAATCTAAGGAACCCCAGTCATCTTCTAAGAGCTTCGTGACTTTTTCAATGTTTTTCTTTATCTTTCTATTGCATGGGTTCCACTTGTGTAGTTGGTGTCAAGGTTTTCAAAGGATTTTATTTACCTTTCTCAATGTTCAAACAACTATATGGTTCAGGATCGGCTTCAATTGTATAAACTTTGTTGTTTTAGACATATTTCATGATACGATGAAGGGTAGAGGGCACAACATGCATCTCATGAATCCATGGTCTGCCAAAAGAATATTGTACGAAAGATCATGCGGAATAACATGAATAGGGGTTTTTAAGGTAGCCTTTCCATCTGTAATAGGTAAAGTTATCACTCCAAGTGATTCCTTTCCCGCATTATCAAATCCCTTAATAAATAAAGAGTCAGGTTGAATTTTTGATTTATCAACACAAGGCTTATCCAAAAGGTTTTCACTACACAATTAAGGCTGAGCCATTGTCAACAAGGGTTTGATTTATCCCTTTGGTATGGTATTGAGCTATGATCATGAAAGCATCATATTGTTTTTACACTTCCAAAGCAGGGAGCTCACTTTGGTGGAAAACAATGTCAGTATTCAATCCTTGAATCATGGTTGCTATGCCATTCAATAGCACATTAGAAGGGATAAGAACTTGTTGCAAGGATTTTTGAAGCATAGTGTGATAATTAGGTGAATTATGGATTAGGTCCCATAGGGATATCTTTGCAGGAGTATTCTTAAGTTGTTCAACAAGATCATATACTCCTTCCCACTATGCGAAGTTAAATGGGGAGCACTAGGAAAAATAGTATTAGGAAATGGGAGGGATGTTGAAGGTGTTTGTCTTGGTTGTGTATTGTTCCTAGTGTTGTATGTATGAGAAAAGGTATTGTAACTCGATTGCTGCGAAACATTGTTCTTAGGTAGTTTGAGGATAAGGACGGCTTTGTTTTGAACTTGTGGTTTGTGAGAGGGTGGATAAATGATAATTTTAGGCTCGAGAGAGTACTCCAAGGGATATATAATGCACATAACCTCAGAAGAATTATTGTTATTTTCATGATCTTAGTGAAGAGGAGTCTAATGTTACTTCATCATCTTCATCTAAATAATTACTATTGTCAATGTTTTCATTTTCTTCCACTATTATGTCTTCCCTATTAGGAGGGTGTTTAGGAGAACTACAAACCAAATGTTCTTGACATTCAAGGGTTAGTTCTTCTAAAATGACTTTTTCACAAGTAGGGGAATGATCAATGGCTAGATTTTCTTATTTATTAGGAGAAAGATCTATTTGATTATCCTTTTTTTCTAAGGTCTCATTCTCTTGTGTCATACTATCAACCCTAGTAGGAGATCTTGTAAGATGTTCACAACATTCCATGGTTATATTTTGTAAAGTAGCTTCATCACAAGTAGGGGAGGCATCAAGAGAGGTAAAACTATTATTTTCATGCTTACCAAATAAATCTTTGAAAATGGTAGGAGCATTAGGGAAGGGAGGAACAAGATTCTCATGACTCTCAATAGGTGTATCTTCTAACACCAACCTATCCTTTTTGCTTCAAGGAGGGATATTAGGAGAAGGAAAATTTTGATTTTCATGGCTATCTATGATATCATCCTATTTCACTAAAACATTCTCACAAGCAAGGGATGAATGGAAACTAGATAAGGTGATGTTTAGAAATGTTTCTATGATCTCATCTTCTTGTTTTATAATGTCTTCGAAAGGGGGATGAGGAGAGGGACAATCAAGACTCTCAATGCTTGTATCTTCTTTCACCAAGATACCTTCATCACTAAGAGGAGAGGTTTTGGGAGAAGAACAAGTATGATTGCTATGATTGTCTACACTACCATCCTCACCAATGGGCAATGTAAGATTAAGGATTGTGTCCATGGTTTGGTGATTAACATGTTTCTAATGACCTCATTTTTGTAATCTAAATTGAACTCATAAGAGGGGATGTTGTGCTTATGCAATCCATTTGTAACCATATCAAAGACACATCTCTTGAAAGAAAACATGCTATCATGGAAAAGTAAAGAAAGTGCAATGCAATGACCTAAAGTGAAATGTTTAAATACAATTTTCAGATTGGAAACAAGGTAATTTGTTGATTATAGTATGCAATGATAAAAAAATAGAATGTTGTAAATGAAAATTTGCAATTAAGCAATGCATGAAATGAACCACTTTAAGCTAGGTTTAATAAAATGCATGAAACAAAAATTCAACCTAGTAAAACAAATAACCGATGACAACAAATAGAAATGCAGAAAAGAAAATTTAAATCAAGGAAACTATAGCTTCAAATTCAGCAGGGACTAAGATGCCAGTAAGTGAATCTTGGTCCAAATAAAGGAATTTGGAGGTTCCAGAGACTATAACAGTTAACAAATAGCTCAGATAGGGTTCTAGGAAAAAAAACCTACAGAGGGATTAAGATGCTAGGAAGGGAATTTTTGTCCCAGTAGAGGTTTTTTTCAGATAAAGAACAAATTATTAGTTGTTAACAATGTTCCTAGGTTGCCTACCCAAGGAACTGATGTTTAGAAACAAAAAATTGTGCAAATGAATGCAAGAAAAAGTGACTAGTGACAAGAAATTGGATGCAAAAGTGAATGCAATTTTTTAAAATTTTGAATGTAATAAAAATGTTCTTAAATGCAATTAGGATGATTAAAAATGCACTTTTCTATTTTGGAATGAGATAAAATGATGCAAGAAATAAAAAATGCAACCTATATGCACTTTCACTAATGCAAATGCAAGAAACCCTAAATGCACTTTCACTAAGTATGAGAAACTCTAGATGCAATTTCACTAATGCAAGAATGAATACAATCTAGATCTAGGAATTTCAAGGACTCCAAATCAAAAAATGAATGCTAAATAAGTCAGGTTCACCAAAATGAACAATAGGAAAATGGATGCTTGATAACCTAGGTCATAGAACACCACTTTTCTCCTATTATCATTCAATAATGTGCTAGGAGTCCTAATTGGATTGACTAGAAACCTCACAAGGTGAGTCAATTCACAATGAGGAGGACCTATGAGGGGGTTGTTCGAATTTAAGGGGGTTCACCACCAAGCAAATGCTTGACAAAGAGAATGTTGGAAAACACAATGTGATATGCAAAATGACCTAAAATAAGCTAAATGAGAGGTGCAAATAATGAAATTAAGCAACACCAAGTTAGGGTATGTAAACTTGGGAAGCTTGGAGATGTTGTGATGATTCTAGAAATGCAAAAAAGCTATCAAAATATTTCTTGGAGGACTAAGATGCCTAAGATGGTGTATTAGTCCCGTTGTTGTTTTTTGGGGCAAATACAAAATCTTCAGATGTTGAAACTGGATTTGAAAGAATCTCCAAAAGATATGGTTTGGAGGACTAAGATTCCCAAGGTGGTGTATTAGTCCCTCTTTGAATTTTTGAAAAGTTTGGATGTAGTCCTGAGCTCCAAGGTTTGCACTTACTTCTTTTCGGATCTCATGTTTTGAAACTTTTGGATCTAACCTGTAGGTGAGTTTCCGTGAAGATGAAAAATTTGTAATTCAACTTTTCACTCCAAGTGATCTTCAAGTCTTCAACCTAGATCTGCAAACACAAATATGCAAGATGGGAAAAACTTGTTGATTGTCAATGAATGGGGGTTTTCCTTGGTCAAACCCCTTGTTGGTAATCAAACCTTGAAATGCGATAGAAATAATGAAGGAAATGGTGAATGAGAAACATGCAATGCTACAACTCACCAAACCCTTGTAAAGTCTGCAAACTTGTGTGAAATGGCTACAATGGATATGGATCTTGAAATGCTTGCTTGCTTGAATAAAAACCCTAAATCACAAATGTTAGCACAACAACACACATGATGCAAGAATAGCCTTTGACATGATGCTTGAATCTTGATGACGGCTCAAAATTCTTGATGATTTGCTCTTGAATGCTCTTGATCTCATAATTTTTCCTTTGAAATCAATACTCAAGTTGCTAGGATGATCTCATGGATGCTTAGGATGAATGAACCTTGTATTTATACTTATCTATGTTTAATATCCCGAAATTGTATCACACCAAGCTGACATATGAATTCATTAAATGAAGGAGGCTAAATCCCGCCCGAATTTGAAACTAAACCCCGAAAAATAAGCCTAGGAGGACTAAGATGCCCTAGGTGGCATCTTAGTCCCAAGGCTCAAATCTCAAAGCACATACTCCAAAAAGGGACCTTTTTAGGTGGTTTCAAAATCAAGGTCCCAAGATCCATGGAGGACAAAGACGCCCAAGGTGGTGTATTAGTCCCAGTCCACAAATCAGGGACATACAGACAAAAACATTAAATGATCATTTATCTTTTGATATTTTTTGGGATCTTCCATAAAATTATATAGTTTATTAGGCTTGTGGATGCAAAATAGGACCTAATTAATCCATAAAGAAGCATAAATAAAGCAAGGCGGGCCCAAAAAATTGTGAAAATGTAAGGGTATGCATTTTCTTACACTACACCCGCACAACAAAAAGATAAAGAAAAACACATTGAAGAAACCAAAAAACTCTTAGAAGATGATTGGGGCACCTTATATTTCGAACATACATTCATGGGAGAATACAAGATCATAAACTCAGACAAGGAAAAAGAAAAAGCGGTAATGTCAACACAAAATTCAGAAGACCCTTCAAAAGCATCCACCTCAACCACTTTAGCAGAAAAAGAAAATTACACAAAAAACTTTGACGAACTTAATCATGAACAACCACCAAATCGAAAAGAGATGAAGAAACTTTATGGAAAATGTTATGAACTTATGAAACAACTTGTATATAGTGGAAAATGATGTGGTACTAGAGAATAAGGTATCCATGTCCCTATAAAGCCTAATATGCAAGAATAAACTTGAATGGTCTTGGTAATTGTCCCATGATAGAAATTAAACCATCAAACAAGCCCTCACTTAATATCAACACTATCACAAAACATCCTTTTAAGCTAACTTTAACAGTAGTGCATCTTGAGCTGGTAGACAAGTTAGTGTTCTTGATTCTCATCCTTTGCAATAAATGAAACAAACAAATAAATATTCACTTAATATCAATGTCATCACGCAAAACACTTATGATTTGAACTCATTATATTTTACACCCTCCAGTAAAGGAGAGAACAAAATCTCACAATCTAAAGAATCTTGTGTAGGTATGACAACTAATACTAAGCAAGAGACATATTTGTCGCAAAATAAAGCAACATCCTCTACTTTGGACCAAGAGAGTATCTTGACGAGACTCCTCCAAGATCATCTAATCTCTCTCCCCCCAAGAACATGAAAGAAATTTTATTACAAGAGTTCATTTTTCACATATCATAGAGTTCATGGTCATGCTATTAATGAATGTAAGGCTTTGAGTAGAAAAAATCAACATCTTAAGGACTGCAGTGCTCTCCCTTGGGTTAAAGCACCTAGTTCATCCTTTCATTTTGGCTCATCCTTTTCTTGCACTAAGCGGGGGCAAGGGTATAGGTAGCCTTGTCTTCGTATGTCACTTGTCGTTGCCTCTTTTGCCTAGTTGACCACCTTTCATGCATATAAAAGAGTAAGCTTGGGATGTGGGTGACATTCCTTAAGGTTGGCTTGCATGTGATGTACCGAGTTATGCATTTTTGGGGAAATTGCTTTTTCATGATGTAGCTTATCAGAAACATGTGACTTGGCATGGGACTTTCTAAATAAGCTCTCATGTATTCTTCTACTTTAAAGAAATTTCTCACAATAATGGTGTTAGCAACCGCTTTAAAGTGGGGGCATACATCAACACTCATATTTCATTGCACAATTTTCTTTCTTCCTACGATGCGCCCTTTTCTTGGTGGTGTCATTGGGTTTGATTTCCTTTGAGAGTGTGATATTTCTTTGAATTTTCCTCTCTTGGAAACATTAAGCACAATGTTCCCTAATATTAGACTTCGTACGAACTAAGCGAAATCCCTTTGAACATCCCTCTTTATTGTTGTGTTGTGTTTTGTGCCTTATTAAAGTAATAGAGGTATGGGTTTGATATGGCTTCCTAGGGCTCACCTAGTGAACAACTAGCTTCACTAGCCCATGTGAGAATACATTTTTTTCCTTATCATATTTAGGGGAGTATGACGTTGGTATGGACTTCCTAGGGCTCACCTAGTGGACAAATAGCTCCCACTAGCCCTTGTGAGTGTGCAGTTTGTTTGCATAATGAACAGCGTGGTCTACTTGTAAACCTCTTTAGCCTTGACCCAGTCCACCGAGTTGGACGAGCAGTCGAAGCTTGATCCGTCACAGTTCTTTTCCTTTTTCCTTTTTCCTATCTTTGATGGTGTATGTTTGCGATCTGATTTTGGCTTCATATATCATCTGCAAGCGTGTTCCTTTGTGCCTATGTTGGTCTACTATAGGATCTTGATCTTGGGGGATTGATCATCCCTCTTGATTTTTGTCATCTTATCTTACTAACATTTGTACATTTGAACCCCTCTTGATTGTGTGGTTGGCTACTTTAGTGTGAGTTTGAAGCAAGTTCATCCTCTCACTAAAGTGGGGGCTAAATGTGGTGTAGTGAAATGCATACCCTTGCATTTTCACACTTGGTTGGGCCCACCTTGCTTTATTTATGCTCATTTATGGTTTAGTTGGTCCTATTTTGCATCCACAAGCCTAATAAACTACATCTTTTTCTGGCTAATCTCAACAAAAATCAAAAGATAAATGATTATTTAATGTTTTTGTCTATGTGTCCCTAATTTGTGGATTGGGACTAATACGCCACCTTGGGAATCTTTGTCTACCATGGGTCCTGGGACCCTAATTTTGAAACCACCTAAAAAGGTCATTTTTTAGAGTCTGTGCCTCGAGATTTGAGCCTTGGGACTAAGCCACCACCTAGGGTGTCTTAGTCCTCAGCTTATTTTCGGGGTCCAATTTCAAAAATAAGCGAGATTTAGCCTCCTTTAATTAATGATTTCATATGTTGGCTTGTTGTGGTGTAATTTTAGCATATTAAGCACATATAAGTATAAATACAAGGTTCCTTCACTAATTTTCATCTAAGCAAGTTGTGAGAGCATCTATTCTAGCAAAATTGAGTCCAGAAGAGCATTCAAGAGCAATTCATCAAGCATTTGGAGCCATCATCAAGATTCAATCATCATGTCAAGGGTTTAGTGCATTCATTCATGTTGTTGAGCCAAGATTGTGGATGTAGCATTGAAGATCTATTTGCAACCATTATTCACATCATATCCAAGGATCCAAGATCTACATTCTTCATGGCCACTACATGGTATATTGCAAATTTACTTCACAAGACATTATCATAGGTGATATCATTTACATATTTCATGTTTCATGCTTCATTTCATCATTTGGTTTAATTACCTACAAGGGGTTTGACTAAGGCAAACCCCCATTCAATAACAATCAACAAGTTTTCCCTCTCTTGTGTGTTTGTATTTGCATATCTAGGTTGAATACTTGAAGATCATTTGGAGTGCAAGATCGAAAAGTTGCAAAATTTGAATTGCAAAGTTGTCATCTTCACGGAAACTCACCTACAAGCCAGATCTAGAAGTTTCAGGACCTTAGATTTGGGGAGAAGGAAGTGCAGGCCCTAGAGCTCAGGACCACATTTAGAGATTTTATAAATTTAGAATGGGACTAATACGCCACCTAGGGCATCTTAGTCCTCCACAAGTAATTTTTCAGATATTCTTCAAGATTCTATTCCGGCATTCGAAGACTCTGCATCTGCCCCAAAAAATAGTTGCAAGACTAATACGCCATCTTGGGTGTCTTAGTCCTCCATAGCACTTTTTTCCAACATTTTTGCATTTCCATAATCCTCATTACATCTCCAAACTTCCCTTGTACATATACCCTAACTTTGTGTAGCTTAATTTCATCATTTGCACTCATTATTTGACTTGCATTACTAGGTTTTGTGAGTTGAATATTAAAGTGTCTTTTCCAAGAATTTTCTTGGTGGTGAACCCCTTAAGATCTAAACGAACCCATTTCCTAGGTCCTCTTAATTGAGAATTGACTCACCTTCCGAGGTTGATAGTCAATCCAATTAGGGTTCTTAGGACATAATTGAATGACCTAGATGGAATAGGTAATCACCCACTTGCCTATTTTATCTACAGTTCAGTTTTCTTGAGGGATATAATCAAATATTGTTTGAACACTTGGCATAGCACTTGTAGGTAAGGTAGGCATAGAAAAAGAGGTATCAATGGTATGGTCTATACCTACTGTACTAATTCCAACAATAGGAGTAAGAGAGCTTGATAACCCAAGATACACAACAAGTGTTTTATTGTGGGATGCCATGAGTCTCGCACTTTGTCTAACCACAATATTAGCAGTAGGACACAAAATAGTATAGCTCATGCAAGGGATAAACCAAAGAAAGTGTAATGAAAACAATATCCTATGCTTGCAATTACACTTGAAATGAAAGAAATTGAAATAACAGTTTTTTTGCAAACTGAAACATAAAATTGAAGGCAACAAATAGAAGCACAAAAAAGAAATTTCAAATCTTGAAAACTACAAAGTCAAAGTCAATAGGGACTAAGATGCCAATAAGGGTGTCTTGGTCCTACTGGGGAGATTTTGAAGTTCTAGAAAGTAAACAGAAAGCACACATCACATACAAGGTTTTGAGCTAGAAACCTTGAGAGGGACTAGGACGCCAGGAAGGGCGTTTTAGTCGTAGTAGAGGTTTTGTTCAGAAAAAAAAAAAATTATGGATTGATAATAGTGTTCCCAAGTTGCCTATTCAGGGACTTGATGTTTGGAAATAGAAAAGTTTGCAAATGAATGCAAGAAAAAGTAACTATTGACAAGCAATTGTATGCAAAGTTGAATGCAATTTTTTCAATTTTGTATGCAATTTAACAATTTTTCTAAATGCAATTATGATGATTAACAATGCACTTTTCAGTTTTTCAATGAGATAATATGATACAAGAAAGCCAAAATGTAACCTATATGCACTTTCACCAATGCAAATATGAGAAACCCTAGATGCATTTTCACTAAATATGAGAAGCCCTAGATGCACTTTCACTAATGTAAGATGGAATGCAAGAATGAATGCAACCCAGATCTATGAATTTAATGGACTCCAAATCAAAAAAAGAATTCTCTAAAGTGTTGGGTTCACCAAAATGAATCGTAAAGAAAATAGGGTGGGGGAAGATGCCCACTTATTTTCTTTAGGTCATTCAATTATATCATAGGAGCCCAAATTGGATTGACTATCAATCCAAGGGTGAGTAAATTCTCAACAAAGAAGACCTAGGAGGGGTTATTTTAGGCTTTGAAGGGTTCACCACCAAGCAAAATCTTGGAAAAGACAACTAAACATTCAACTCCCAAAACCTAGTAATGCAAGTCAAATCATGAATGCAAATGATGAAATTAAGCAACATCAAGTTACGGTATGTGTACTTGGGAAACTATCTGGAGATATGATGAGGATTCTGAAAATACAAAAATCCTGTCAAAATATGCTAGGGAGGACTAAGATGCCCTTACTTTTGTCTTAGTCTTGCTGCTATTTTTCGGGGGAAATACAAAATATTCAGATGCAAGAATAGAATTTGGAAGAATCTCTACAAAATACCCTTGGGATGACTAAGATGCTCTTGCTGTCGACTTAGTCCCACTTTGAATTTCTGAAATATTTGAATGTGATCCTAAGGCTCAATGTTTGCACTTCCTTCTCAGATCTTACATCCTAAAACTTCCAGATCTGTCTTGTAGGTGAGTTTCTGTTAAGATGACAACCTTGCAATGCAACTTTGTAACTTTTCACTTCAAATGATCTTCAAGTCTTCAACCTAAATCTGCAAACACAAACATGGAAGAGAGGAAAAACTTGTTGATTGTTAGTAAATGGGGTTTGCCTTGGTCAAACCCCTTGTTGGTAATTAAACCTTGAAATGAAATAGAATAATGAAGGGTAATGATGAATGAACAAAGTGTTATGTTGCAACTCACCGAAACCTTGTTATGAAATATGCAAACTTGTATGAAGTGGATAACCTGAATGTAGATCTTGAATCAAATGAGTGCTTGATAGATCTTGATTTAAATTTCTTGCTTGAATCAAAACGCTACATCACAAATGTAAGCTAAAAAACACACATGATGCAAGAATATCTTTGACATGATGCTTGAATCTTGATGATGGCTCCAAATGCTTGATAAATTTCTCTTGAATGCTCTTGTGAACTCAATTATTCTATAAGGATGAATACTTGAATGCTTAGGATGAAAATGAGTGAAAGAACCTTATATTTATACTTATCCATGCTTAATATCCCGAAATCACACCACAACAAGTTGACATATGAATTCATTAATTAAAGGAGGCTAAATATTGCCAAGATTTGAAATTAAATCCCAAAAAAAGCTTAAGGGGGACTAAGATGCCCTAGGTGGCATCTTAGTCCCAAGTCCTGAAAACTTGGGATAGAGACTCCAAAAAGGGGCCCATTTAAGGCATACTTGAAATCAGGGTTCCAAAACCTTTGGGGGACAAAGATGCCCTAGATGGAATCTTAATCTCGACCCAAATATTAGGGACACTCAACCAGAATCATTAAATTATCATTTATCCATTGATGTTTATCGGGATTAGCCATAAAAAGATATCATTCATTGGGCTTGTGAATGAAAAATAGGACCAACTAAGATGTAAATAGAGATAAACAAAGCAAGGCGGGCCCAAACAAGTGTGAAAATGTAAGGGTATTCATTTTCCTACACTACACCTTCTATATGCTCTTATAGCTAAATTATCAACATTTTCTATGTTTGCAAGACACATCAACGTCTGGTGGTATGTTTCTAAGCTTTTCTTTTCTTTTGCTACATACTTTACAATATATTTGATTACAATATGTTTGGAAAGAATAGGTTGCCAATCTATATTTTCTCTCTACAATTGCAATATGTAGTGATTATGTGAGTTTATCATCATTTCTTGCTAGCTCAATTTTTTTTCACCTGTTTCTATGTCTTCATATAATTTGGATCCCTCCAAATTTAATGGTCATGGAGCATTATACCTATAATAAATATGATTAAATCATATAGTTTAATACTTTGAAATTATATTATATTTATTTTGATATAAATATTTAAACTTACTAAAATATTTTAACGTATTAAAATATTTTAACTTAATTTTCCAATGATAAAATTGATAAATGTGAACAACAAAATGGATAAATACAAATGTACTTGTGGTAAATTTTATGTCAATTTTTTTAGCTTTAAAATAATAATATGAAGTCATATATTTTCACATTAAAATAAAGCTTTACATAAAATTGTGTGTGGTAATTCTTATATCGATGTTTGAATATAATTTTATGATTTATTATTAAGGTGAAGTGTATAAATTTGGTGGTTAGGGATTTATAAATTTTTATTAAGATGAATTTAGTATTTAATTTTAAAACATTAATATATGATAAAAAAATAATAATAATTAAAAAATTATTTAAAGATTTATACGGGTATGTGCAGGATCATGATGGGCCAAAAAGTGGTGATATCTAAGTGATATGATGACCCATGTGGCTGACGACTTTTTTTTACCCAAAATTGATGAAACGAAAAGGGTTTTTAAAGGAGATTCTCAGCTTTCCACCAATATAAATTATGTTTTACTTTGAATTTAATAAATTATTATTATTCATTTTCTATTTGAACTATGACTAAAGTCCTGATTGATAGGTTGATTGAAACAAATCTATAACTTTCAAATGGTATCACATTTTTTGAATCCGAAACATGTGTCACATTCTATGCTTTGCATACTATAGGATTAAAAAAAATTGAATTTCATGAAGTTTTGACCAAGTTAAGGTGGTTAGATATATGAGTTTTTATATTTTTAAAAATTTATAATAAAAAAATCATAATTAATTATTTACTTGGAAAAAAATTACAAAAAAATATGTATCACATTGGGACATGAGTCCCCTACTTATATATAAAATATTATAAAAAAGCATTATCATTTTATTGTGGTTAGGGTGGTCAGACAGACACCTACTTCTTATTTTTTCTCTGAAATTTAAGTACTACTGCATTGAAATTTCAAATTTTCACCAAATAGATTTTTATTTTTTTAAAATAAACCTAGTAGTTTAGAAACTACATTCAATTTTATATGGATTCTATTGTTACATATTTTTGAAATAATATAGATAACATATTCAAATTTTTATGTCAAGTTGCCTAACTCTAATTTTCTAAATTTTATTGCCACTTAAGAGCCTGTTTTTTCCATGATGATCCTGCACATACGGATATAAATTTAAATATTTTTTAATTAGAATAAAATTTAGAATATATGATAAATATATAATATAAATAAAATTTTATTTAAAAGATTTATAAATTTAAATAATTTTTTAATTAGAATAGAAGTTAAGAATAGTAAATGAATGTTTTTCTTTATATCTATTAGAAATGAAGGCAACCATTATATTATGAAGATATGAAATCTTAATTGTAGAATATCAATGGAGATATGATTTAGCAACCATTAACATACTTATGAAATCTAAACTATAGTATATCAATCGAATTACACAATTTAAGAGTCATATACATAACACAAAAAATATGTGGAGAAAATTCTTTCAATAAATATTTTTATCAAAAAAGAAAAAGAAATTTTGTAATATTTTTCAAAGAATTACAATACATCTAATATCCTCAATCTTGCATCCATTCCAACATCTATATACAAACATCTCATAATGCCTCAATCTCAAACTTTCAATATATAGACTCATGAGGTCTCAAAATACCACCATAAAACATTATCATGGGTCAAAACAAGGTTTTAAAATACCATGGTAAAAATCCATACCGGCCCTTATATTTTATGCATAATCTCTCACATGTATTTAAACCCTCTTACAAATTTTCATAAAAAATCTATAAAAATAAAAGATGCTCTTACATACATCATAGATTATTAATAAATTATGTAAAAATTCTCTTACACATGTCATAAATGATTCTTACATCCAAAATAATCTCTCTTATTTTTAGCCCTTACAATTTTTATAGAATCTATTATAACATTCTTAAAAATAGGCTTTTCATGTTAGATCACTAAATGAACATTTTTTGACAACGAACAACTTATTTTTCAAGAAACTGACATGTGGTAAAAGTGCCAACTCAAAATATCGTACCTATTTTGATGGAACACAAATATTTAATAATAAAAATACCAAATAACTGTGGGAAAATATAAAATAATAATAAATAAATAACTTAAGAGTTGATAAGGTTTAGATACTTTAACTCTCAACATTATCCCACTTGTCAAATACCTTGCAAAAGTTAAGGGAATCACACTGGATCATGGAATCAAATATGCATAAGAAACAAGGCATGTGACCTCTTTGCACCAAGTAAACTTTTTTGTGCTCACAAGTTTGGTGAGATAATTTGCAACATTCACCTAAGTATTAATTTATTTCAACTCAATTTTTCCATTAGCGATCATTTCAAAAACAAAATGGTATTAAACAGTCATATGCTTAGTTTGAGCATGATACATAAGATTCTTGGCTAAATGAACTACACTCTAGCTATCATATCCAGTCTAAAATGTTTTATAATCAAAACTAATACTTACACACAATCTATGTAACCATACTACCTCCTTAGAAACATGGGTAGCAGCCATATCCTCCATTTTGGTATTAGACATTGGTTTTTTCTTACTCATCCAACTTATAGCTCCTCCAAAATTAAGTAAACAGATACCCACTAGTGGAACTTCAACTATCCAAGCCACCCACCCTATTTACATCAACAAAACCATGTATGTACAATGGATTATTCACATTGTTAGTACTAGAATAAACCAAAAATTAATCAAAAATACTGTGCAAATAACTTAACACCCTCTTTGCATAATTACAATGCTCTCTACCAGGGTTACACATAAACATGTTCAAAAATATCATTTTTTGGGCAAATACCTAATCTAAGATTTTGTTGATTTTTGTAACATTCATGGCATCAAGAGACAACTTACTGCAGCTTATACCCCTTGCAAAATGGTATTGCAAAAAGGAAGAACCATACCATTATGGAAATGGAACGAAGTATGTTACAGTCCAAAAATCTTCCAAATTATTATTGGGGAGAAGTAGTTGCAATGACAATATATATTTTGAATCAAATTCCCACAAAAGAAGTTCAAAACATTACTCTGAAGGAAGCCTGGAGTGGTCATAAACCTTTAGTGGCTCATCTTTGAGTATTTGGGTGTCCCATATATGTTCAAGTTTCATTTTAGAAGTGGAAGAAGTTGGATACAAAATCCCAACTTTGTATCTTCATGGGATACTTAGATGCAACTAAAAGATATAGTTTTTACAACCTAGACACAAAGCAATGGACTGTTAGTTGGGTTGTGTTTTTTGATGAAGGGGGAGTATGGCAATGGAAAAAAGGAGTTCAACAAGCTACACCACTGATCATGAGTATTGAAGATGATCAAGTTCCTCTTCAAGTGATAGTTCAAGTCCACCATTTAGTCCAAGCTCTTCATGAAAGGTACAAAGTTTAGTTGACATTTATCAAAGGAGTACAAATACAAATCTTGTTGTCAATTTTTCTTTGCTTAGTACAATTCAAGTTGAACCCTCTATGTATGAAGAAGTAGTTAAAGAACTAGTATGGGTTAATGTTATGAATGATGAAATTAATGCCAATCATAAAAATAATACATGGGAATTAGTTCAACTTCCCAAAGATAAGCATGTGATTAGTGTCAAATGGATTTACAAGGTCAAATATCATGCAGATGGTTTAGTAGAATGCCACAAGGCAAGATTAGTTGCCAAGGGATTTGCATAAACACCTAGAGTAGATTATTTTCAAACCTTCGTTCTAGTTGCCAGACTTGGATACAGTCAAGATTATATTAGCTATTGATGCACAATACAAATGGTCAATTATCAGATGGATGTAAAATCAACATTTCTTAATGGTTATATAGATGAGGAAATATGTGTGGAATAGCCTATGGGTTATGGAATTTCAAGAAAATAAAACTTATTTTACAAGCTGAAGAAAGCTCTTTTTAGGTTGAAGCAAGCTCCTTGTGCCCAGTATGCTAGAATTGACAATTATTTAAAGAAGAAGGGATTCAAAAGAAGCCAGTCATTGATTTATTGAAATGGTTTAGAATGATGTCATGCACTGCAGATGCAACCCCTATAGCTCTTGCTGAGAAATTAACCAAGGAAGATGCAATTCCAAAGTGGATGCTACTTTATACAAAAGTTTGGTTAGGAGCCTATTGTACCTCACTACAACTAGACCTGATATTATGTATGTTGTGAGTCTTGTCTCTCAGTTTATGCAAGATCCACATGAGTTTCATTAGTGTGTTGCAAAAGGAATCTTAAGGTATGTGAGTGATACACAAAAATTTTGCATTCATTATTCTCCCATTGATAAGTTTGAGCTAGCTGGTTACACGGATTCTGATTGGATTGGTTCAATGGATGATAGAAAATCAACATCTAGTTATGTTTTCTCATTTGGTTTTGGATTTGTATCTCGAAGTATTAAAAAATAGGCAATCATAGCTCTCTCTTTTGCAAAAGTAGAATATATTGCAGTAGCATCTACAAGTTGTCAAGCCATATGGACTCAAATGGTTTTAGAGGATCTACATTTGTTCAGGAACATCCAACAACTATTTATTGTGATAACAATAGCACCATTGCAATGACCAAAAAGCATGGGTTTCATGCTAGATCGAAGCACATTGAGATCATACATCATTTTATATGTGACTTGGTTCAAGATGGGATAATGGAATTGTAGTTTTTCCCTACATCTGAGTAAGTTTCTGATATATTTACTAAGGCTCTTCCTCTATCTATTTTTATTGTCTTGAGAACTCAAATGGGTCTCATCCCCGACAATCATCCAGGAGGAGATTGAAGAAAACATGATCTTCGAATGCATGATCAACAAACAGTTTTATGCTTTTCTTTTTCAATAGTTTTTTGTTTTAATGCATAATAAAACTATAGTTGTGTGCAATTATTTCTTAGGCGTAGCTTCTTTTTTTAAAAGCTTTCTTAGCTTTGTTTCTTCCCAACAGCCACATCGCATGAGATTTTTGTTTAGCTGTTGTCTTTAAACTCTTTATATAGAGATGATATATCTTCGAAGAATTCTTTCAAATAATTCACATGCTTTATCTATGCCTCCACACAGAGTAAAAACCAAAACAAAACCAATCTCCCTACAACTGTTGCTTTAATATATTCACAATAGCTGAAAAGTAGAAGTGAGAATATCAAGTTTTAGAGCTACTAGATTCTTTATCTCGAGACAAGATTTTGGTGCCTTTCAAATGAAAATATTGAATATCAATTATAATTTGGTTTTCAGGCTGTGCACAAGGAGTATGTGGTGAAGGTTGTTGATTTCTACTTCATATTTTCCAATCGCATTTGTTTGAAAGTTTCTAGAACCTTTTCAACAAATCACTACATTAAATGAGATGACATCTTTTTTAGGACAATGCTATTAGAATTCCATAATCCATAAGAATATTAGTAGTTATTTCTTGATTAAATTGTGTGTAAGTTGTTTGAATCAACATTTTGAATCATACTTCGTGATAAATCATCAAGATAGAGAACTCAAGGATATGAAAAAGCTTACACACAATCAAATCGAGAAATAACTACTGATATCTTTTTGAGTTGTTAAGTCAAATAGTTCATGTTTTTTAGCACCACAAGAAAAGAATAACAGTTTGAATTTGTTTCAAGCTAAGGATAGTTGCCTTGTGCCAACCAAACAGCATTTTCTTGAAAACTTTGAAATATTTTTAACATATTTTGTTCATACATCCCTCATAGTCATGCTACTATGTGATTGATGTCCTATGTCAATGATTCTTATTCCCCACCTAGAGACACAACCATCTTGAATCTTATCTCCAGCTTTTTTACATCTCATTAAGGATGGAAAATCAATTTTTTTCATGGTGCACTATGCATTGGTGTTTTTTTATTTAGATTTATATTCAAAGATAATCATTTCTTTTTTTTAGAATTATTGCATGCAACTCAAATCTGAGTTGAGTAAGGCACACTCTATAATATATACACATTAAATATATAATTCTATGATAATATTTCTAGATATAATTTACATATATTTTATGAAAGATATGTAAGCTAGTTGTATACATACATCTATTCATTTACAACCATCATGCTCACAAAATCAAATAATAATAAAATATCATAAAAATATTTTTATTTTGCTTAAAGCAATTTCAAATCACATCATTTTAATTTCATTGAAGAATACGTGACCATCTTAAATCTTATCAACATTTTTTTTGACACTTCAATAATAATATTGATGAATATTTATTAAAGATATGTATGCTAATTTACTTTTAGTTTTAATTACAATTTATCAAAAACACAAAAAATTATGTTTAAAAAAATGGAAGAAAGAAAAAGATTTTAAAAAGTATAGTAAATTCGTATAAAATAAAAGTTACTTGGCAATGCAAGGATTAAATTTAGAAAAAAACTAAAGTAAAAAAGACTTCCCAATAGGTAATTTCCTGAAAGTAGGGGAAAGGGAAAAAACAATCAAATAAAAAAAATTGCACTTCACGGAAAATGGAGAACTCTGGCAACAACGAGAAATGTCGTGTCATACTTAAAAAGGGCCATTTAGAACGGAAATCACGTTTCGCCTGTTATAACAGGCAACAAAGCTTTGTCATTGCATTTCTGGTAACAGAGGTCAGGCTACTCGTTTTGTATGTGTCACTTTCCCTTACTAGTAAATTAAATTTGGTGATATTAGATTTCCACAATTCATAGAAAATATTGCAAATTATTTCATATTTCTATAATTTATAGAAAATGTTGTAAATTATTTCAGATTTTCACAATTCATAGAAAATATTGTAAATTACTTCAGGTTTCCACAATCGATAGAAAATGTTGCAAATTACTTATGAATTTGATTGTGTAATTTTTTTTTGCATCAACCTTTCAGATCACACACAGTGATCCATCATCAGAATGAAGAGTTGCAAATTATACTTGTCTGATAGCTGAGACCTTTCTTAATCTTTCTTAATCTAGTAAAAATAGTCTTGCAAGATTTTGGGTGTTTTTTTGTTTTTTCAGTTTTATTGAACTAAATGACATTGAAATTCATTGCAATGAATGAGATCAATAATGAAATCACACATCCTCTAGCTGAAGATGGAATTGAGTGGCCTAACGCTTCAAGATGAGTGTTATCGGAATTCAAGAAGCTATGGCTTCTTTCAGGGCCTGCAATACTCGTCATGCTCTTCAACTTTTTACTCTTTGTTGTCTCCCAAATGTTTGCAGGTCATCTGGGAGAGTTAGAATTAGCAGGAGCTTGCATAGAAAATGTTGGAATTCAAGGATTTTCTTATGGAGTTTTGGTTAGTAGCATTTTGAAAAATTCGTAGGAAATTCAATACTGGGTTTTTGTATTGAATATAGTTCAGATACTTTATAACATAACTTATTCATTGTTTGGACAACATAGATTGGAATGACAAGCATAGTACAAACACTATGTGGGAAAGCTTTTGGAGCCAAGAAGTACAAAATGCTTGGAATCATATGCCAACAATCTATGCTGCTAATGACAACCACTGCTATGCTTCCGAGTTTACTCTATATTTTTGTAGAGCCTGCATTGCATGCCATTGGGTAGAATAAAGCAATAGCTGCTCACGGAGCTATCTTTGCAAAAGGGCTCATTCCTCAATTGTTTGCCTTTGCTCTGAGTTGTCCCTTGTAGAGATTTTTACTGGCTCAGAATATAGTGGTTCCTCTTGCCTATATTTCTATAGACACTTTTATGCTGCATGTTCTTCTAAGCTAGCTAGTTGTTTACAAGCTTGGGCTGGGCCTGCTGGGAGCTTCATTAACCTTGAGCTTGTCATGGTGGATTCTCACCATTGCAACTATACTTTATATACTGTGGAGTCCAAGTTGTAAGGATACATGGACTGGCTTTTCATGGAAAGCCTTCACAGAGCTTTGGCCTTTCTTCAAACTGTCTATAGCATCAACTCTCATGATATGGTATGATTCTACAACATATATTCAATTCTCTTATCTCAGTTTACTACAAGTTAGCCAAATTTTAATTCAATAAACCGCATTGAAGTATTTGTCTATGGCAATTTACTCACTACTTGCGTCTTTGTCCTAAAGTTTAGAAATATGGTACAATCAAATCTTAGTTCTCATCTCAGGGCTATTGCCTAATCCAAAGGTTACGTTGTGTTGGATTTTTAACCCCAAGCGCAACATTTTCCTTGGTTTACCTCATTACCTCAGCTTCCTATTCGGTCTCCTGTAGTAGTGTGGTGACTACCTCCTTACGACCGGGTTGTCTTCCAAGCTTTGCGATAGTGTGGTATATCGCCATACCGTAGCCCTCTATCTTGCCTCCCGTAGTACTGCGATTTCCTCACCATACCATTGTCCATTCTCTCTCCTCTCACAGTAGATCAATGTCTACCGTGGACCTACGAATCTCTCGTCAACCTCTCATGGTGGAGCGGTACCCCCGCGGTACTACAGAATCTTCTTTTGACACTCATGGTAGTGCGGTATTCGATTTTCTTGGCTACAATTTTCTGTGGATGTCTATCTGACACTTTTTAATATGCAAGGATGATGTTTAAATGAGATTAGACGGTTAAATCTTGTCATATCTCGATGTCTTTATTATTGTAATTAATTACTTTTATTTCATCTCTTTTTGGTGATTTCTCTAGCAGTTTTTTGTTGCCAGTTGTGTAGTTTTAATATATATATATATATATGGAAGTTGGTAAACTTGATTTGTAATATACTCCGCAGAAGGAAATTAGTGAAAAATGAGAGCAGCAGCTCTATGAGAATAATATTAATACAAAATCGAATTTTAGTGGTTTATTGTCTCTCTGGTTTGGTTATATTTCTTTATGCTCCTCTGTCTCTGACCTTCACATGGTATCAGAGCAGGTTCTTCACAACAAAGTGTTGTCTTAAGAGTTTCAGTGAAAGTATGGCAGCAAGCACAAGTTTGAAAAACCCACGAATTCCACAGTTTAATGGGAAGAATTATGACTACAAGGAAATCACCATGAGGGCATTGTTTTTCTCACAAGATTTATGGGAGCTTGTAGAGAATGGATTTCTAGAGCCAGCTGATGCAGCAACATACAATGCTTTGACTCAAGTATAGAAGGACTTATTGAAAGACAACAAAAAGAAAGATTCACAAGCTCTTTTCTTTATTCTTCAAGGAGTACATGAGAGATTTTTCCAAGGATTGCAGTAGCAACAAGGTCCAGACAAGCATGGGATATACTACAAACAACCTATCAAGGTATGGAAAAAGTCAAAAAAATAAAGTTACAAATAATAAAAAGGGATTTTGAAACAATCTATATGAAGGACAATGAATCTATAGAATCATTATTTACCTAGATTATTGGATTGGTAAACCAAATTAGATCACATGGTGAGACACTTGAAGATGTCAGAGTTGTTGAGAAGATTTTAAGAAGTTTACCCACAAGATTTGAAACAATTGTTGTAACCATAGAGGAAACAAAGTACCTCACTCAGTATTCTGTTGATGAGCTCTTTGCATCTCTCATTTCTCACGAGTACAGGTTGAGCAGATCAACAAACACATCATTGGAGCATGCTTTCAAGTCACAAGCTTCAATCAACCAAGGAAGAGGCAAAGGAAGAACAGATTTCAAAGGAAGAGGAAGAGGAAGAGGAAGAGGAAGAAATTTTTACAGAGGTGGAAGAAGCAGCCCGTCAAGCTCAAGTGGAAGAGGAAGCGGCCAAAACCCATCTCAGAATCAACCCCAAGGTCAAAGGTATGATAAGTCACAAATCCAATTTCACTACTGTAAAAATTTTGGGCATTACATGAATGAGTATAGGAATTGAAATAGTATGATCTTGGTAAACAAAATGCAAATTTTACAAAAGAAATTCAAGACCAAAAACCAAAAAAGAGAATAATGTTTTTGGCATGTAATGTTGCGTAAGAAAGTGAAAAAGATGTTTGGTTTTTAGACTCGGGTTGTAGCAACCATATGACAAGAAATCTAGAAATGTTTTCAAGTTTAGATGAAAATGTAAAGTTTGATGTCACTTTAGGTAATGACAACAAAGTGTCAGTTAAAGGAAAGGGAAATGTTAACATTCTAAATAAATAGGGGGAGCAAAACTATATTTCAGATGTGTATTTTGTGCCTGGTCTAAAACACAATTTAATGAGTGTTGGTCAACTACTTCAAAAGGGATACAAAGTAACTTTCAAGAATGGACTGTGCACAATTTTAGACAAATATCCTAGCAACCAGCTCATTGCTAAGGTTAAAATGACAAATAACAGAATGTTTCCCTTGAAAATTCAGCCAAATTTGAATACAAATTATGCACAAGCACAAGAAATTACAACTGCCATGCAAACTGTTTTTCAAGAAGAAGTAAAAGATGAAAACTGGCTATGGCACCTAAGATTTGGTCATCTAAATTTTGGAGGTTTAAATTTGCTTCATAGGAAAAGCATGGTCAAGGGATTACCTCTATTAGAAAAACCTGAAAGAGTATGTGAAGGATGCATTTTAGGAAAGCAGCATAGAGAATCTTTTCCAACAGGGAAGTCAACTAGAGAAAAAGCTCCTTTGGAAATTGTACATTCAGATTTGTGTAGGCCAATGCAAACACCTTCAATAGGTGGCAGTTTTTATTTTCTGACTTTTATTGATGATTATTCAAGGAAAACTTGGATTTACTTTCTAAAGCATAAGAATGAAGTGTTTGATCTCTTCCGTCAATTCAATTTTCTTGTTGAAAAACAAAGTGGTCATTACATTAAAGTGTTGAGGACAGATAGAAGAGGTGAATATATTTCAAAAGAGTTCTTAATTTTCTGCAAAGATCATGGGATTCACAAACAGTTTACTACAAGATATACACCTTAGGAAAACGGGGTAGATGAAAGGAAAAACAGAACAATCATGGAAATGGCTAGAAGCATGTTGAAAACCAAACATTTGTCAAATGAATATTGGGTTGAAGTTGTATCATGTGCAGCATATATAATGAACAGGTGTCCAACAAAAAGTGTTATGAATATGGTTCCTAAAGAAGCATGGACTGGAAGAAAACATAATGTTTCACAAATGAGAGTTTTTGGATGTGTAGCATACACACATGTGCCTGATGAATTAAGAAGAAAGTTAGACAACAAAGGAGAGAAATGTATATTTGTTGGATATAGTGATGAATCTAAGGCATACAAGCTTTATAATCCAACAACCAAGAAAGTTATAATCACCAGAGATGTACAATTTGTTGAAGATGAAGCATGGGATGGAAGCAGATAAAAAATAGTTAATGTATCAGCAAGTATGCGTCATGAGGAAAATGAAGTTTTTGTACCAGCAAATGTTCCTTCTAATGTGACTCCTTCCATGCCCTTTCAACCTCAACCAACAGATCCACAAGTGACACCATCATCGAATGTAAGAGCAGTAACAAGAGGACTACAGTCGCCATCTACAACAAGAAGTTTTGGTTCTGGACCATCAAGTCCACATTCAATAAGTTCAAGTGATTTATCAAATCCTACATTAGCAAGCATGAGAAGACATAAAATCAAAAGTATAAGGGACATATATGATCAAAATGAAGGGGAAAATAATACAAATCAATTTTCTCTTTTTTCATTTTATTCTCAAGTTGAAGATCCGATTCACTTTGAAGATGCAATTAAAGAAGGTAAATGGATATGTGCAATGGATGAAGAGATTGATGCAATTGAAAAGAATCAAACATGGGAGTTGGCGAGTCTTCCAAAATACAAGGACGTAATTGGAGTTAAATGGGTTTACAAAACCAAACTAAATGCTAATGGTGAAGTGCAAAAGTATAAAGCAATATTAGTGGCAAAAGGTTATTCACAGTAGCTAGGAATTGATTTTAATGAGACTTTTGCACTTGTAGCTTATCTTGACATAGTAAGAATGATATTGGCCATAGCAACACAAAACAAATGTTTAGTTCATTAAATGGATGTGAAATCAATATTTTTAAATGGCTATCTTGAAGAAGAAGTTTACGTAGAACAACCACCTGGGTATGAGATTTTGGGTCAAGAAGACAAAGTCTACAAGCTGAAGACATCGTTGTATGGTCTCAAGCAAGCCCCAAGAGCTTGGTACAACAGGATTGACAGATATCTTATACATAATGGTTTTAACAGGTGCGACAATGAACCAACTTTGTACACCAAGCATAATGAAAAAGGTGAAATTCTGATTATATATCTATATGTTGATGATTTAATATTCACTAGTGATTTGTCAACTGATCTATTTAAAGGAGCTATGAAGAAAGAATTTGAAATGACAGATTTGGGTCTCATGAAATATTTTTTAGGCATTGAAATGAACCAAGATGAAAATGGTATTTTTATTTCTTAGACAAAATATGCAAATAATGTTTTGAAAATATTTCATATGCTGAATTGCAAATCAGCACCCACACCAATTGTCACATGTTTGAAGCTAAGTAAGGAGGACATAGGCTCAAATGTTGATTCAACCTTATATAAGAGACTTGTTGGCAGTCTCATGTATTTAACTACCACAGGACCAAACATAATGTATGTTGTAAGTTTGATTTTCAGATTTATGGAAACTCCTAAAGACACACATTGGAAAGCTGGGAAAAGAATTTTGAGATATATAAGTGGAACAAAGAATTTTATGATTCAATATTCAAGTTCAGATGAGTTCAAGCTCACAAGATACACAGATAGTGACTGTGCTGGGAGTGTTCATGACAAAAAAAGCACGTCAGGTTATGTTTTCCATTTTGGCACCGGTGTAGTTTGATGAGCTTCGAAAAAGCAGTCAATTGTCACTCTTTTATCAGCTGAAGCTGAATATGTAGCGGCAACAAGTGCATCATGTCAAGCAGTGTGGATGAGAAGAGTGCTGAAAGAATTAGAGCATGAACAAGCGGATGCAACAATGATATTTTGTGATAATAATTCTATAATTGCACTCTCAAAGAATCCAGTTTTTCACAAAAGGAGTAAACACATTGATACCAAATATTATTTCATCAGAGAGTTGATCAACAATGGAGAAATTATTTTGGATTTTTGTAGGTTTGAGGATCAATGCGCAGACATCTTCACGAAGGTGCTTGGAAAAGAGAGTTACATCTTTCAAAGAGATCGTTTGGGCATAAGAAATAGTTGTAGTTTTGTTTAAGGGGGAGTGTAGGATTTTTAACCCCAACCGCAACATTTTCCTTGGTTTACCTCGTTACCTTGGCTTCCTGTTTGGTCTCCTGCGGTAGTGCGGTGACTACCTCCTTACCACCGGGTTGTCTTCCAAGCTCCATGGTAGTGCGGTCTACCGCCATACTGTAGCCCTCTATCTTGCCTCCCTCGGTACTGCGGCTTCCCCGTCATACCACTGTCCATTCTCTCTCCTCTCATGGTAGAGTGGTGTCTACCACGGACCCGCGACTCTCTCGTCAACCTCTTGCGGTGGAGCGGTACCCCTGCGGTACCGCAAACTCTTCTTTTGTCACTCGCGGTACTGCGGTATTCGATTTTCTTGGCAACAATTTTTTTTGGATGTCTATCTAGCACTTTTTAATATGCAAGGACGATGTTTTAAATGAGATTAGACTGTTAAATCTTGTCATATCTTGATGTCTTTATTATTGTAATTAATGACTTTTATTTCATCTCTTTTTGGTGATTTCTCTTGTAGTTTTTTGTTGCCAACTGTATAGTTTTAATATATATATGGAAGTTGGTAAACTTGATTTGTAATATACTATGTAGAAAGAAATTAGTGAAAAATGAGAGCAACAGCTCTGTGAAAATAATATTAATACAAAATCAAATTTCTGGTTTATTGTCTCTCTGGTTTGGTTATATTTCTTTATGCTCCTTTGCCTCTGGCCTTCACGTTGGGCTCTCTCTCAATTTGGTAATGCTATATCCGTAGTACTAAACCTAAGGAAATTAAATTCTCTTGTTCTAAGTTCTCTTATATTGTATTTTGTAAATTTGTCAATGTACCGATTCAGAGATCTGGAGATTTTAAATTAATCAAGAAGTCAACAATAGGAGATTGGTTTGCATATATTTATGGGCTAGAGTCCAAAATTGATACAATGAAAAATAGTATTATGTGAGTCTCTTTTGTGTTTATTTGGACATACAACTATTACAGGTTTTGAACTTCAGAGATTGTACTACTTGGTGTGTGCAGCATGAATTACTTGAACTGGGACATGAAACTAATGTTGGGCATCAGTGCTGCTGCATGGTATGTATTTGTATAACCAAAGAAACCTTTGATTTCATGTAATCCAAAGCGATGACCACCATTTCCAATTTTATCAAGAAATTATGATAGTCTTAACATTATGCTCTGCCATAAATCTTCTTTTCACCCATTTCATTGTCCAGAATATTTATTCATTTGTAGTTTGTAAGAACTCTCTGTGAAGCTTATTTAAAAATTTATTTCATTTCTATATAGGTTGAGTTTTTAATAAATTGTCTTTAAATTTGCAGCACAAGAGTTGGTAATGAGCTTGGAGCCAGAAGGCCCAAAGCTGCAAGATTTTCAGTTGTGGTTGTTGTGTCCACCTCCATCACAATCAGTGTCCTCGCCATTGTGATATTAGCACTTCAAAAATACCTTGGCCACCCATTCACAAGCAGCACCGAGGTCATGAGAGCAGTGTCTTCCATGACACCATTACTTGCAATATATGTCTTTTTGAATGGTGCCCAGCCTGTTCTTTCAGGTTCCTCTCCACTGCTTTCATGTTCAAAGCAATTATATTCTCCATTACCATTATGACCATTATACTTTGCTTTAGTCCTACAACTGGTAAAAGAATCTGATATGGTTGCGTGACCAAAAGAATGTTCTACTTGACCATTGAATTTTAGTTTAACTTTGAAATTGACACATTGGTCGTTGCAACAGTTGTGGCAATTGGATGTGGGTGAAACATTTGTTGCATGTGCCAATCTCGTCTCTTATTACATTGTCGGTTTGCCTGCTGGAATAATCTTGGGTTTTGTAGCAGAAACAGGAGCAAAGGTGTTTATAAACACAGCACTTTACGTTGTTGGATAAAGATATAATGTAATTATTATCATATTAAACATTAAACATGATTTGCAGGGAATATGGTGGGGCATGATCAGCGGAGTTGGGGTGCAGACATTGATTCTCATTATTTTTACAGCACGTACAAACTGGAATAAAGAGGTACAAAATTTTAAGCACTCGAAACATTCATGCTTTTTGAGTTTAGCCCAAATGTCAAAGTTAAAGCAGAAATTGATAAGTAAATGTAGGTTGAGGGTGCTGTGAAGCGTCTGAAACGTTCAAGTAACGAGCCGTCTGGTGAAGAAGGGGAAGTGACTTCCTCAAGTTAGGGTTATCATTGCCGGATGTAATTATGAAGGATCTTATTTCAAAACATGGTGGGACAAAAATTCTTCATCTTTTTGCTTGTAAACCAATGAATTGGTGAAATTGTACCTGGTAACGACAACCTTTCCGCGTGAAGAAGACTTGTGACTTGGTATCTTGGTGGGTTTCTTCTTTTTCTTTTCCCCCTTGCCGTGACTATCGTGTGCACTTCAAAGCGGTCGTTCATAAGCTTTAATCATTTCACATGATATTTTCTAAACTTTTAGAACATATTGAATAAGCTTTTGATTGTCCAGATCTGTCTTTTTTAGAATAATTATAACTTTATCCAACATTATGCTCTTAAATCTTAATTTTATTTTTAATTAAAATCATTTGGATATGTATGTTATTTTTCGTTTTAGTTGTGTTCATATATTTCAATTTATTTATTTATTTATCTTGCATAATTCAAGTTCATTAGTTCACAACGTATGGGAATAGATCTCAAATTCAAATTTTAACCTTTCTATTTCTGTAGCCATTGTGAGTTGAATCAACACACATTTGTACAACATATTATTACGTATCGATATTTAAAGATAGATAATGTGTCACAAATTTATATGCAAGTAAAAAGAGAGATCACTAAAGTACACTTCAAGTTAAATTAGAATCTGTATTGTTTAGTTATAGGATAGTTGCATGCTTATATAGGTTTTCTTCATATATTCATTGAGAGATGTAAAAATTGAACTCAAAGTAGGAGTTTGATCTAGGAGAACTTGACCCCAACATCTAGTAGATTCTTTTAAGATGTTTGTAAATGCTATAATCTCCTTATAATCTTTACGAACGCTTTATTTATTAAATATTAAAGCAAAACAGTTTTTGAAGTGTTTATTTTAATATATTCATTGAGAGATGTAAAATTGAACTCAAAGTAGGAGTTTGATCTAGGAGAACTTGACCCCAACATCTATTAGATTCCTTTAAGATGTTTGTAAATGGTATAATCTCTTTATAATATTTACAAATGCTTCATATATTAAAGATTAAAGAAAAACAATTTTTGAAGTGTTTATTTTAATATATTCATTGAGAGATGTAAAATTGAACTCAAAGTAGGAGTTTGATCTAGGAAAACTTGACCCCAAAATCTAGGATATTCCTTTGAGATGCTTGTAAATGCTATAATCTCTCTATAATATTTACAAATGCTTCACATATTAAAGATTAAAGCAAAACAGTTTCTGAAGTGTTTATTTTATTAGTTCATAGTTGTATATCAAAGATTAAATCCATGGTTACCTAGATTGAACTTGTAGACTAAAAATTGACCCTTGAAGTTTTTTTCACCTATTCAAATTCCAAGACATTCATTTGTCAAAGAATAAAAAATTAGGTATCTTAGACAATGATTTTAACATAATGTTAACATGAAGTCTTCACCATTATATCATTATTCTCAAACCCAAGTATCTAATTACTTTTGTCTACTTATTAAATTGTTGATTATTTATTTATCTAATTCTAATTTATATAAGTTAATTGTGTTTTATTGATTGCATTGATTTAATTAGCCTAAATATAAGTGACTTATCTCATTACAACTATAATAGTAGAAAGATTTTTTTTAAATTAAAGTATATAGATTTATCAAACAACAACTATAGCATAGTAATCCTTGTAAAAAACTCTAAAGATTCATTTGTAATGGCAATTTTGATAGAATCAAAATATGTGTTTTTAAAATGTATATAATAAAAAGAAACATAGTGCTCTAACATTACAATTAGAAATTGTTCTAAGAAAATAAGATTTGAAAAGTTTTGATAATTTTAAAATGTACATGCACATTGTTAATTATATAAAAAATTATGAATATTATTTATGATATATCAAATCTATAAATCATCATAAACTCAAGTCTCTTTAAAACTAGAACATATGAAGTGTCAATGAAACTAAAAATTAAATTAAAATTAAAAATTATGATTATATATCATATCTAAATTTCACAATAAATTCAAGTCTCTTTAAAGATAGAACATATGAGGTGTTGATGAAGATAAACATTAGAGTAAAATTTTGAAGTTCAACTAGTTCTTATATCTCAAGTAAATATTCAATTCTATATTTAGTATTTTGATTTGATTTTAATTTTTTTTTTTCTATAATTAAAAAAGGTGATTATTTAAAGGCATAATATTTGACAAATATAAATAGGTAAATACTCACAACATTATAAATTATATATAAAATATTTTTATTTATTTTTATAAATTATGATATGAGTTATAATATAAATACTAATAATAGTGTATTAAATATAAAATTGAAATTTAATATAACCATTATAAAATATTAAAATAAATGGTTCCATTTATTATGTTGTTTTGAACTTTACTTGCTACATTATATAGTTCTTATAATTATATTTGTGATGTTCAAATTCTTGACCAGACAACCTAGTCTTTATATGTACATTTAGATTAGATTTGCATTTGTGTAGGTAGGGTTTGTAATGATCAATTCTATAGTTGGAAAAAGAACTTGTAATGATAGGTAAAAAATATAGAGATGAGTGTTTTTTTCTAGATTTCACTATGTGTAGATTATTTGCATCAATGTTTCGGATCACACTCTGTGATCCATCATCAAGATAAAAAGAATGTTGTAGGAGAAAAATGGATGATTGCAGACCAAGACTAAATAAAAAGAGGCATGGAGGGAGCTTAGGATGCATAAGATTCGAGAAGGGAATTAAAAATAAGGAGAAAAAGAAAGTTGATGAGAATTGGAAAGTAAAGAAATTAGGAGATAAATATAACAAGACAGGATCAAGAAGAAAGAATACAAACAAATTCTTCTTGATCCTCCCTTGGTATATTTATCTCCTAATTTCTTTATTTTCCAATTCTCATCAACTTTATTTTTCTCCTTATTTCTAATTTCCTTCTCGATTCTTGTGCATTCTAAGCTCCCTCCCCATCTCTTTTTATCTAGTCTTGGTCTGTAATCATCCATTTTTTTCCTACAACACTCTTTTCATCTTGATGATGGATCATAGAGTGTGATCCGAAAAGTTGATGCAAATAAGCTACACACAGTGAATCCAAAAAGAAAAGCACTCATTGAATATGGACTATGGAAAGATCTAATGTCTCTAATAAATATAGAGGTTCCAAACATTTGTATGAGTATTATTTAATTTCCTACACCTTGAAAAATCATCTACAAACATTTATCAATCAAACTTTGAAATAATAATTATTTTATTATTTAAATTCTATAAAATCTAATTTAATGCACTTATAATTCCTACCTCTTTAAACTAGAAGAAAATTTAAATACTAATATCATTTATTTATTTATAGTTATTTCTCCCTTTCAATAAAGTTCTTTATTAATTTTAAAAAATAATACTCATCCAACGGTCAATTTTCAAATTAATCTAAAACAGACTAAAATACATTTAAACAAAAGTCAAGTTTTATGATTTTGTTTCTTAGTAGGGAAATTAGGATCACAAGCTCTCTTTTTTAATTAGTTGCTTCAAAAAAATTTGCTTATGAAACATACGCAAACACGAATCCTGTAGATTTAAATGCATGAATAACCCATTCCCATGAATAGATTGTTAATTTATTGTAGCTCAAACAAATGTTTTCTCCATTCCCAAGAATGTTATTTAATTTTGGAGACTTCTAGAAAGGAGTTAGTTAGAGATAATTAATTAATTGATTGATTGATTCCTTTAGAGACTTCTAGAAACCAGTTAGTTAGGGTTTGTTAGAGTCTAATTAATCTTACCCATTGATTGAGATAAAATCATGGCCATTGGTTTTTCAATGATAATAGTTTAAAATGGGATCAATGGGCATTTGGATAACACACACACAAACACACTTGAGAAAGATTTGCAGTGATAGAAAATAAATTTGTAGTGAGAGCAAATAGTTTTGTAGTGACAGCAAGGGCGTAGTGATAGTGTTGGAGGCAACAACCGTGGAATTTCAACAGGAGAATTTAAGGGAAGAATTTTTGGATAAGAATATTGCCGGAGCTCTGTCAGTAAGAGGCAAGCAGTTTATGTATCTCTTGATTTGCTGAAGATTAATAAAATTCCTCATCTATAGTACTGGTTTTTCTTCCGGGGTTTTTCTAGGGACAGTTTGTCCAAAAGTATTGTGTTTATTATTTTGCATGTTTTCTTCTCTATTCCCGTGGTTTTTATTTGTGAAGTTGCAGTTGTATTATTTTTCAATATTTGTTGTGAATTAATTTTTGATAGTCAAATAATCTTTATAGATAGGAGATTGATAGGCAGTATCTACAATAGAATTCTCACATGGTATCAGAGCAAATTTGAGGGCAGAAAGAGCTCAATGTAGGCACAGGAAGGAAAAATCAAGGGTTTATAAAACCTAGTTTTACCTCTTCAGAATTATTAGTATTATTTATTTTTTATTATTTCTTGAGATGGCCTCAGTAGGTTTAAGAGATCAAGACAGATTGGATGGAGCCTCAAATTTTGGTGTTTGGAAAGCCAGAATTTCTTTATTGCTGGAAGAGAATAGTATCAAGGAATATGTGACCAGTGTTATAGCTGTACCTATGGACCCAACACAACTCTTAGCATATAAGAAGTAAGATGCCAAGGTGAGGAGGTTGATTCTTAACGGTGTTAAGGATCATATTGTTTCACATATTGCAAAGTTAGATACAACAAAGAAGATGTGGGATGCCATTCTGAATCTGTACCAGAATGCTACCACTAACAGGAAGTTGATTCTCAGAGAAAAGTTGAGGAATACCCAAATGAACAAGGGAGAAAACGTTACAAGTTACCTCATCAGACTTAGACTTGTCAAGGATGAGTTGACAGCTGATGGAGATTAACCAGATGATGACGAGCTAGTACGGATAGCCCTAAATGGGTTTACTAAGCAGTGGGATGTCTTTGTTCAAGTTATTAATGGATGAGACACCTTACCTAGTTGGGATCAACTACATGGAGTGACTTCTCTCAGGAGGAGCTTAGACTAAGTCTTGTCAGTGGTGCCAATAGTAAGAGTTAGAAAAGTGAGGTAGAACAGGAAAACGTTGCCCTAGCTGAAAAAGGGAAAGCAAAGAAAGGGTCTAGCAAATAATCAAATCCTAAAGGTGAGAAGAAGAAGGACTTGTCTAAAGTCAAATGTTATGGCTGTCACGAGTTTGGCCACTATGTCAGCGATTTCTCGCAAAGGAAGAAGAATGAAAAGAAAGGCAAGAAGCAGATGACAACTTCATCAAGTGTAGATGAGCTCTCTAGTAGAATGGAGGATGAGTTTTCACTCATAGTTTGTATGGTTAGCTCAACCGCATAGGGTGTTTGGTATATAGATAGTGGGGCATCATTTCATATGACATGAGTTAGAGTATACTTCTCCAGTTATAAGGAGGAGGAAATCAGAGTCCATATTTCTATGGGGAACATGTCCAAACTCAATCCAGTTGGAAAAGGGACTGTTCTATTTCAAAGGGAGAATGGCAAGTCGATTCCCATTCATGATGTGTTGCATGTGCTAGGCTTGGGTATGAACCTGATTTATGTATTTTTCCTTCAGGATAAAGGCGACAATGTACTCTTTAGAGGGGAAAATGTGTTAATCAAGCATAAGGATTGTAAATCACCCATAGCTATTGGAGTTAGGAGTGGTCGGCTTTACAGGTTGAAATTTGACACTTCTAAGGCATTGATGAGCAATGGAAATTCTAGAGATCAAGGAGAGCTATGGCATAGGAGGATGGGCCATATACATCATGGAGCACTTAAATTGCTTCGTGAGAGTGTGACAGGTGTTCCAGAGGTGAGCAAAGAGCATGATGATGTATGTAAGGGATGTGTGTTGGGGAAGTTTATGAAAGCAACTTTTCCAAGGAGTGACACTAGATCCAAGGGTGTTCTTGATCTAGTACATTCAAATATATGTGGACCAATGTCGATGAAGTCTCTCAGAGGATATGAGTACTTTGTTACTTTTATTGATGATTTCTCCAGGAAGACCTAGATATACTTCTTGAAGACCAAGGATGAGGTTTTCAGTTGTTTCCAAGAGTTCAAAGCTCTTGTGGAGAATTCGATAGGTAGGAATATTAAGGTTCTTTGATCAGACAATGGAGGCAAGTACAAAGGGAAAAAGTTCCTGGAGTTATGTACCAAGGAATGAATCAAGAGAGAATGGACTGGTCCTTACAACCCGCAATAGAATGGGGTTGCTAAGAGGAAGAATCAGTCTATATTGGAGGCAGCAAGGGCTATGTTGTTTGACCAAGATATGCCACACTACTTATGGGCAGAGGTATGCAGTACAACAATATACATACAGAATAGGGTTTCACATAAGGTATTGGGCAAGATGAAACCAAAGGAGGCGTTTTCAAGGAAGAAGCTAGATGTCAGCCACTTCAGAATATTTGGAAGTTTGGCATATTATCACATTCTAGAGGCTACACATTCCAAGTTAGATCAGACTACAGATAGAGGGTACTTTGTGGGGTACAATGAAACCTCAAAGGCATATTGAATATTTATTCCAGGGGCCAAGAAGATTATAGTTAGGTGTGATTTCAAGTTCATGGAGGACAAGACATTTAGAAGGTCCAAATATTTACCAGCAGATGATCAGAGTGAGCAGCCAGCATAAGCTCCAAGGATTGAGCAATCGAATCAGGAGCAACAAAGCTCAAGTACAGTTACTAGTACTAGCACAGGCTTAGGTGCAGAGAGTTCACAGAGTATGGAGCAACAGATGCAACATATCCAAGAGATGCATCAGGAACACATGGAGGTTGATACTTCATCCTCTATAGTTGGCAGTAGGAACCAACAAACACATAGAGATACTCAAGAGTTTGTGGGAGCTCCTTGGACGAGTAATAGACATCGGAGACAACCAGCCAGGTATAATGACTATATGGCATTAGTTAGTTAGTTGGTAGATAGTGAGCCTTCCAACTATTAGGAGACCACACAACATCAAGTGTGGCGAGATGTGATGGTTGAAGAATATACCTCAATAGTGTAGAACAATGTGTGGGAAGTTGTGCCTAGACCGATAGATAGGGCAGTGGTTGGATCATGCTGGATCTATAAAATCAAGCACAGTGCAAATGGTAGCATTGAGAAATACAAGGCAAGGTTTGTGGCCAAGGGGTTCTCTCAGAAGGAGGGAATAGACTATGATGAGACATTTGCTCCAGTGGCCAGGTATACTTCTATATGAGCTGTGATCTCACTTGCAGCATAGATGGGATGGTAGATCCATCAGATCGATGTCAAGATGATGTTTCTTAATGGTGAATTAGGAGGTATACATAGAACAACCAAAGGGCTTTGTAACACACAACAATGAAACCCACATGTGCAGATTGAAGAGAACTTTGTATGGACTCAAGAAGGCTCCCAAGGTGTGGTATGAGTGCATTGATAGATATTTGCAGGGAATGGGTGTCGTGAAGAGTGAGGTGGATGCGAACCTCTACTACTTAGTGGTTAGGGGTGAGGTTCTCATTCCTATTCTATATGTGGATGACTTGTTTTTAATAGGTTCACTAGGGATCATAGAGGAGTGAAAGAGGGACCTTGCAACAGAGTCCGAGATAAAGGATTTGGGGCTTATGCACTACTTTTCTAGGCACGAAGGTACAGAAGGTAGATGGAGAGATTTTCCTTAAACAAGGGAAATACTGCATCGAAATCTTGAGGAGGTTCGAGATGGAGGATTGTAGAGCCATGTCTACTCCTATGATCATGAATTGGAAGAAGGTAGACACATCCAGGGAGAAGGATGTAGACCCCACCTTATACAAAAAGTTGATTGGGTCTTTCATGTATTTGGTCAACACCAGGCCAGATATATCCTTTGCAATAAACTCTCTTAGTTAGTTCACGGTTGCGTCGAAGAGAGTGCATTGGACAACGACAAAGCATGTGTTGTGATATTTGCATGGTATAATCGAGTATGGTATCATATATGCTCGAGGTGATGGTTTCAAGTTGATAGGCTATACTAACGCAGATTGGGCAGGCAATACAATGAACAAGAAAAACACTTTAGGGTGTTGCTTTAGTTTAGGATCAGAAGTTGTATCTTGGTACATCAAGAAGTAGAAGTATGTGGCTTTGAGTTCTACAAAGGCATAATACATAGCAACTAGCATGGCGACGTGTGAGGCAATATGGCTTCGGAAGTTGTTGGTAGCCTTGTTTGGTCAGAGGGTTGAGACTATGGTGATACACTGCAACAATCAGAGTTGCATTAGGTTGTCTAAGAATCCAATGTTTCATAATAGGTGTAAGTATATAGACATCAGATATCATTTCATAAGGGATTGTCTACAATGGGGGATTGTTCAGCTACAATATATACATACAGATAAACAGGTAGTAGACATTTTGACAAAGGCATTGGGGAAGGTGAAATTCATCTTCTTCAGAGATATGTTGGGTGTTATGCAGAACACCTTCCTGGCTAAGAGGGAGTGTTGATTTATTGTAGCTCGGACAACTATTTTCTCCATTCCCAAGAATTATTATTTAATTTTGGAGACTTCTAGAAAGGAGATAGTTAGAGATAATTAATGAATTAATTGATTGATTCCTTTAGAGACTTCTAGAAACCAGTTAGTTAAGGTTTGTTAGAGTCTAATTAATCTTAGCCATTGATTGAGATTAAATCATGGCCATTGGTTTTTCAATGAGAATAGTTTAAAAGAGGATCAATGAGAATTTGGAGAACACATACACACATTTGATAAAGATTTGCAGTGATAGAAAATAAATTTGTAGTGAAAGCAAATAGTCTTGCAGTGATAGCATTGGCGGTAGCAATAGTGGAATTTCAGTAGGAGAAATTAAGGAAAAAATTTATGGACAAGAATATTGCCGGAGCTCTGCTAGTAAGAGACAAGCAGTTTATGTATCTCTTGATTTGCGAAAGATTAATAAAATTCTTCATTTGCAGTACTGGCTTTCCCTCCGAGGTTTTTCCAGGGACAATTTGTCCAAAAATATTGTGTTTATTATTTTGCATGTTTTCTTCTCTATTCCTGTAGTTTTTATTTGTGAAGTTGCAGTTGTATTATTTTTCAATATTTGTTGTGAATTAATTTTCGGCAATCAAATAATCTTTATAAATAGGAGATTAATAATCAATAACTGTAATAGAATTTTCACATAGATTTGTCCGTTTGCAACATAAATTCTTGGGCATATTAATTCCATAGACTCGAGCGACTCGAGCGTGTCATCTGCTTGCTTTTAGTTGGTGGTGAGTCGTTAGCTTTTGAAGCCACTTGTCTTCTATGCGTCACTTTCACCTGCTGGTAAATTAAACTTGTCTGCTAGCTAAGACCTTCCTAATCTGGAAAAAAGAGTTTCAGAAGATCTTAGGCATTTGTTTTTTCAGTTTTATTAAACTAAACAGCATAGAAGATCTTCATTGCAATGAACGAGATCAATACCCACATCAAAAATTCTCCAGTTGAGGATAAAATTGAGTGGCCTAATGCTTCAAGATGAGGGTCTTCAGAATTCAAGAAGTTGTGCCTTCTTTTAGGGCCTGCAGTACTCGTCATGCTCTTCAACTTTTTATTCTCTGTTGTCTCCCAAATGTTTGCAGGTCACCTGGGAGAGTTAGAATAAGCAGGAACTTGCATAGAAAATGTTGGAATTCAAGGATTTTCCTATGGAGTTCTGGTTAGTAGCAGTTTGAAAGATTCGTAGGAAATTCAACACTGGTTTTTTGTATTTAATTTAAGTTCAAATACTTCATAACACAGTTTATTTATGTTTGGACAACATAGATTGGAATGGCAAGTGCAGTACAAACACTCTGCGGGCAAGCTTTTGGAGCCAAGAAGTATAAAATGCTTGGAATCATATGCCAACAATCTATACTGATAATGACAACCACTGCTATGCTTCTGAGTTTACTCTATGTTTTTGCAGAGCCTGCATTGCATGCCATTGGGTAAAATAAAGCAATAGTTGCTCAGGGAGCTATCTTTGCAAAAGGGCTCATTCGATAACCCGTTTGCCTTTGCTCTGAGTTGTCCCTTGCAGAGATTTTTACTGGCTCAAAATATAGTGGCTCCTCTTGCCTATATTTCTATCTTTGCAAAAGGGCTCATTCGATAACCTGTTTGCCTTTGCTCTGAGTTGTCCCTTGCAGAGATTTTTACTGGCTCAGAATATAGTGGCTCCCCTTGCCTATATTTCTATAGCAACTTTTCCGCCGCATGTTCTTCTAAGCTGGCTAGCTGTTTACAAGCTTGGGCTGGGCCTGCTGGGAGCTTCATTAACCTTGAGCTTGTCATGGTGGACTCTCACCATTACAACTGTACTTTATATACTGTGGAGTCCAAGTTGTAAGGATACATGGACTGGGTTTTCACGGAAAGCCTTCACAGAGCTCTGGCCTTTCTTCAAACTATCCATGGCATCAACTCTTATGTTATGGTATGGTTCTACAACATATATTCAATTATCTTATCTCAATTTAGTATAATTTAGCCAGATTTGAATTCAATGGACCACATTTAGGTATCTATCTATGGCAATTTACTCACTTCTAGTTCTTGTGTCTTTGTTCTACAGTTTAGATATATGGTACAGTCAAAGCTTAGTTCTCATCTTAGGGCTATTGCCTATTCCGGACGTCGCGTTGGACTCTCTTTCAATTTGGTAATGCCATATTCATAGTACTAAACCTAAGGAAATTGAATTGTCCTGTTGTAAGCTTTCTTATATTGTACTTTTTAAGTGTGCTAATGCACAGATCAAAGATCTGGGCATTTTAAATTAATCAAGAAGTCAACAGTAGGATATTGTCTTGCATATATTTATGGGTTAGAGTGCAAGATTGATGCAATGAAAAATAGCATTATGTGAGTCTCTTTTTTCGTTTAATTCGACATACAACAATTACAGGTTTTCAACTTTACAGATTTAAATAAGATCTCACACCACTAACTCAATTGTACTAGTTGGTGTGTGCAGCATGAATTACTTGATCTTGGACATGCAACTAATGTTGGGTATCAGCGCTGCTGCATGGTTTGTATTTGTATAAAAAAAAAAACCTTTGATTTCATGTAATCAAAAGCGATGGCCATCATTTCCAAATTTATCAAGAACCTGTGATAGTCTTAACATTATGCTCTGCCATAAATCTTCTTTCCGGAAAAGGCACCTAGTTTGTTAACCTATGCAAGTATGACTGAAATATCTATAAATGCAGACAGTTCAAATTTTTTATTCGATTGCAGTTTGTAAGACTCTCTGTGAAGCTTATTAAAAAAGTCATTTCATTTTTCAATTTTCTAGATGGGTTGATTTTATTATGATAATTTTTTATTGTCTTGAAAAAATGCAGCACAAGAGTTGGTAATGAGCTTGGAGCCAAGAGGCCCAAAGCTGCAAGTTTTTCGGTTGTAGTTGTTGTGTCCAGCTCCATCATAATCAGTCTCCTCCTCGCCATTGTGATATTATCACTTCACAAATAGCTTGGCCACCCATTCACAAGCAGCACCGAGGTCATGAGAGTAGTGTCTTCCATGACACCATTACTTGCAATATCTGTCTCTTTGAATGGTGCTCAACCTGTTCTTTCAGGTTCCGTCCCACTGCTTTCATCTTCATATTCTCTAGGACCACTATATTTTATTTTTGTCTTACAATTGGCAATAGAATCTGAGTTGGCTGCATGAACAAAAGAATGTTGTCCTTGATCACTGAATTCTAATTTAGCTTTAAAATGAACAAATTCGTTGATGTAACAGGGGTGGCAAACATTTGTTGCATATGCCAATCTCGTCTCTTATTACATTGTCGGTTTGCCTGCTGGAATAATCTTGGGTTTTGTAGCAAAAAACAGGAGCAAAGGTGTTAAACATAGCACTTTACGTTGTTGAATAAAGATATAATGTAATTATTATCATATTATACACTAAACATGATTTGCAGGGAATATGGTGGGGTATGATCAGCGGAGTTGGACTGCAGACATTGATTCTCATTATTTTTACAGCACGTACAAACTGGAATTAAGAGTTATCAAATTTTTAGCACACGAGACATTCATATTTTTTAGGGTTTAGCCCAAATGTCAAGATTAAAGCAGAAATTCATAACTAAATGTAGGTTGAAGGTGCTGTGAAGCGTCTGAAACGTTCAAGTAACGAGCAGTCTGGTGTAGAAGGGGAAGTGGCTTCCTCAACTTAAGGTTACCATTGCCAAATATAATCATGAGGATGTTATTTTCAAACATGCTGGGACAAAAAATTCATGTCGTTTTGTTTGTAAATCAATGAAGTAGTGAAATTGCAAGCGGTAAAGACAAATTTTCCCGTGAAGAAGACACTTGGTATCTTGGTAGGTTTCTTCTTTTTCCCCTTGTCCTGTCTATCGTGTGCTCTCCAAAGCAATCGCCCAAGACAACTACCAGAGGTCCTTCTGCACAAAATCACCGCAGGAAGCCCTAGACGCGGTAACAAGAGGTTGTAGAGGCGGCATTGCAGGAGCATTACTTATTAATAATACAAAAATTGAAAATTGAAACGAACATGTTATTTATTTTAGTTATATTTATATTATTAATTCTCATAAGCATTGAGTTCCTCTAACCAGTCAAAGTCTTCCACAAGCTCAAAATGGTACAGCTTGCATAGAAACTTATATCCAACCAAGGAGCAGCTTCGACGCAACAAGATCTCCTCTCCATTTACATCTAGCAGAAATGGGAGATATTGAACTCCCAGTGGCATCCCTAGCATCCCTAGCTCCCGAGGGCGGGGAATCCCAAAACCAAGTTGTGCAGCTTCTAGAACCCCTTCAAGACCGCCCAACAAATTGAAGGAAATAGCAGAGATAAAAATTCAAACATATACACACAAAAATAATTTTAACACAAAACAAACTTTTTCCACCTTTGCTACTTGAGAGCAAAATAATTATATTATCCTCGTCTTGTTTTTCTTTACAAAAATATACCAGTATTTAAAGATTTTCGATCTAGACAAAAATAAATACAGACTTAAATGTCATAAACATGCCAGCAAATAATAGTCCTATACGAGGTCATATCGATTTAATAATTTGTCCTAGTCATGAAGAAAATTCAATCAAAATCGTCATTTTATGCCACCGTGGAGCCCGCTAACAAACTACACCGAAGAAATAAAAAAGTCAACCATCGTTGACTACCATGCTACCGCCGTGGTTTACGAGGAGACCGTGGTGGCCGCGGTAATAGCGAGCGCTGTCAGGAAGGGACTTACCGCACTACCGCCGTAGTTAAATAAAAGACCGCGGTGGTCGTGGTAATCGTGAGCGCTGGGAGGAAAAAGGTTTACTGCGCTACCGCCGCGGTTAAAAAATAGACCGCGGTGGTCGCGGTAACTATCCACCGACGGACTAGTAACAGCCAGAGAAGGACACCGTGCTACCGTCGGTGACAAAAGAGCAGACCGCGGTAGAGCGGTAACGGTACGGACTAACGGTGAGCAATACTTGTTGGCGGTTAACCGCGTTACCATGGTGAGTGAGATAAAAGGCTATGGTAGAGCGATGGTCACCGCGTTATCGCGAGCTGTTGACTGAGATAGTGCAGTGTGGCGGTAAGAGTTGACTGCAACTGCCGATGTTGATTGAGACATGGACTCGTGAGTTGGACGAATTTCCAACACTCCCCCTTGAATACAACTCGCACCATTTTTTATTCCCAATTGGTCTCGTTGAAAGTTGAAGCTCTCTGTGCTCAGTGCCTTGGTAAATATATCAGCCTGCTCTTCATCTGACCTACAAAAAATTAATAAAACCTCCCCACCAGAAATCAGTTCCCTGATAAAATGAAAACATGTATCATTGTGTTTGCTTCGTTTGTGGAATACAGGGTTCTTCGATAATGCAATGGTCGAATTGTTGTCACAGAAAATTTTTGTTGCCTCTATCTGCTCATTCTGGATTTCCTGCAATACTCTTCTCATCCACACTGCTTGACACGATGCACTGGTTGCTGCAACATACTCAGCTTCAGTTGATGATAAGGTGACAATAGGTTGTTTCTTTGAAGCCCATGCAACTACACCACTTCCAAAATGAAAAACATAGTTAGAGGTGTTTTTCCTGTCATCAACATTTCTAGCACAATCACTGTCTGTGTAACCTATTAATTTGAAATCATCTGTTCTAGAATATTGGATTCCAAAATCTCTTGTTCCACTGATATACCTTAAGATTCTCTTTCCAGCTATCCACTGTGATTCTTTTGGTGATTCCATGAATCTGAAAATCAAACTGACCGCATACATGATGTCAGGTCTTGTGACTGTCAAATACATTAAGCTCCCTATTAGCTATTTGTACAAAGTTGGATTAACATATGAGCCTTTGTCTTCTCTACTCAATTTCAGTCCAGTCACCATTGGAGTAGGTGCTGACTTACAGCTTGACATATTGAATCTCTTTAAAACATCCTTTGCATATTTAGATTGTAAAATAAAAATACCATCTCTATTCTGTGTTACCTCAATGCCTAAAAAATACTTCATCAATCCCATGTCTGTCATTTCAAACACTTTCATCATTTTTGTTTTGAACATTTCAATTGATAGATTTCCTGTTAAAATCAAATCATCAACATACAGGCATATGATCATAATTTTACTTTCATCATTCACCTTAGTATACAATGTTGGTTCACTGTCACATCTGGTAAATCCATTATTTGTGAAATAACTATCAATTATGCTATACTAGGCTCTTGGGGCTTGTTTCAAACCATACAGTGCCTTCTTCAGTTTATAGACTTTGTCCTCTTGTCCTGATATTTCATATCCTGGTGGCTGATCAATGTAGACTTCTTCTTCCAGATAACCATTGAGAAATGTTGACTTCACATCCATCTGGTGAACTAGCCATCTATTATGTGTTGCTAATGCCAACAACATTCTGACTGTCTAATCGTGCAACTGGTACAAAAGTTTCATTGTAATCTATTCCAGATTGTTGTGCATAACCTTTTACCATCAATCTTGCTTTGTGCTTCTGCACATTTCCATTTGCATTCAACTTGGTTTTATAAATCCATTTTACACCTATTATGTCTTTGTCTTTTGGAAGACTTTGCAATTCCCATGTTTGATTGTTTTCTATTGAATCTATCTCATCATCCATTGTTGTTAACCACTTTTCTTCCTTGATTGCATCTTCATAATGGATTGGATCTTCAGCTTGTGAATAAAAGGCAAATAATGTAAATTGATGTGGATTGTTCTCACCTTCATTTTGATTATAGATATCAGTCATGCTTCTGATTTTCTGCCTCCTCATGCTAGCCAAAGTTGGATTTGATAAGTCACTCGAATCTGCAGAATATGGACTTGACGGTCCTGCACCAGAAATTCTTGTTGTGGTTGGTGTCTATAGTCCTCTTGTTGCTACTCTTGTATTACTTGCTGGTGTCAATTGTTGACCACTTGCTTGAGGTCGATTAGGAACAATAGGAACATTAGTTTGAACTGTATTTTCATTCTCATCTTGAGGGGTATTAATAGTAACATTGATTGTATTTTCTTTGCTTTCATCCCATGCTTCATCTTCAATAAATTGGACATCCCTGCTTATTATAACTTTCTTGGTTGAGGGATTAAATAGTTTGTATGCTTTTGATTCTTCACTATATCCAACAAAGATGCATTTTTCTCCCTTGTTATCAAGTTTTCTTCTCAACTGTTCAGGAACATGTGCGTATGAAATACAACCAAAAAACTCTCATGTGAGACACACTATGCTTTTTACCTGTCCATGCTTCTTCAGGGATTATATTCATCACACTTTTTGTTGGGCATCTATTCATGATGTATGTTGCACAAGATACAGCTTCAGCCCAAAATTCATTTGTTAAGTGCTTGGCTTTTAACATACTTCTAGCCATCTCCATTATGGTTATGTTTTTCCTCTCAGCTACACCGTTTTGTTGAGGTGCGTATCTTGTTGTGAACTGTTTGTGTATTCCATGTTCTTTGCAGAAATTTAAGAACTCTCTTGAGATGTATTCACCTCCTCTATTAGTTCTCAGCACTTTGATGAAACAACCACTCTGTTTTTCAGCTAAAGATTTAAATTGACAAAAGTAATTAAACACTTCACTTTTTTGTTTCAGAAAATACACCCATGTCTTCCTTGAATAATCATCTATAAAATTCAGAAAATAAAAACTACCACCTATTGAAGGTGTCTGCATTGGACCACATAAATATGAATGAACTATTTCCAATGGGGCTTTTGCTCGAGTAGATTTCCCTGCTGGGAAAGATTCTCTATGTTGTTTTCCAAGTATGCAACCTTCACAAACACTCTCTGGTTTTTGAATTAATGGAATTCCCTTTACCATGTTCTTCCTATAAAGCAAATTCAAACCTCCAAAATTTAAATGACCAAATCTTAAATGCCATAGCCAATTCTCATCCTTTACCTCTGCCTGAAAGACAGTTTGAATAACAGTAGATTCCTCTTGTGCTTGTGCAAAGTTTGTACTTAAGGCCAGCTGAATTCTTAAAGAAAACATTCTATTGTTTGTCATATGAATTTTTGCAATCAACTGGCCACTTGGGTATTTATCTAAAATAGTGCATAACCCATTCTTGAAAGACAATCTATAACCCTTTTGAATTAACTGCCATACACTCATCAAATTGTGTTTAAGGCCAGGCACAAAATAGACATCAGAAATATATTTTTGCTCCCCCTGCTTGGTTAGAATATTGACATTCCCTTTTCCTTTAACTGACACTTTGTTGTCATTTCCCAGGGTGACATCTGACTTAATATTCTCATCTAAACTTGTGAATAGCTCTAAATTCCCTGTCATGTGATTACTACAACCTGAATCTAAAAACCAAACTTCTTTCTCACTAGCTTGAGCTACATTACAGGCTAAAAACATTGTGCTTTTATCAAGTCTATTGTCTTGACTCTCTCTAGAAAAGTTTGCATTTTGTCTACCCATTTCATATTGTTTCTTTCTACACTCATTCATGTAATGTCCAAACTTTTTACAATAATGGCATTGGACCTGAGATTTATCATACCTTTGTCCTTGAGGAAAGTTTTGAGATGGGCTTTGGCTACTGCCTCTTCCACTTGAACTTAACTGGTTATTTCTTCCACCTCTGTTGAAACCTCTTCCTCTTACTCTGAAATTTGATCTACCTCTGCTTCTTCCTTGGTTGATTGAAGCTTGTGACTTGAATGCATGCTCCAATGACATATTTGTTGTTCTGATGAGTCTGTGCTCATGAGAAATTAGTGAAGCATATAGCTCATCAACTGAATACTGTGTGAGATCCTTGGTCTCTTCTATTGTGACTGCAATTGTCTCAAATCTTGTGGGTAAACTTCTCAAAATCTTTTCTATAACTTTGACATCTTCTAGTGTCTGACCATGTGTTCTCATCTGGTTTACCAGTCCCATTATCTGAGTAAAATATGAATCTACAGACTCATTTTCTTTCATAAACATAGTCTCAAAGTCTCTTCTCAGTATTTGCAACTTTGCAGTTTTGACTTTGTCCATACCTTGATATGCTATTTGTAATATGTCCCATGCTTGCTTAGACTTGGTAGTGGTTGATATTCTGGGAAAGATACTTTCATGTACACCTTGTACAATAAAGAAGTGAGCCTTTGAATCCTTCTTGTTATCCTTCAACAAATCTTTTTCTGCTTGTGTCAAGGCATTGTATGCTACTGCATCTGTTGATTCTAGAAAGCCATTCTCTACATACTCCCATAAGTCTTGTGAATAGAACAATGCTCTCATTGTTATAGACCAGTAATCATAATTCTTTCCATTCAATTGTGGAATTTGAGGATTACTCAAACTTGTGCTTGCTACCATGATTTACAGACTCTTTATAACTAACCTTACAGTTCTAATACCACGTGAAGGAAATAGCAGAGATAAAAATTCAAACATATACACACAAAAAATATTTTAAGACAGAACAGACTTTTTCCACCTTTGCTACTTGAGAGCAAAATAATTATATTATCCTCGTCTTGTTTTTCTTTACAAAAATATACCAGTATATAAAGATTTTCGATCCAGACAAAAATAAATATAGACTTAAATATCATAAACATGCCAACAGATAATAGTCCTATACGAGGTCATATCAATTTAATAATTTGTCCTAGTCATGAAGAAAATCCAATCAAAATCGTCCTTTTATGCCACCATGGAGCCCACTAACAAACTACACCAAAGAAATCAAAAATTCAACCATCGTTGACTATCGCACTACCGCCGCGGTTTACAAGGAGACCGCGGTGGCCGCAGTAACAACGAGTGCTGCTAGGAAGGGACTTACCGTGCTCCCGCCGCGGTTAAATAAAAGACCGTGGTGGTCGTAGTAACCGTGAGCGCTGGGAGGAAAAAGGTTTACCATGCTACCACCGCGGTTAAGGAACAGACTGCAATGGCTGCGGTAACCGTCCACCGACAGACTACTAATAGCCAGAGAAGGACACCGCGCTACCGTCAGTGACAAAAGAGTAGACCGCGGTAGAGCGGTAACGATACGAATTGACGGTGAGCGATACTTGCTGACGGTTAACCGTGTTACCGCGGTGAGTGAGATAAGAGGTTGCGGTAGAGCAGTGGTCACCGCGTTACCGTGAGCTATTGACTAAGACAGTGCGGTATGGTAGTAAGAGTTGACTGCGACTGTCGATGTTGACTGAGACATGGACTCACGAGTTGGACGAATTTCCAACACAAATGAGGGCAAAACAACTTCCAGGTCATACCCTCAATAACATACTTTTGAATGCGTAGGTCAAGGAGAGAGGCAACAAAATGAGCCGGTATATCCGTGTTAACACGATAATATTATTTTATATATCTAAATATACAATTATAAAATTAATCTAATTTATATTTATAATAACATTATTAATACACACATTATAAATAAATAAACATATTATATTAATCTTGAATTTTAAAATTTAAAATTGTATTTATATCTTGTGATCATTATGAGTCAACATATTGAATGTTCATGTTTTAATATTTTACAATCAATCAATCAAATTACAAAGTGAAATGATAGAAAATGGTTGCTTTATGGTTTAGTACATAGAACAACACATTTCACAACATTCATTCAAGAAAAACCCTAGAGATCTCAATCTAAAGTATGTCACCTCAACTAAACATGAGGAGGTCATTTGGACAACTACTAATGGCGACTTCAAGGGGATGGTGGAATTGGGCCCTAATAGGTTGGTTAGTGAAAAGATCCTCCTAAATGTTTCAGACAATAGATGTGTCGTGTAGAAGAGGAGTATAGAGTGGAATCTCTTCATTGTCAAATAGAGCATACTAAAATTTGACAAACTATTAAATGAATGTAATACTATCAAGGATGAAATTCAGAAGAACCTCTTGGGCATTAGTCTCCAACTTAGAAAATAAGGCAACATTGAGGATGACGATGAAGAAACGCTAAAGGGGAGTTTCAAAGGGATGATTGATAGTATTTGTGATAAGTAACAGTTCAAAGTCGAATGCTTAAGGAAGCTCAATGGTATCAACTTAGCTATGTTCCAATTTGTTGAGCTTGCTACAACTTATACAAGAAAACTTGCGGTGGGAAAAGCAAACAAAGCTCTTTAGAAACTCAAAGCTAAAAATATCATCATCCATTAACATGGAGATATTCCACCTATCATAAAGGCTTACTATGCATACCGAGCTAGGAATGCCATGTTAACATCCCAGTCAATCGAACGAGTGACCAATGAAGCACCACTCCAGAAATGATTTATTTATTTTAATTATCTTTTATAGGCTTTATTTTATAAAGCTAAAGACTTTCTTTAATATTGGGCAGTTATTTTAAAAGAAGCGATTATTCCCACTTGATATTTATGTAATTAAATTAAATGTTCATGTTAGCTTCCTTCTTTCTGGAGTTACTTCCTTCTCGTTAGGCTATGACTTGAATCTCTTAACAATACTACAATTTTGATATAACAATTACATAATTGAAAGCTTTATGTATGTGTGCATTCAATAATGTAATTTGGATGAAAGGGAATTTTATTTGAATTTATGTGTTTAATTAATTCATGGAGTTATATCATTTTTGTGTAGATGAATAACATTTCATTTGATGATTGATTTTAGTTTTGGTGTTATATTGAATTGATCTTTTCATTTCACTTATGCAGATGTTATGTTGGTTCATGCACCAATAGTTATATTTTTTCTTATATTCATTACATTCAATGTTTGAAAGATTTTGAGCATTGAAGATTCACACCTTTCCCACTTTCTAGTGAAAAACACACATCATTTCGAATTTGTGTTTTCAGGATTTTATTGAAATTTTTGAAGAGGGAGTTTTACCTCTTGAAAATTCAAAGAATGGTTTTTTCACATAGAAACAATTAACTCAAATTTTGATGATTGACTGCATCTCATTTAGGCAAGAATTAAATTCATATCATAAATTTAAAAGGTGCAAATCTATTAGCCAACATGTTGAATGTCATTCTACAATTGAAAAAAGCCTCATAATAGTAGCAAATCTACATTGCTTTTGTTAGTAGCATCAAACATTTTCCCAATTTGAGATTCATAAATAGAGGTATAAAAAATAATTGAAAGGGTGACCACCTTAAATCAACTCCAAGATGAGATTGAGAATATTTTGATTGTCACTATAGTGATTCATTACGGTTTTAAAGACTACAAAAGTAAATTTCTTTATAAAATCACATATTTTCTTTTTAAAATTTTATTGCAAATAATTTATTCTTTATTTCCAATCCCCAATATATAATACCAAAATCATGTAATTAAACTAGACTAATCTGTTTTGCAATGTAAGAAAGTACATTACCTACTTCTGAAAATACCATAATTTCTTAATGTATTGTTCCAAGTTGATGTGACAGTTTTCCACAACCTTTGCTCAAATTCCTTCTTTGCTTATGGTGTTTTTGGATTGACTTATTTGTGATGATAACATGCAAAGGTTTGAAGAAGCACCATACTTTTTTTCTTGAATGTTTAAAAGTACGTACATTTCCAAAATAAAAGTATATATATATATATATATATATATATATTTCAAAAATATGAAACATAAACCTTTTATTGTAAAAAAACTCACATTTATAGAAAAAAACAATTTAGCTTATAATTTTTTTATTTTGATAACCACAAAAATATTGATTAATATATTAATTGATGAAATAAATAAACATATCCAGAGTGTCATCTTCCAATCATAATTCTTAATTATATTCTTTTTGTAAATATTTCAATCAATTTTATTTTACAAATTTTGTCTCATATAGTCTAATCCCCATCTCAATTTTTTTCTCAATTTATTTTAATTAATTTTTTTATAAAAAAGAAAAAATATATGAAAACTATAAATATAAAAATTAAAAAGAAAACATTTATATTTAAAACAACTTTATAATTTAATTTTTTTTAAAAACATAATAAAAAATAATTACATCGAAAGATATTTATCACTTACAAGTTACAACAATGGGGTTCGATAATCATGCTCACAAAATCAAATAATAAAAGGTGATCATAAAATAATATTACAACAATGGGGTTCGATAATCATGCTCACAAAATCAAATAATAAAAGGTGATCATAAAATAATATTTTGTTTCGTTTAAAGCAATTTCAAATTAGAATATAACATTTAAGAAAATAATAAAAAATGATAATAAAAGCATCTTTTCTTTTATTTAAAGCAATTTCAAATTGCAATACATTTTTTTCTTTATTTTCTTTAAAGTTGTTTCAGACCACATTATTTTAACTAGCACTGAAGGAGACACAATAATCTTGAATAACAATTTTTTCATGGTGCATTATTTTTATCAATGTTTTTTTATTCAAATTTATATTCAAAGATAACCATTTCTTTTTTTAGTGTCATCACTTACACCTCATTTTTCTTCAAGGAATTTTGGATCTGAGTTGAGTAAGGTGCATTTTATAATATATACATAAATTAAATAGATGACTATAATGATTTCTCTTGAAAGGTGTTTATCATTTACAACAATGAGGTTTGATAGTCCATGTTCACAAAATCAAATAATAAAAGATCATAAAAACATCTTTTATTTTGCTTAAAACAATTTGAAATTTTCAAATGATAATAATATTTTTACTTTAAATGCTTTAAAACTGCTTCAAACCATCATTTTAATTTTCATTGAAGAAGGTCATCTTGAATCTTACTACAACCTTTTTTTACTCTTCAATAATAATATATGTAAATATTTAAAAATATGTACACTACTTTAACTTAAATTACAATTTATTAAAAAAAAACACAACAAAATATGATTAAAAAGATAGAAGAATGAAAAAGATTTTAAAAAGTAAAGTAAATTTATATAAAATAAAAATTACTTGACAATGCAAGGATTAAGTTTAGAAAATTTATAAAATAAAAATGACTTCCCAATAGGTACTTTCTTAAAAGAAGGAAAAAAGGCAAAAACAATTGACTAAAAAAAATTACACTTCATAGAAAATGGAGAACTCTTAATTTTCATTGAAGAAGGTCATCTTGAATCTTACTACAACCTTTTTTTACTCTTCAATAATAATATATGTAAATATTTAAAAATATGTATACTACTTTAACTTAAATTACAATTTATTAAAAAAAAAACACAACAAAATATGATTAAAAAGATAGAAGAATGAAAAAGATTTTAAAAAGTAAAGTAAATTTATATAAAATAAAAATTACTTGACAATGCAAGGATTAAGTTTAGAAAATTTATAAAATAAAAATGACTTCCCAATAGGTACTTTCCTAAAAGAAGGAAAAAGGGTAAAAACAATTGACTAAAAAAAATTACACTTCATAGAAAATGGAGAACTCTTGCAACAACAAGAAACGTCACGTCAGATTTTAAAATGACCGTTTAGAACGAAAATTGTATTTTGCTCGTTAAAATGGGCAACGCGACTCGTCTTATACGCGTCACTTTCACCTTCTAGTAAACTAGCTTATCTATCTTATAATAATCTATATAAATAATGGCAAGAGATATCTTTTTTGAGTACATGGATTGTTGTGAGTATCAAATAGTAAAATTTATATTACATTTATATTATTAATATGTAATATTATATTATGTCTACATAAATATTTTGTATTTTTATTTTATAATTCTCTAACTATCTAATTTGAAAGTAATTTATTAATTTTTTTACTATATAAAATTTATTATTTAAATATTATGATTCAAATGATATCTTCCCCAAAGTTAGCTAAAGGAAATATTACATGTGACTTTGTGTTAAGACTATCAAATACAAAACAAACCCAACTATCAATTTTTCTTTGAAACCGAAGGCTATCACTAATCTTTTCTTCTAGTAATTCTTAGTCAATGAGTTTTTGACTCTATTGGCAGAATATCCCAAGGGCTTGACTATGTTCTCATGTCTCATATTGCCCAAATTCTTCAATTCATTCATTAATTTTGTTTCTCTAAATTTTGCATAATTTATTTTACTATTGTTTGGCAATCACTTATTATAGTTCCTCAAAAGACCCAAAAGTATCCATTCAATGCAAATAGCATGCCATTGCATAAATTTTCCAACAAAAAAAACCATAACAAGAATATACGCTCATAATCAATCAAGTATTATCTATCCTTGTCTTCATGTTTTCACAAAAGTTTATATAATTAGATGTGTAGTCCTCTAGAAAATTATTGAATAAGTAATTGAAGTGTGGCAGTGATCCATAAGATCGGGATAAATAAAATATTTAAGTCATTTGGATTTGGAGAAAAGACAGCGACAAGAACAAAATGATAGACATAAAACTGATGAAAGATTAAGGACAATTTTGTAGTTTTCGAGTAATTCCACTACCTGCACCTACAAGGTCGAATATGCACAAGATGGAACCACACCTGCAAGTTCAAACCCACAACTACAGAATTTAGACTATTGAAATATCATAACCAAAATAAAATAGTATCCACATGCTTGCATAGAGAAAATAATTTGGTATTTATGAAAACTATTTTAAGAAGCTTGTATAGACTTGAGAGCCATACCAAACCCATAAAAATATTGAACAGGGTATCCTTTTATTAGACAGATAATCACTTAAAAAAAATCCATGAAGCAAGGCAACCGTAGAGACCAATTAAGACTGGATATGATCCAAAATGATTACTATAATAACCCTGTCAAAAAAGCTACAGAAAACCCCCTCCACAACTGAAAATAGAAATTACATTGTTGACGTCAAATAACTGAATGTAGACATGCAATAAATTAACCGACCTTGGTGCCCTCAGACACTATGTGCTTTGCAAATTCGTCGAGAAGTGCCAATTTAACAACTTCTGCACCTCGCATGAGAAAATAGTATCCCTCTTTATGTATTTAACGAGCTTTGAAGATTCCCTTGCTAATTTCTCAAAAAATGTCATTCACAAAAGAGTTCATGATGGTCATGGACTTGCTGGAGATGTCGATCTCAGGATCGACCTGCTTGAGCACCTTGAAGATGTAGATCTTGTACGTTTCCACGCTCCTCTTCTTCCTTTTCTTCTTATCACTCATAGCCTTGGGAGTCTTCTTGATGACCTTGGAAGGGGTTTTCGCCTTCGGCCTCTTCTCAGAGGGAGCCTTTTCTAAAGCAGTTTCGCTAACCTCCTTGCTTTCCACTGTCACAATTTTCTCACCAAGCTTCTTCTCCACGGGCTTCTTTCTTGCTTTGGGCACCATTTTAAGGATAATTACCTATATTAACTTGTTAGTGAAAAAGCTAGTGGATTTTGCGCATTTTGTTGCGTAACAAATGGTTGATGCTTTTGTGCTATGTTTGTGCACAACAACTAAGTATTTTGTCAAACGTGAAAGTTGGTTGTTCAGAAGCACCTTTTAGAGATCTAATTTGGGTTAAAGTATTTGAATTTGGTCAAAGAGATCATAGGTGCAATCATGTAGTAGATGTAGTAGATGTAATTCTACATGAGGTACATAATTGTCCTTGCCATTTAATCCAAGATTTAAAAATAGATGCACTAAGAATTAATACAAACTATTGAAATAAAGATAAACTACTAATACAAGATTAGATTCAAGTTTATGTTAACTAAAATAAAATGTTTTAAGATAAGACCATTTTTTTAAAATAGGGAAAAGACAAAATAGAACCTTTTTCCTCTACAATTTTATATATAATTCAAGATTAATTATTTTAAACACCTTTAATATAAATCGAATTCGGCCGCATACTTAAAAGTCAAAACCAATGTAGAAAATCTTCAAATTAAAAAAATGTATGTCATATGCCACAAGAAACTTGAATGCCTCCTCCGTAATCATTCCTACGTCAGAAACGTGAACGACACTTCTTCCAGAATTGCTCCGCGAGTCACCAGGAATTTAAATGATTAAAAACACTGGTACAACGATGCCCAGATAGGTAGGGGCATTGTTCAATCGACTGCCTGTGGGACCACATAAAATATTGACCAGTGAAGCGTGGAAGCTAAGAAATCAAGGGAATACCCAAAACGAAATTTTCGCGATGGAAGTGTTTAGGAAAATGGTATTGTAGTGGAATCTCGGCGTAATAATTAAACTTGTGCTAGCTGAGACCTTTCCTAATCTGGTTAAAAGAGTCTCGGAAGATTTTGGGTGTTTTTTATTTTTTCAGTTTTATTAAACTAAACGGCACTGAAATTCATTGCAATGAACGAGATCAATAACCAAATCACACATTCTCCAGCTGAAGATGGAATTGAGTGGCCTAATGCTTCAAGAAGAGTTTTATCGGAATTCAGGAAGCTATGGCTTCTTTCATGGCCTGCAGTACTCGTCATGCTCTTCAACTTTTTACTCTCTGTTGTCTCCCAAATGTTTGCAGGTCATCTGGGAGAGTGAGAGTTAGCAGGAGCTTCCATAGCAAATGTTGGAATTCAAGGATTTTCCTATGGAGTTTTGGTTAGTAGCACTTCGAAAAATTCATAAGAAATTCAATATTGGGTTTTTTGTATTGAATTTAGTTCAGATACTTTATAACACAGTTTATTCATTGTTTGGACAACATAGATTGGAATGGCAAGTGCAGTACAAACACTCTGTGGGCAAGCTTTTGGAGCCAAGAAGTACAAAATGCTTGGAATCATATGCCAACAATCTATGCTGCTAATGACAGCCACTGCTATGCTTCTGAGTTTACTCTATGTTTTTGCAGAGCCTGCATTGCATGCCATTGGGCAGAATAAAGCAATAGCTGCTCAGGGAGCTATCTTTGCAAAAGGGCTCATTCCTCAATTGTTTGCCTTTGCTTTGAGTTGTCCCTTGCAGAGATTTTTACTGGCTCAGAATATAGTGGCTCCTCTTGCCTATATTTCTATAGCCACTTTTCTGCTGCATGTTCTTCTAAGCTGGCTAGCTGTTTACAAGCTTGGGCTGGGCCTGCTGGGAGCTTCATTAACCTTGAGCTTGTCATGGTGGATTCTCACCATTGCAACTGTACTTTATATACTGTGGAGTCCAAGTTGTAAGGATACATGGACTGGCTTTTCATGGAAAGCCTTCACAGAGCTCTGGCCTTTCTTCAAACTGTCTATGGCATCAGCTCTCATGCTATGGTATGATTCTACAACATATATTCAATTCTCTATCTCAATTTCAGCCAAATTTGAATTCAATAAGCCACATTGAAGTATTTATTTATGGCAATTTACGCACTACTTGCGTCTCTGTCCTACAGTTTAGAAATATGGTACAATCAAAGCTTAGTTCTCATCTCAGGGCTATTGCCTAATCCGGAGGTTGCCTTGGACTCTCTTTCAATTTGGTAATGCTATATCCATAGTACTGCACCTAAGGAAATAATTCTCTTGTTCTAAGTTCATTTATATTGTATTTTTTAAATGTACAAACGTGCTGATTCAGAGATTTGGAGATTTTAAACTAATCAAGAAGTCAACAGTAGGAGATTGTTTTACATATATTTATGGGCTAGAGTCCAAAATTGATACAATGAAAAATAGTATTATGCGAGTCTCTTTTGTGTTTATTTGGATGTACGACTATTACAGGTTTTGAGCTTCAGAGATTGTACTACTTGGTGTGTGCAGCATGAATTACTGGAACTGGGACATGCAACTAATGTTGGGGATCAGTGCTGCTGCATGGTATGTATTTGTATAACCAAAGAAACCTTTGATTTCATGTAATCCAAATCGATGACCACCATTTCCAATTTTATCAAGAAATTATGATAGTCTTAACATTATGCTCTGTCATAAATTTTCTTTTCACCCATTTCATTGTCCAGAATGTTTATTCATTTGTAGTTTGTAAGAACTCTCTGTGAAGCTTATTTAAAAAAATATTTAATTTCTAAATAGGTTGAGTTTTTAATAAATGGTCTTTAAATTTGCAGCACAAGAGTTGGTAATGAGGTTGGAGCGAAGAGGCCCAAAGCTGCAAGATTTTCAGTTGTGGTTGTTGTGTCCACCTCCATCATAATCAGTCTCCTCCTCGCCATTTTGATATTAGCACTTCAAAAATACCTTGGCCACCCATTCACAAGCAGCACCGAGGTCATGGGAGCAGTGTCTTCCATGACACCATTACTTGCAATATCTGTCTTTTTGAATGGTGCCCAGCCTGTTCTTTCAGGTTCCTCTCCACCACTTTCATGTTCAAAGCAATTATATTCTCCATAACCATTATGACCATTATACTTTATTTTAGTCTTACAGTTGAAAAAAGAATCTGTTCTGGTTGCATGACCAAAAGAATGTTCTACTTGATCATTGAATTTTAGTTTAGGTTTGAAATTGACAAATTGGTTGTTGCAACAGGTGTGGCAATTGGATGTGGGTGGCAAACATTTGTTGCATGTGCCAATCTCGTCTCTTATTACATTGTCGGTTTGCCCGCTGGAATAATCTTGGGTTTTGTAACAAAAACAGGAGCAAAGGTGTTTATAAACACAGCACTTTAAGTTGTTGGATAAAGATATAATGTAATTATTATCATATTAAGCATTAAACATGATTTGCAGGGAATATGGTGGGGTATGATCAGCGGAGTTGGAGTGCAGACATTAATTCTCATTATTTTTACAGCACGTACAAACTGGAATAAAGAGGTACCAAATTTCAAGCACACGAAACATTCATGCTTTTTGAGTTTAGCCCAAATGTCAAAATTAAAGCTGAAATTGATAAGTAAATGTAGGTTGAGGGTGCTGTGAAGCGTCTGAAACGTTCAAGTAACGATCCGTCTGGTGAAGAAGGGTAAGTGGCTTCCTCAACTTAGGGTTAGCATTGCCGGATGTAATTATGAAGGGTGTTATTTCAACCTTGGTGGGACAAAAATTCATCTTTTTGCTTGTAAACCAATGAATTGGTGAAATTGTACCTGGTAACGACATCCTTTCCGCGTGAAGAAGACTTGTGACTTGGTATCTTGGTGGGTTTTTTCTTTTTCTTTTCCCCCTTGCCGTGACTATCGTGTGCACTTCAAAGCGGTTGTTCATAAGCTTTAATCATTTCACATGATATTTTCTAAGCTTTTAGAACATATTGAATAAGCTTTTTACTGTACAGACCTGTCTTTTTTAGAATAATTATAACTTTATCCAACATTATGTAATTACCACTTTAACCAACATTATTCTCTTAAATCTTAAATTTATTTTTAATTAAAATCATTTGGATATGTATGTTATTTTTCATTTTAGTTTTGTTCGTATATCTTAATTTATTTATTTATTTATTTTGAAGTTTGTTATTGTATAATTCAAGTTCATCAATTCACAATGTATGGGAATATCAAATTTTAACCTTCTTATCTTATAGTCAATGTGAGTTGAACCAACACACGTTTGTACATATTATTACGTATTGATATTTAAAGATAGATAATGTGTCACAAATTTATATTCAAGTGAAATTAGAATATGTATTGTTTAGTTATAGGATAGTTGCATGCTTGTATATGGTTTCTTCATATATTCATTGAGAGATGTAAAATTGAACTCAAAGTAGGAGTTTGATCTAGGAGAACTTCACTCCAAAATCTAGTAGATTCCTTTAAGATGTTTGTAAATGCTATAATCTCTCTATAATCTTTACAAATGCTACGTATATTAAAGATTAAAGAAAAATAATTTTTGAAGTGTTTATTTTAATATATTCATTCAGAGATGTAAAATTAAATTCAAAGTAGAAATTTGATCTCTACGAGAACTTGATCCCAACATCTAGGAGATTCCATTAAGATGTTTGTAAATGCTATAATCTCTCTATAATCTTTACAAATGCTTCATATACTAAAGATTAAAGAAAAACAATTTTTGAAGTGTTTATTTTAATATATATATTGAGAGATGTAAAATTGAACTCAGTAGGAGTTTGATCTAGGAGAACTTGACCCCAACATCTAGTAGATTCCTTTAAGATGTTTGTAAATGCTATAATCTCTCTATAATATTTACAAATGCTTCATATATTAAAGATTAAAGAAAAACAATTTTTGAAGTGTTTATTTTAATATATTCATTGAGAGATATAAAATTGAACTCAAAGTAGGAGTTTGATCTAGGAGAACTTGACTCCAAAATCTAGTAGATTCCAATAAGATGTTTGTAAATGCTCTAATCTCTCTATAATCTTTACAAATGCTTCATATATTAAAGATTAAAGAAAAATAAATTTTGAAGTGTTTATTTTATTATATTCATTGAGAGATGTAAAATTAAATTCAAAGTAGGAATTTGATCTAGGAGAACTTGATCCCAACATCTAGGAGATTCCTTTAAGATGTTTGTAAATGCTATAATCTCTCTATAATCTTTACAAATGCTTCACATATTAAAGAATAAAGAAAAACCATTTCTGAAGTGTTTATTTTATTAGTTCATAATTGGATATCAAAGATTAAATCCATGGCTATCAAGATTGAACTTGTAGACTAAAAATTGACCCTTGAAGTTTTTTTCACATATTCAAATTCCAATACATTCATTTGTCAAAGAATAAAAAATTTAGGTACCTTAGACAATGATTTTAACATAATGTTAGCATGAAGTCTTCATCATTGTATCATGATTTCTCAGATCCAAGTATCTAATTTCTTTTATCTACTTATTAAATTATTGTTTATTTATTTATCTAATTCTAATTTATCTAGGTTAATTGTGCTTTATTGAATACATTGATTTAATTAGCCTAAATATGTGACTTATCTCATTATAACTATATTAGAAGAAAGATTTTTTAAAATTAAAATATATAGATTTATTAAACAACGGTCATAGTATAGTTGTAATCCTTGTAAAAAACTCTAAAGATTCATTTCTAATGACAATTTTTTAAGAATCCAAATAAATCTAAAAAAAATATTTATAAAAATTTATACAATAAAAAGAAACGTGGTGCTCAAACATTAAAATTAGAAATTTTTCTAACAAAAAAGATTTGAAAAGTCTTGATAATTATAAAATGTACATGCACATTGTTAATTATATAGAAAATTTATGAATATTGATCATGATATGTCAAATCTAATTCACCATAAATTGCAGTTTCTCCCTATTGTTATATGGATATTTGCAAGATTGGGGTCTCTTATCAGACAAAGAACAGTACCAATCTAGTGTTGTATCTTTGAGGGATTAGGGAAATAGTTTAGCCATCAATGCATCATGATGGAAGAAATCTGTGCACAGGGCGTTAAAGGTAGACACGTTTTTTTGCGGGTCCCCTTTACCACCGTATTTCTCAAATTTCAGAATCCCCATCCCTAGCGAGAATGGAGTGTTTAGAATTGCAACCGACAATAGGTTGTGCCAGGAGAAAGGTTGAAATATAGGTTGAGCTGAGGCCTAGGACAAGTTCACCAGCTGATTCTGCATCTTCCCCATATTCTAAAGAAGAGTATTCAAGATAGGTTCATTAGAAGATAGAGGACCACCGAAACCATTGCCAGAGCCACAGTCGGAACCGCCACCAATGCCACTACCACCGATGTGGCCTCTGTCAGTGCCACCACCATGACCACCGCCAGAGCCTCTACCGATGCCGCCACCACCAGTGTGACTTCTGTTGGAGCCACCGCTAGAGCCGAAGCCACCACCATCAATTCCACCGACACCACCTCCGCCAATGCCACCTCCACTTCCAAAGTTTCCGTCGCCAAAGCCTCTGCCCATCATTCCGCCAAATCCTCCACCATCGGAGGCAACAAAAGGGGTGAAGTGGAAACCCAAAGGATTTTTGTTTACTTTGGCAATGTCTAAGCTTTTGGAAGTAGAGGGTATATTAATTGAGGGGACCGTGTCAGCCATGTACATGGATGTAGGAGGCATCAACATCTCTAGCTCTACCTCTCGCGTTCCTCGAAGAGGCCACTTCGTATCATGTGACCAAGACTCGAGGGGGCACATGCTTCAGCCAGACCAGTGAGACTAGCCAAGATTTCTATGCTTGTCCGGTCCTTTTCCACCAAGTATCTTATTTCACTGATCACCTTAGCAACCCTAGCCAACTTCGCGTTGCCTTCCAGGTGATTTTCTAATACACCTAACCCCTTACCGAGATTAATGACGTACTCAGAAGGGATACAGATGATCTCATGCTCGTCTATCAATGAAGAGGTCGGTGACACAGGAGGAGTAGGGATGCAATCGATTTTATCAAGAAACCTAAGTTCACCTCGCAACACTTGCTCCTGTGCGGACAACCCAACCGTAGGACCGGAGAAAAGGCCAGTAGTGAAGCTAGAGGAGACCTTCCTCTTTTCCATCGGAAGGTTTCACAAACTTCTAGCAATATGTAGAGGTTGTGGACTGGGTTGTGAAGCTCATAAACTTTCATGACTCACAAGGGTACGAAGACCAAAGGATATAAGAGAAAATTTTTGGAACACCGAAAAAGGATAGACGTTGGTTCACGTTGGGTTCACCAAAAATGTGAGAGAGGGGGACCACCCATTGCAAGTCCCCAGGTCACAAAAGGCTAAGAGCGGAAAGGCTACCCTAACCCACTTGAGTTTAAAGGGAATTTAGGATGACAAGGATGAGAATGATGAGGATTATGAATCCTTTGATCACTCTGCAATCCAAATGTAGGAAGCGGACTAAATGGTTTGGCCTTTAGAGTTAGATTTGTATCTCAAGCAACTCTTTGTCTGAGAACGCAAGCGCAGTTCCAGGATGACAACACGGTGCACTGGTGTTTGTATGACCAGAGAACCGAGGGGACAAGATTCTTACTCAAAAAGGAAGACCACTAACCTAGTCTAGGAATGCTTAAATTAGTAGAACAAGATTAAGAGGAAAGAAAATAAAATGCGAATATGATAAAGGAAATGTATTACCACCAAGGTGATGAAGACAATCTCATAGAATGCTCTCCTCGCCAGCTTGCTCCACTCACTCTCCGCCTACACACAAGGAAGGGGAAAGTTTTGGGGCTGTATAGGGGCCTGCATCAGTCAGACCCCCATCTTGGTGTTTCCACCTCCATAGACAGCCAAGTTTGGAATGATAGAAATAAATGATAAAGGAAGAACTACAAGCTACGTATGCAAGAAACACCACAAAACAATAAGTGCTTACCTAATCAAAAGAAAAAGGAGAGAAGGGAGGAGCTTTACCGCCTCCGTCCAAAGTGCTAAAGGCTTGTGGAGGAGTGAATGAGAGGGACCCAAGCCTCTTTTACCATGGTGTATGTCTTGTACTTGCCCTGTTGGAATGAAAAAGTGTTGAGTTGCTGCAATGGAGTGAAGGATGCTACTACAAAGCTTCAAAGTGAATGCTCCAAGAGTGCTCAAACGGTCTAGCAAGACTTGCCAAAACTTGAGAATGGATGGAATGATCAAGAATATAAAGGAGAAAGTGAAAAATTATCATATTCGAGTTGGCCAACTGAGGAGCGGCATTACTCTTCGACTTCTAATCGAAAGTGTAACACCTCTACAGTCTTAGCTACAAGAATTTTCCAGAGATGTAAGCGCGTTGCCCGGGCATCCTTGACAGAAACGCCCTCATCGACACACAAACTAGGCCCCAAGTGGAATGCAAGCAGTGGGCTTAAGTGGAATTAAACCTCCGCTTTTGATTCTCTAAGGTGTTAAAGGGAAAAAAGGGCATTTGTACTAAGGGTGCAAATTCACGTTAATACAACATGAAATAAACATTTAAGTATAAGTTGACATTTACATATGGACATTTACTTTCTTATACTTTAAGTTATATTTCATGTATATAGGTAGGATGTTTGAGAGTGGTTTCAAATCTCTAGGAGTTATAATGCAAATTCTAGTTTTTGGAAGATCTTAAAAAATTTAGACTTAGTCAAATTTCAATAATCAGGAAGTCAAATTTTAGTAATCAAGAGGTCAAATTTCATCTTTCTCTCTCTATCTCACTCATTTTCATCTCTTATTCTCTAGAACTCTCTTTCTCACTATCTCCATCCCTTTATCTGACAATCTCTTCCTTGAGCTCAAAAACTACATCTCTACATGTCCATCTCTCTTTGCTTCCCTCTCCATTATCTATCTCCCTCACTCCTTCCCTCTCTACATTTCTCTATCCCCCCTCCCTCTCCTTTTATCTCTATATATCTCTCTCTATACATACCTATCCCTCTCTCCCTCTCTCTCCCATATTTCTCTCTCTGCTTCCCTCTCTCTTCTTCCCTCTCTACTCTCTATCTCACCATTCTCTCTCTCCTTCCCTCTCTATTTATCTCTATCTCACTTATATCTCCTTCCCTCCCTCCTTGTCTAATTTTCTCTATCTCCCCCTCTCTCTCCTTCCCTTTCTACTTCTCCATATCTCACCTCTCTTTCTCCCCCTCTCTCCCCCTCTCTCTTCCTTTCACCCACCTTTTCTCTCTACTTCTCGCTATCTAACCTATCCCTCTATACATATTTGTCTCTCCCCCCTCC